>JH597888.1:0-59283 GCA_000173235.2 Hyaloperonospora arabidopsidis Emoy2
CCACAGCTTGCGCTTTCATCTTCATCACGAGTTCTTCAAGCTCCGTGACATGACCGCTCATGCTTGATGCCGTATACTTGAAGAAAGCAATCTTCTCTTTAAGCCACAGACGACTCGCCATGTCTTGAGTGGCGTGGAACTTCGCCAATCTTCCCCACGCATCTGTCGCGGTCTCTGAGCCGATTACGTGCATCAGCTGCGAATCCGCCAGGTTCAAAACGATCGCCGCGTGCGCTTGCTGCTCCTTCGTGGCAGTGACAGCTTCCGCTCTGGAGACGGCAGTCCATAATCCCTTCGACACCAATAACATCTTCATCTTGAAGCTCCACAACCCGTAGTTGGAGCCATCGAACGGCTCAATCTTAAACCCGAAGTCGCTGCTTGGGCTCATAACCTATTGAGAGGGAAGGTAGTAGTGAGTGTTCTTTGAAAGACGAAGACGGCTTTTCACCGGGATTGCTTATTGAAAAGTGAGTTGTATTCCTATAGGTTTCGCGATTCGAAACCAATGGCTCTCAGAAGCCGATGGCTCTCAGCCACTAACGCTACCTGTCCTTTCTCCTCCTTCACTTTTAGTCCTACCCTTGAGTAATTACTTCTTGTAAGATATCTGCAGTAAAAACTCTGCTACGTCTTATCCAAAGTGGTAGTGTCTTGCGTGGAGTGGGGGACGTAGCTTCGGGGGGGGTCGAAACTCTGGTGAACCCCATAGACCAGGTCATGAGTATCAGTCACAATTAACTTGACCACGCTGGGCCTCGAACCCGGCATCAGCCGCGTGATATCCCTCTGATCAGATGACTGAGCCAATCCGATGTTTTGTTCCGGCTAACAAGTCACAAACTAAAAGAAACGTACAAAATAGACAACTACTCCCTAATATGAAATATACAACTTACACACATCGCTGCAACATCACTTGCTAACAGGAACTCCTATTTGATGTGTAGCTCCACTTCTTCGCGATGTCATTAAGAGAGTTATAACGCAGGGCTTCCTCATATTACCCAGAGATGTCGTGCGGGATTCAGGTTCGCTGTCCCTCGCTCGGATCCCGCACTCCTTATAAAAATATGGGGCTTTTCAGCTTGTAGAGCCTCTAAGCGGCACCATATACTTATTGATGATGGCTTGTCTACGTTGTTGCCAATATCCAGCTCCCGGTAATTGAACTACCCCTTAAGGGTATTGATCCACGTGCCTCCCGGTCCAGAGTCAGTGCTAAACCACTACACCCCTGAGTCGATCGCGAAATAACTTCGAACGGAGACTTTACCAGGTACAAAATATTACAATTTAATTAGCAGAATGTCATCTACGTGAATAGTTTGATTCTGGTCAAACATTTACGGCATCGTTTCGATACCAGAAATGTTTGAAATAGACTATATCCCTTACGGGTTCAGGCGCTGAGCGATATCTTTGCAGGGGAGTGAAGCAAATGAGGCAGATAACATGCAAGTGGTTTACTGTTAGACGTATAGAATATACTTTGTTCCTCTTTGCTAAACGTGACGTCGTGAAGTATCAGACCTCCTCTCCTGCACATCCGCTTGTTGAGGTACATGATGTCAGTTTATGTCCTTCGAAGATTAAGTGCACCTAGTTCTTACTGTTAAATAGTGATGTTGGGGCGTGCTCGCGGGAGGCTAGACAACAAATGTGGCCAAGGAGCAGCTATCCCACGCCGCGATTGTGCTTAACCTCAGCGACTCGCAGTTGATGCACGTCATTGACGCGGCTACTGCGAGAGAGGCGTAGGGAAGGTTGGCGCAATTTCATCACCCTCAAGACATGGCGAACCGACTTTGGCTCAAGGAGAAGTTTGCCTCTTTTTCGTACACGGCATCAAGTATGAGCAGCCACGTCATGGAGATAGAATACCTTGTGATGAAGTTAAAGCGCGCAAACTGCGGTCCAAGTGAAGAGGATGTATGCGCGGTGTTGCTGCGGAGTTTGCCCCCATGCTACGAGAGCTTGGTGCAGGCATTCCGCATGTCAGTGACCACCTTCAGCTTCAGCAATCTCGTAAGCAAGCTGATTTCTGAAGAAGTGCGCCAGAAGGAGGCAGCACGCATAAAAGAAGCAAAGGCCCTCTACACAGGCAAGAAGAAGGTCCAGCAGCATTCGAAGAAGCAGCAAGGACGGAGCGCTAAAGGACCATCGGGAACCTGCTATAACTGTGGCAAGGTCGGACACTACGCAAGAGATTGTCGCTCAAGTCGAAGTCCAAGGAAGCAAGTGCATGATCAGTCAAACGTCGCGTTTAACGCCTGCGAAGGGTTCGAAGGCGATTGCTGGGTCATGGACAGCGGAGCATCGGCACATATGTGCAAGTATCGTGATGCGTTTGAATAGTACGAGGAAGTACAGCATGCGCGCGCTGTACCAAGCGCGAAAAGCGATGTGAAGCTTAAAGTCATCGGTCACGGGACGGTGAAGCTGAGCGTTTGGACAGGGCATGCGTGGATCGATGCTCGACTCCAGAACATGCTTCGTGTTCAAGATTTATCGAAGAATCTGTTTTCGCTCACGTCTGCAGCAGCTCGTGGCATGACAGTTCAGATCACGCGCAACGAGTGCGTGGTGAAGCGTGGTGAGACACCGGTCGCCACCGGAAGGAAGCAGGGATTTCTCATGTACCTCAATGTTGGTGCCGATGTGAAGTGCCACGTAGTCGAAGACACGACGGAGCTATGGCACCGCAGACTGGGTCACGCGTCGTATAACACATTGAACGCTATGGTCAAGGACGGAAGAATCAAGGACACGAAGATAAAGTCGAACCGTGTGTGTGACGTATGCACAACGTCAAAGCAAGTACGCAAGTCATTCAAGAAAAGCGAGAAATATGCTGAAACCAGGGAGAATTCGCGTTCGGACGTGGTGGTGTGCTCTGACGTACTCGGACCGATCACACCATCGTCTAAGTCCGGCTCTAAGTATATCGTGAGTTTCATCAAGATGAAGAGCCGATTTGTAACGGTCTATCCATTGCGAAAGAAGAGCGAAGTTGCGAGTGCCTTCAATCGGTTCTACCAAGAGATCAAGACTGCGTCCGGAAAACGGTCAAGGTGCTGCGGAGCGACAACTGCGGCGAGTACCGGAACTCGGAAATGCAAAACTTTTGCAAGGCAAAGTTCATCAAGCAAGAGTTCACGGTTCCATATAACCCTGAGCAGAACGGAATGGCGGAGCGTATGAATCACACGCTAGTGGAAATGACACGCTGCGTGCTCAAGAACAGTGGTCTCGACAAGTCTTACTGGTGCGAGGCACTAATGACAGTAGCAGACATTCGGAATGTTTTGCCGAATGCGTCGTCCAAGAACTCGAGCCTGTTCGAGATCGTGTTCAAGAAGGTTCCGCGCATCGAGCACATGCGCGTGTTTGGTGCGCAATGCTATGCGCACGTGGCAAAGGAGAAGAGACAGAAGCTGGACGACTCGGGCGTGAGATATTTGTTTCTCGGCTACGCCAAGGACCAAAAGGCGTATCGGCTTCTTAGCGCTGACGACGGCTCGATAGTGATTTCAAGAAGCGTGACGTTCGCTGAGCATCCCGTCTCGAAACTATCGAAGAACAAAGACACGCGAGTCTTCGATGTCATCGAAGATGAGGAAAGTGTGGAGGTGCCGACACAAGATAATGAAGACATGGAAACGCCGATGACCGAAGACGTGCTACGTACTCCAACATCAAGAACACAGAACGCACCGGTTGATACCTTGGAAGATCGACGAATCGATTTTATTCCGACGCGCGCATCCAGCACGCCCGGACGGGACGGAGAAGAAGAGTGGGTGGTGCGACCGATTCGGAAGAAGCGCGGCGTGGTTCGTTACGAACAAGAGTTTCCAAACCTTCGTCGCGGTCAATTCAAAATGGACGACTGAGAAGGTGATTACTACTCTTTCTATTGCTTTTCGGCTGAAGAAGATGGAGAACAAGCGTCTAGTTATGAAGAAGTTCTGAAGAGCAACTAGAAGCACCAATGGCTGGAGGCAATGAAGAGCGAGATGACGTCACTTGAATAGCACAGCACATGGAAGCTAGTGAACATGCTACCAGGCATGAAGGCTGTCGGATGCAAGTGGGTCTTCAGGATCAAGCGCGATCCAACTGGAGAGATTATCAAGTTCAAGGCGCGTCTGGTTGCCAAGGGATTTACGCAGCGGCCTGGAATTGACTACAATGAGACCTTTGTACCAGTGGCGCGAAAGGAATCCATCAACGCAGTATTGGCGATCGCTGCAGCTGAAGACCTTGAGGCAGAGAACGTCGATGTTGACACAGTGTTTCTCTATGGTGATGAGGACGAAGAGATCTACATGGACCAACCTGACGGTTTTGAAGACGAAAGAAGTCCGACAAAGAAGTGCTGGCTGCAGAAAGCACTCTATGGGACAAAGCAAGCGGCGCGGCAGTGGAACAACAATTTGAACCGCCACTTAGAAGATCAAGGATTCAAGAGCAGTAAAGCTGACCCGTGCGTGTACGTTCGAGTGGCTGGAGAGGAGTACAGCGTCATCGTGATGTACGTGGGCTACTTAATGCTGTTCTGCAAGACGAAGGAACACATCGAGGGTATCAAGAATGCACTGAAAGAAGAATTCAGCATTAAAGATCTTGGGGATCTCAAGTACTGCCTCGGGATTGGGATTCATCGCAAGCGTGAAGATCGCGTTATCAAGATGAATCAGAAGGCGTACATCAAGCGACTTTCGGAGAGGTTTGGCGTTGAGAAATGCAAGGACATGCACACGCCGGCTTACAGCAACTCTAAGCTGATGAAGATGCGTGAAGAAGAAGCGTTTGCACCCAAGTACCCGTACCGTGAGCTAGTGGGCGCTTTGATGTGTTAAATGTTAGCGGAGCGTAAAAGTGAAAGACACTTGTTGGTCGAAGCAGCAAAACCAAAATTGCATTATGTTATGAGTGGAAACTCGTTCCTACCGTTTCTACTCATCTTTCCAGGTCCATTCTTCATTCCAACGTCCCATCAATCCAGAAGCTCCTTTCCCATGTTCCGTTCTTATATTCCTTTCCCATACAACGGTTTCTCTGATGTGGCCACACAGCTCTTCAGTTGAAAAAAATGGGGACGTCACTGTCTGGCTTATGGACACGCTTATCCCTACGCATGTCCATAACACATATGTCGCATCACCTATTCTTGACATGATGTACATCGCGACATGTACGCGACCGGACATCGCGCATGCGGTTGGTGAAGTTGCGAAACTTTGCGAGCGCTACAACAAGTCTCGCTGGACAGCGGCAAAGAGAATTCTCAAGTATTTGAAGACGACCCAAGACATGAGCATCGTTTTTAGCGGCTTCAACTGTTGAGAGAGAAGGTAGTAGTGAGCGTTCTTTGAAAGACGAAGACGGCTTTTCACCGGGATTGCTTATTGAAAAGCGAGTTGTATTCCTATAGGTTTCGCGATTCGAAACCAATGGCTCTCAGAAGCCGATGGCTCTCAGCCACTAACACTACCTGTCCTTTCTCCTCCTTGACTCTTAGTCCTACCCTTGAGTAATTACTTCTTGTAAGATATCTGCAGTAAAAACTCTGCTACGTCTTATCCAAAATGGTAATGTCTTGCGTGGAGTGGGGGACGTAGCTTCGGGGGGGGGTCGAAACTCTGGTGAACCCCATAGACCAGGTCATGAGAATCAGTCACAATTAACTTGACCACGCTGGGCCTCGAACCCGGCATCAGCCGCGTGATATCCCTCTGATCAGATGACTGAGCCAATCCGATGTTTTGTTCCGGCTACAAGTCACAAACTAAAAGAAACGTACAAAATAGACAACTACTCCCTAATATGAAATATACAACTTACACACATCGCTGCAACATCACTTGCTAACATCAACAAGGGAGAGCTTATTGGATTTGCGGATGCAAACTGGGCCGGTGACCTCGATACGCGGCGATCAACAACAGGATACGTTTTCTTCCTGAACGGGAGCGCGATATCGTGAAACTCTAAGCGCCAGCCAACCGTCGCGACCTCAAGCACTGAGGCAGAATACATGAGTCTGTACAGCGCGGCGCAGGAAGCGATTTGGCTTCGATGTCTGCTCAAGGACCTGAAGTATTGTGCCGAGATAGCGACGACGATTTTTCAAGACAATCAAGGGTGCATCGCGCTGGCCAAGAATCCTGTTTATCATTCGCGCATGAAGCATATCGACATCAAGTTTCACTTTCTGCGTGAAAAGGTTGCAAGTGCAGTGATCGCGCTCGAGTTCAAGCCAACAGAAGAAATGGTCGCGGACGGATTTACCAAGGCACTTCCAAGAGACAAGCACATCAAGTATATCAAAAGTCTGGGCATGGCGGTGTAGGATGCACACTTTGCACGCACATCAAGGGAGAGTGTTAAAGAATGATGTTGCGGCTACTTGTGTAGGATGTATATTCAGATGTTGTAGAGTTGTATTGCAGTTATCTTCTATTGGTAAGCATTGCGTGATTGTATGGGAAGTGAAATTCCACGTTACTGAGTGCGGGTTCGAACCCCGCTGTGGTCAAGTTAATTGTGGCTGAAACCGTGACCTGGTGTTTGGGGTTCACCAGAGCCTTGACCTCCCCGAGGCTACGTCCCCCATACCGCGCAATGACCTTTGTTCTGCATAGGCTATAGTAGAGTTTTTACTGCAGGTATATTACAAGAAGTAATTACACGTGGTGGAGACAGGCACGAAATCGGTGGCTGAGAGTCACCGGCTTCTAATGGCCATTCGATTCGAGAGAAAGAACTATTTGAATACAACTCACTTTTCGGTTTTCACCTAAGGCCGTAAGCCGTCTTCATCATTACAACAGCTCTATAACCTAGGTATATTTAACACTTACACTGCAGACTTTGGTCTTTTACTGAATCAAGTAATTTCCGAAAGAATGATCGGCAGCATCAAGCATTCGTGACCAATTCATGTTGAGATTATCAAGTAGCTTAACTTCTCAAGCATAACGATATGTAGACCCTCCATAATGAATACGCACACATTATTTTGAATATTCATTAGATCAAGAAAGACTTTTCACACCGTACAACTACACAACGCTGCTACATGTCGACTCCTTGTTTGCTCGTGCGTTTGAGCAGAAGCGACCCTGTATAGACATTTAGCTTTAGCAGCAGTAGGAGCCAATCTTTGGGCGTCTGATTTTATTGATGCGTGTCCTGGGTATATCAGCGCTTTTGACCGCAAAAGATTGATAGTAAAGGGGCCGGTTTTTATCGGGTGTTAGCCCATCAGCTTTTCATGCAATCTCAACGCTACCGCCGTGGTTTGATGACTGAGCGGCTCCAGACTGCGTTCATGTATCGTAACAATTGAAAGATTGGATACTCTGACTGTCTACAAAATGAGCTTTTGAGCTTGGCGCTTACTGTTTCCCCAGTAGTGGCTCTAGTTAATTTGACCACGTACACATAATTAACGTATCACTTGATAAAAGAACTGAGCAATTCACGTTGGAATTCACTACGTAAAAGTAACGACAGAGGTCACACAACAAGATGCAAAAGAGAGAGTGTTATTAATTTCGTTACCTTCATCTGGCTTCTAGAAAATCTTACCTGCGCAAGAACTTCTCAATGCTACTTTTAATAAGACCCTTAATTTTCATTAATCAGCTCCGACCCACCAATAATTGATATTATTATATTCCTTTTGAAAATTGCCGACTTTTTATCCAAAAAATATACTATTATATGAATAAAATAAAGTCAAAACTAAATCGAGTGCTATTATTGCCTCTAGTTACAGAAACAAAGCTCTACCTAAACAAAAGATATATACAAATATAACATAATATTTGTATACCAGCTTATTTTACTCGTTTTGTTTTTATACGTCATTCGATCGAGAAGTTGAGCTTGGCGGGCGTTTTGGAGACAAGTGCTGAC
The DNA here is from genome assembly GCA_000173235.2 of Hyaloperonospora arabidopsidis Emoy2. Taxonomy (NCBI): domain Eukaryota; phylum Oomycota; class Peronosporomycetes; order Peronosporales; family Peronosporaceae; genus Hyaloperonospora; species Hyaloperonospora arabidopsidis. The sequence continues at coordinate 7,930 of JH597888.1, forward strand.
CTAGCGTGCCTTCTCTAAGTGGAAGCAAGACAGTTGTAGAAGTAGTTGGTGCAGAATGACGTAGATCAATTGTTAGAGGCTCGGCATAAACAGAAAAGCATGCAATGTATCGTATTCTTTCAGGAGAGGGTAAGAGCATCCGCAGCGGTGTACCATATTCTCACTATAAACTTATGTATGGACTACATCCATGTATTGCGAGATTTATGAAAATTTTGTATGGGGTCTGCAGCGGCCCCTCCACAGGCCAACTATAAACGCGTGACACGTGACTCGATTTTGTCCTCGTTCAAACGCCACGTCGATACCCACGTCCTCGCCCACACTCCACTTACTGCTACGGAGCACTCGCAAGAGAGCAGCGACGACGACCTGTACCTATACGACGACAACGACGTGTTTCTGTCGGCGGTTCCTCAGCAGCAGTCTATTGTCGTACAGACTGCATAGCGGTCGAACGACGCGAGACTCGGTGGCTCAACGCAAGGTTGTCTCGTCAACAAGGATCGCAGCCGCGTATAGGGACACAAGCGCTTGATGAAAGATTATCTCGAAGAGAACTCGACCTATAACGCTGTCAATTTCCGCCGCCGGTTCCGTATGTCTCGTCTGCCTTTTCTCCGCATTATGGATACAGTGCAGCAGGTCGACAGTTACTTTGCGCAAAACCCAGACGAGACCGGCAGATGGGCTTCTAATTGCTACAGAAGTGCGACTCGGCAATGCGTCAGCTGGTCTACGGCGTCTCGCCAGATTTGTTGGATGAGTCCCTTCGCATGGCGGGCAGTACGGGTCGCGAATGCCTGCGTCGCTTTGTTGCAGCAATTTTGCAAGCATTTGGCGAGCGTTATCTACGCCAGCCGAATGCGCAAGACGTGCAACGTTTATTAGCGGAGAATGAGGCTCGCGGATTCGCAGCAATGCTTGGCTCTCTCGATTGTATGCATTGGTTCTGGAAGAAATGTCCCACTGCATGGGCTGGCCAGTACACTGGCAAGGAACGGAAGCCCAAGCTCATTCCCGAAGCCGTCGCCTCGCAGGACGTTTACATCTGGCATGCCTTTTTGGCATGCCTCGAGCACACAATGACATTACTGTTCTGGATCGCTCGCCGTTGTTCCAGGAACTTGACAACGACCAAGCGGTGCCCATAACGGGCACAGCTATGTGATAAGATATTATCTGACCGACGGTATATATCCAAATTATGCCACCCTCGTCAAGACCATTTCGTTCCCGCAGAGTGCCAAGAAGAAGGTAATTCCTGTATATATATACATAGTCTATTTACATGCTGTCAGTCTCAGATAATACTGATATCTACGCTTTACACGATACAGAATTTTGTGCGAAAACAGGAGGCGGTGCGCAAAGACGTGGAGCGCGCATTCGGCGCACCGCAAGATCGATTTGACATCATCTGTGGGCCGGTGCACATGTGGCTTTTGGAGCACCTAAAGTCAATAATGAAAGTGTGCATCATCCTTCACAATATGATCTTCGAGGACCAGCATAAACAGGAGGGACAAGCGTGGGCAGGATTGAAGGGACAAACGGACGTGGAGAGCCTGCCAGTGCGCGACATGTGCAAGTTCAACGAGTTTTTTTTGTAAACCATTTCGGCGCAGTGCGCGATGATGCCACGCACGTCCAGCTGCGTAATGATTCTTTAGAGCATCTTTGGCAGCGACATAGGAAGATGTATGCGACGCACGACTAGTTCAATCAAGGTTTGAATTCATAACGCCTCTACTGCACTACTCTCCACTTCACTCCTCGACGTCTCCGGACTTTAGCGCATGAAAAATTCGACGTTGTCTGAGCATGTAATATTCGCGCTGAATGGCATCGAGCCTGCTCGTGTCGACGCGCATTATCCTTTCCTCCAAAATCAGGTCCAACGCGTCTGCCTTGCGCTTGGCATGAAGCGCCGCGTCGACTGTCGCCTTGGCCCTGACGGCCGAGCTGCTCGTATGGGCGGCCAGGTTAAAAATTCTTAAGCCACCCTCGTGGCCGACTTCTGGCCAAGAGGGCGGGGCAGCTCATCGGAGGTCCCAGCGGCTTCTATTTCGGTAGGGACAGCATTCTCATCGTTGACAATAGACTTGTTTGCCTTGCGCTTCTGCATGGAGGACGTTGTAGCGGTGGCAGCGGCGAGCTCTTCTTGCCAATTTGGCGTCCCTCGCAGGAGAGAACAGAGCGCCACCATGATGAAGGGAGACTTCACTTGCGAGATCGTACAAGGCGAGCGCGTCGTTCAGCTTGTCGTTGGCACTTTTGCCCGACATATTCCGCGCCTCTACCTGCATAACAAAGCGTTAGTATTCTTATGGTTGTATAGATACATAATATTGCACAGAAGCCCGACCCTGAGCGTAGGCCCCGCCAAATTTGTTGACCTTGGGTTGGATGGTCTCAAAGAACCGACTTGACAACGTTTTTGCGCCCGCACCGTGGAGTTTTGCGCTTGGTGGAACGACGTGGTCACACGCATCCAGAGGTCGGTCCCTTTTTCCCCGTGCCCACGATGGGGTCTTGGGATACTTCTAGCTAGCTCACGCAGAGATTGCGGTCCTCAGCAAAGAAAAATATGCAGAAGCTGGCGAGGAGCTGGAAATGAGTTATTGAGGAGCTGACAAGGAGCTGGCCACGGCGACGGCGTTTGCGTCACAGAAATGATCATCTGAGAGAAAGACGGGAGGCACGGCCTGATCGTGGGCCTCGGCGGCGGCGCGCGGAAGCTCGGGAACGCTAAGGTTGCTCATGATAAGGAGGAGGAGGAGAGAAGGAAAGAGTGGCAAAAGGGGGCGGGTGTGGGTGGGCAGAGCGAGAAATAGGAGAGATAGAGGGTAGGAGCGCGTGAAAGGCGGACGCTAGGGGGCGCTATATTGCCAGAGATAGTCCAGAAATTTATGGATGCTGGGGCGTCTATAACAGGTTCATAAATTCATGGTGGGTTTATGGTGTACCGCTGCAACGGGAAAAGCCGAATCTATCCAGAAATCCCTATTATTCCTGGTTTATGGAGCACCGCTGGGAATGCTCTTACAGATTCAACGGCGACAACTGAAGGGATCGGAGGATGATACTAATATACTTTTTGATGAGTCGATAAGAAGGTGGTGATGCTGCAAGTAGATAACATCAATAGGTATGACATTTGAAGGTTTATGAAGCTGCACGACAACTGCGTCACCGACCTGAAGCGACCAATCTGGAGTATAAAGGCATTTATGGCGTTTAGGGGGACTCTGTGATGATTTTTTTTACCAATCTGAGCCTGCGACTTATGAAAAACCACTTTTTGCGATAAAAGGAGAGCTAAGGGAGGACATAATGCCAATAAAGGAGTAAGTAATCGTGTCACAGGTTGGATATGCGCAGAGGTGAAGCGATTGGATGATATTTAGTAAGGATTCAATCAGCTCCGTAGTCTAAAGCGTGGAAGCCTGTTAAGCTTTATCCGTCTCTGCCAGCTGATGCTCGATGTCCATTGACTCATTAATTGCACCTTTCATACATCGACGACATGATGCGCCCTCGCGAACAGGTTTGAGAGAGAAAAGCAACACACAGAAACGCGACTTTTGTGGAGTGTCTAGCAGGAGACACGAAAAAGTCAGCAAGCGTTTTTAAACGAAGAATATACGAACGCAAGTAAGCGTCAAGGAGAGCTCGAGTCGACCCTATAAGGTTGCGATAATACGATACAGGTCTATCTCACGATTCTGCATACCCTCATATTGGAAGAAGATTAACTAATGAAGCCCCGACGTGTACGCAAACTCGTGAGCATCTATGCCGAGAGAATACGAGTCTCAAACATCTTTAACCGAGGCCACTTCGTGTTTAACAGGATCAGGCGAAGTATCAGCGACCAATTCAGGCAGATTATTGACCAAGATCGGCCATTCGGCGAGAAACGTGTCGAAAAAGAAGTAATACAGCCTTAAGAACATACACTCGATCGTGGATGGAGTCAAGGAGTCAAATGCAGGTGCACACATTCAGATTCCCCGGAAGAAGATATAACCGGCAATGTTAGGCAAAGGATAAAGCTGGCGTACGGAATAGGCAAAGACATACTGCGCGAACACGGAAAATTTAGTCTCGCAAGGAGAATTAACAGGCAGCAATTTGTTGTTGAGACTGCTCGACGCCTCGACATTATCTAACGTATTATAGTCGCCAGAATGCAATAGAAAAAAGTACACACCACCAAGAAAATGTTACAAATCAGGAACACATCCTTAAGACAAGACAACAGCACAGCGTCCGCCTCACCATGATAGAATAATAATCGATGAGTAGACGTGGTTAAGCCAATAAACGGCAAGGGTGTAACTCGATAACATTAGTCGAGAAACCCGCTTGTTAAAATCATGCTACGACTGGGGAAGTCGTGGTGTAAGGAACTGTCATTAGATAACTACTATGGATTACATTAGCAAAAATGAGATTCGGAAAAAAGAGCAAGTCAGCTAATCCTATGTCAATAGATGTCATCTCCTCGAAGCTTAGGTAGGCGAATATTTTTATGGCGAATATCGTTCGGTTGAACGCGTGTAGCTAGCTGAGGGTGATAGATATCTGAATATACGTTTCATTAAAGAAAAAACATGTGCGATAGAGATCCACCCATAGAACGCTCTGCAATATAGATGAAAAACAAAGCAATACAGTACAGAACTGTTTGAGTCCAAGACACGCGTACACGTTTCCGATGAGCCCCTGCGTGAGGTAGAATATCCTGCCATTGAACTTTGAGAGGCAAACCATGCGGAGGTTTAGATTGGTATCGCCGAGAAATCAGATAGGCTCGGGTTGGTTAATCATCTCGACTAGTGAAATAAAAAAAAATGTCCTAGTCAACGACGAGCCGGTAAATCTCGGTCTAACGGACCGTTTCAAGGATCATGTAGCGGCGAGCCGGTTAAGTTTCAGTATACGGCAACGTTTTAAGAGCTTTTTAGTGACGATCCGGTGGACCTCGGAGGGTAACATAATTCTTTAGTCAAGCATACACTGCTCCTGGTAACCAGTAAAAACGCGTAAATCATCGTCTTCTACCCTTTTGTATTCAGACACAGGAGTGTAAAGTTTACAATATGCTGATCTCAGGCAGTCTACTGAATCAATTGGGTTCGAGAAATAGTCTAGGAGAAATTCACAGCTAAACACGAAGGGATGAGCCGCGAAGGCATTTCATCATAGTGTACTAGCCTATTTCGCCGACCCAACTTGGCGATTGTTGTGTTTTTGCGTTGAGGCTGTATTAAATACAAATTCTAATAACTTTTATACCACAGAAAAACGCTATATCGGCAAATACTCTATTTTGTTAATCTTATACTTGGATCAAAGCACAAGGCACTGCCATTCATTGCTTGTTTGGGTCTTGCTACTGGCTATAGTCATAGAGGCAACAGTCAATGTGTCGCTTTTATGGCTATAATTTATTTCGAGCGTCGACATTGAAAACAGCTTGTGACTTTTCTTTGCAGTCTACTATCATAGTTTAAGCTGCGTTGCCAGTTATACAAAGCGTGGCGTGCGCTGAAATGTTTAACGTCTTCATTTGACAATATTTTAGTTGTTTCTTATTGCAGAAACGGCATTTAAATTCTCATAACCCGTCTCATCTTTTATTTAGCATGATTCTAAATGAAAAAAAGTCCCTCGAGGAGGGTGATAGGAGCTCTTTAAATTGGTCTGAGCACGCGCATGCTTTTTTTCGTGAAAATGTTAAGCTTGAAAGAATGAACGAGAAGTTCCTGATTTGAGGCTTATACAGGTTTAAGACTCAGGCTATCTTGTTTATAAATTTGCAGCGGTACTATTGACACCATGGCGAGAACAGAAGCTAAAGTGAATGGCTGCGTGTAAAAATCAAGATGTGGCACGACACAGAGGGTATTGTATCGAGTCTATTAATTGGTTGTCTTAAAGAATCCAAATTATTACTCTGAACTTAAGAGACGCGACGAGTAACTACAGTCCTGGATGATTTCGTATAGCGCAAATGACCACGAAAATAAGTTTTGCTATATCTGCACAAGACTTTGATTCAGCATCTTCTTCTCACATACTGCAGTGATTAACGACAAGTAGAGATTCGATACATCTGACCAGGATTGAAATATGTTGCATCATATGCGGTCCTATCAAAGTTATCGAATTAATTCCATCCCCAAAAAAACCAAAGGGAAATTGTGATAGGGGTTGACAGTAAGAAACAGTAGTAAAGCTGATTTGTAGATACGACACATTAAATCAAGATCTTGTCTTTCGTGTTTCCCTGACAGCCTTAAAATTCTATTTGAATCTTGCAAATTATAATGTCCACACGCATAGATTCTATTACTACTTACAGTGCTCACTGAGATGATAGGACAAATTATTTTTCTTGCTGTATATTTTATCGTAATCAACATCGCTATTCTAACACTTTCCACCAATAAAAAGACTTCTAGAAGATTTATCGGACCAGCTTAAAACGTTTATATCGTTAATAGACGGAAAACATGAAAATATCCTGCGCGCGGCATATTAAGTTCGCCATAAATTCAGGACGGGTATACGTACCTGCTGCAGCAGTGAACATCAATCGATTGCATTTTGTGTCATTGTGTATTACGAATGCTAACTTAGCAAGTCAAGGCGAGCTTGCGCGATATTTGTGCTGTATTTAAGCTGGGCAGAGGTTGATCACTCATATTCTAGCGCAGTCAAATCATGCTAAGCGATATCGCGAATAAAATTGGGCGCTCCCTCACTGCTATACAGCGTTGTAGTGACCCCGCTACCTACACCACGAAAACAAATTCTGAAAGCCCGACGAACTGACAAGTGAGTCCTAGGCATCTGCTGCTGGGGACTTTAATACGTTAACAGCTCCAGAATGTTTAAGGACGCTCAGTATCTATCCGTTTCTGTGCGGAGATTGAAATCGGCGCTGCAAGATGCTCTATACTTGAGCTAAGAGAATAGAGAGGGGTGTTCAGTATTCTTAGATCAAATAGAAAAAAACGCCTCGATTAACAACTATGCACGTGGCTTATGGCAACAAGTGGAGCTATAGATGAGAAGAAATTTAATCTAGATGGTCTGGATAAATTACAGTACTTATGATGCGATTTGCGCCAAAAGTACAGACTTTTCACGCCTACATTCTGGTGGTGGAAGCAGGTTCGTTTGGGATGCCTTTTGGTTTTAAAGGAACTTTCGAATTGGCATTTCTGAGGTCAGGCAGAATGCAGAAAGCTACATCAACACACTCCGATACTACTTATTTCCGTTCACGCATTTTAATTACGGCCTAGAATTCACGCTTCAGTAGGACAATATATCAATTTAGAGCGCCGAAGTCGTACAGTATTTTTATCCGGGACCAACGAGTCGATGTAATGAAGTATCGTCCTAAGTTCCCGGACATTAACTAGGTCGAAAACTTGTGGGTAACTCTAATAAAAAGATACTTATGTGTCAGGAAAGTAGCACAAGACGAAACCAGAGCTTGTAGCGGCGATCAAGGCACCTTAAAATGAGATTCTAATGACGGCACTAGCCAACCTGGTTAAATTGATGAAATGCGCTGTCTGCTAGTGTTTTATGGTCTATGGTAAGAAGATAGTCTTCTGAAAATCTTACGAACTCGTTATAAACGCTTAAAATGGCATATATCTTATCTTAATCGCGCACTTTCTGGCGAGATATTTCTCTCCTTTTCCTTGCTTACAAAAACGATATAAAGTTTTAAGCACATCAATAAACCTCCTTCGAAGCCTTTTTATTGGTGAAAGTGTGATAATAGCCCCTTTTCCTCGAATAAAAACATAAAATGAAAATAATTTGCGTTATGTTTTCCGCGGGCACTGTATATGCGTTATCTAATGTAAATAAAAGCTTCTTATATCCGTACTTCGAAATTGCATGGAGATGAGTATGTGTGTTTAGTCCAAACTTAAAATTATTTTTTCTTCACTACGAATATATTTGCTGTTTTTTGCACATAACTTATTGCGCGCGTCTTGCAGTTATTGGTAATTCAATCGGTTGATATGATGGCGTAAATTAACCACTAAACAAAAGCTAATTTTTTGCAAAAAGAATCTCATCTTCAATGTAATATTCTGGTGACATTACGTTCACAGGTAACGTCATCAATATTCTCTTTAAAAATATTAGTTAATATCAGCAATAATGCGTGATAATATAAGTAATGTGATAACCCCGTTACACTGGATGCATCTGGCTTCATGATGAAACCTACAAGACCAACAAAATGGACTCCACCTACTTCACATTGTTTGAGTCGCAGCATCAAATAGTATATTTACGATCGCATTATATAGTATGCAAAGTTAAACTTCAGCAGAAGACATACAGGCAATGTGTCAATATAAGAACTTTTTAATATTTATATAATTTTGTCTTTTGCATGCAGCTTTACGTATTTTACAGATCGGAATAGAGCGTAAATAATTGGTTTTACATCGACGTTTTTGAGGCATTATGTTGCTGTGCCGCTGATGTAAAGCAAGAATTGTTTCAAAAATCAGACACACCATTTCAAACGTAGATAAAGTAGAGAAATCTTTTAAGCTGGGAACAAGCTAATTGTTATTGCATTTTTCGGCGCATTTCTGGGCCCATATTTCAATCATGTATACCAACTTTCTAAACTCCACTATGAGACTTCATGAAAACACTTGGATATTGTACAAGGACGCGTATATTACTGATTTCCCGTGTGATTTTGCTTCACATAAGACTATCTCAGGCTACGAGTGACAAGGCATATTTTAAAAAATGAGTCTTCTGCCGACAGGAAAAAATATAATCAAGCTGTGGAACCATCTAAACTTAAATCGGATAACACATTATTAATATTTAGGTGGTCTACCCGCAGCAATTTGGCACTTTGCCATGCCTGCAAGGGTCAACTTGATATCAGTAAGAAGCAATATGCTAAACAGTGGACTTCAATATACAGCTCTGAACTGTTTATTGAACGTGATAGGAAAGACTTCGGTGAAAGACTGCTTGCAGCCTTTCGCAGTACCGGCAGCGGCTTAGTAATGGGTAAAGGCTGTCATGTTATGAAGACTTTGATAACTGTACGTGATTGTGCAACTAAGTGAGAAAATTAGCAACTATAATGACTTACTACAATTAAATTGTAGAATTATGAAATCCACGATGGTCAATGCTTGTACCTATGCTTTCCGTCATCAAGTGATACCACTATCTGTCAATGCTTTGATTAGCATAGGTAGGTAGCACGACCAATGCCGTATTGTATTCGTTGTGACCATGCCGAATTAAATTTATATAGGCACTAATTATGATTGCAGATAAATACCAGGAGGTAATAAGACTTAAGTTTCCCACTCACGGGCCTTTACCTCTTTAATTCAACAATTCAAAGAATTCGAGCGCCCCTGATTGACTCAAACGAAATGTGACATGTTCTAACAATTTATCAACTGCAGACTTCCTCCTTTGTACGAGTCGCAACTGGCATTTCTACCGCTCAAATTTAGTAGGCTATTCATTCGACTGTCAAGACATCTGCCTTAATGAAGGCGACGCAATATTTTTAAATCTAAATCAAAATGTAATAAATTAGAATATTCATTATTATTAACAATCCATTTTAATTTCCAATTTTTATTTTTTTTAATCTTCAACTAATTGGTATCTTTTTGTCCCATATATTTATATATATATATATATATATTTTGTGTGTTAATAAATTCACCAAATTCAAGGCCAACCATTTTATTACTTATTTCAAAAATTAATACATATTTACCGTTATAAATACTTAATGAACGATGATTGAATTCAGGTAACATTGTTAGTTTTTATTAGGTATTTTTAGCCATTAATTTTTTAAAATAATTAACAAAAAAAACGACCTTTATATTTACTTCTTGACATAATTTTAGGGAACTGTTAAATGCACGACCACAAATTACTAAATGGACGCCTTTTAAAAAGTATTAATAATTGTTGTTAAATGCACAGCCATTTATCGAGATAAGTTTTGCTCGTCAACGCTTGCATATCAGGCGATAGTCTTGTCGTCAATCATACGGCCTACGGACTGGTTAAATTAAACAGGAAGAACTATCTATATTTATCATCTTGTGCCGAAAGCCACTGATGAGAAGAACAAGGTGGTCTATGCCTACAAGAAAAAGCCATCCAAGAATGAAAGAAAAAGACAGTAAGAGAAGTAGAGACAATATAGGACTTGGAGCCTTGAAGCGATTGGAGTCTCTCTAGAGGACACCACCGCCTTAATATTCAGTTCCTACAAGAGCTATTTTTGTTTAGACGTCGTGCGGCCGCATGATCGGCTATATCGAGGATGATTAAATAAATAAGCTCTCCATTTTAACTGTTAGGTGCCAAAGGCCACCCTCTTTGACCCTAGCATACAGCTGGGACTTACAGATGAAGATCTTAGTGACACCTTTATGCTTGTGCTTTTTTCTTACACCCGACATGGTGTTCCGCCACGATCGCACTTCAACCCATTCTTGCAGCCTCCAGTAGATTTCGAAACTGTAACGGCGTACTTTCAAGTGCGAGTAAAAGCACCCATAAGGGAACCAAGATGCTAGTAGGTGTCATAGGCCCAATCTGGTGGGGTGATCGCGCACTTACTTAAAATCAAGAATTCTCTGTTATCTGCTTTGCAACCTCTTACATTTGTGTTACTCCCTGGCATTAAATATAAGCCAGCGGTCGGTCACGTTAGATATAAATAAGCGTTCATTGCACAAGGCGTCCGTCGAAAGTTTTGAATTTCCTGGCTGCAAATATGAGCCAATCGTCGGTCAAGTTAGCCAAAAACGTTGTACAATCAACAAAGCGTCCATTTAACAATTTTAAGGCGTGCATTTAACAATTCCCTAATTTTATTAGATTTATTTTCTTGTATTATTTTTTCATGTAGGTTTTCCTTTCGTTATAAAAAAGGGAATTGCTAAATTCACACCCCTTTTCCTTAAATTCACTCTCTTTCTTATATATCTTATATATTCAAATCCTATTCATTTTAAGAATTGTTTTCTGACAAAGGTATTTACTCGATAATCTTTGCCATTAATGGACAAGTAATGCGTAAGATATACCTTACATACTACTCACGCCTGTGTTCTAGCTCCTCCGGTGTTTTCTGGTACGGAGCCATGCAATAACATGATTCCTCCTCAGTAGGTGCGGCTGTTTCTACTGCGGCTATTCCTGCATCATCTCCTCCAGCAAAGACTTTGAAGCCAGCTGGGTATATGAAGACCGCACCTGCATCGAGTCCGGCAGGTGTGATTGGTGAAAATCGACTTCGCCGAAACCGGCGTATGCTCCTACCACTTTTTACCGGCATCAACATGAATCCGAGTTCCCGTACCTCTTTAGGGAAGACTGCACCGACGCTGTTAGCTCCTGTGATGCACCATCAGCCATCCTCATCATCGCGTCCGGATTTCTACGAAGATGACGTAAAAGAGAAGTGCTCAAGCTTTGACATTGATGACATGCGGGAGACTTAAGCACGATCGTTTTCGAACGATCTCTCTCACCGACTGGACTCGGAGCCGTCATTTCGACCCTACAGTGTAACCGACCCTCAAGCTAACACAGCGACGTCTCCTCGGAGCAACGTCCGTGCCACGAGCCTGCGCCGTCCAGGTTCGAAGCCTGCTTCGGTTAAATTACCGGGTCGCAGTGATTCAGGTCGCTGTGTCAATGAATCAGCGGGTTCATACACGGACAGCTACGAGTCAGAAGCTCCACACCAGACAGACGGGTCGATTATATCAAATGGAACAAGTCTGGCATCTGGTAGGGCATACCCTTCGTCAGTACCCGACGTTGGTTCATTGAGTGCCCGACCTAGTTACTCGACGGAGCCAAACACGATGACGGACTCGTCACTAGTTCAATACATTTATGCATCTTCTGCTACTCAGCAGAGCGCAGATTTGTGAACTTCTCAGCGCAGCTTGGGCTCGATGTGTGAGAGCGGCGGCTACGGCGTCGATTCGCTCAATTTCCTGGGCTATCCGTATGCGAAGAAGAGCGGGTGACACCACAACTCTTCAGGTTATCCATCTGACTCATTGTTACAGACAGCCACGTGGACGCTCGACTAGGCAGCAGCTTCATGTTCGTGGTTTATACTATCTGCAATGCACAGCTGGCTGTGTAGCAGCTTCAGCAGTTCACAGGAAGTCAATCGCCCAGTGACTACTACTGTATTGTACACTTTTTGTGCTGCTGCAGAATACATAGCCAAATCACTTTCTCATGTTTTTTCCTGTACATTTTTGTTGTTGTTGTTGCGGTGTGACAGAGATGCAGTTTTAAGGATCTCATCGATGTGTTACAATTTATCGTTTTTGGGCAGCTTAGCATGAAACGGACAAGCCTGTAGTACAAGTATGGCAAGTCTACAGCATAGGCTACAACCCTCAAATCCAAGAAACTGCTGGGTCCATCGTTGGCATGATTGGTGCGTGCTATTTTGCTGTATCGCACCCATTTGCATGTTTGTGTGATTATCTAGGGATATGTAGCATAAGCTCGGACCAATGCTGGATACGTCGCATCATGCTACCTATACGCTATTGTCCATCAGTCTGAGTAAGCAAGATGTAATTATACTAGCAATTGAGTTGACCACGCCGAGTGTCCATATGTTCAGCATTTCGAAAAGCTCAAACAGCCGCTACGCCTTTGCACAGAGGTGCCAAAGTCGGCTATAAACACGGCTGAGCCAACGATCTGACGCTCGCGAACGAGATTGCGATCATCTTGCAAGTATCGGATGGATGCTGAACCGACTTTGGCAACATATGGCACCATTTTGACATGTGTGACGACGCTTGGGTGCTTGACATATCGTTCCTTTACGCAGACACTAATATGACCGCAAATGTCGCAGCATATCCAGACCCGCAGTAACGTAGAACAGACTGAAACTGATATTCTCTCATCCCGAAATACTTCTGGTGTCTCACAGCGGAGTACGCATTTGACAACGCAGCTCAAGCTCTAAACACATCGGTACTATCAACGTTGGTACAATGCTGACGGCGCAAGAAACGTAATGTCTTTAGAGCGTAAGACGAGATTAAATTGTGTCCGGGTCTTCTGGAGCATGGTAAGGGTATAATACTGCACGTTCAAGAGTTCTACGGTGCTTATCTGCTGAGGCTGTTGTGCGATGACGCGATGTACCACAACAATGCTGAAGCATCAAGTCAACACCGAATCGGTTTCTGCTCTATCAGCACAGAATTTTGTAGGCAACTTATCTGAAACAACTTCCACACATTGCTACGAAATGGCTGAACTGACGTTAAGTACTACTGCGTGGTACGATTCCGACCAAAAAGGTGGACCGTAGAACGACGAATGATAGAATGAAGACGTTTGCAAAGACTGAAAGCAAAAAAGCATCTATATTAAGAGACTTCAATGGTGAATGGCTGATGCGTAGATGCAGATGTTTGACAATTATCATATTGCTAAGGTTGCATTACACATTTATTCTTATTTCAGAGCTCCATCCGCCACAGGCACAATAGAAGGAAGTAGGACGATTGATAACTGATCAACATCAAGGATAATTATTTCTAAGGTGTTATGATTTGCTTGAAAAGTATGCATATTAATCTTCAGCCTCTTATCACTTTCGAAACTGGCAAGTTCGTTTGTAGTGACCTGGTTGACCGCAGCACCCACATTTCCCTGGTTTTTGGTAAGCTGCCTTTTCGACATGCTCGAACTTGGATAAGTCTCGTTTTGTGCTGCAATTCGGAAGATTCTGGGAGCCAGGGGGACGACCGCGAGTTTCAGTGTGTATTTTCGAGTCTTTTTTTCAGCTCCACCACTGTGTTTCGGCCTTCCAACAGTTGGGTCACTTGGGCAAAATGAACTTTTTCCTGGTCATCTGGTAATTCCCTTAACTTCTTTTCATGAATATTCCATTTCACGTTAATAGCCTCAACTTCATCGCTTGATTCCTATTACACAACAGAACCACATCAGTAAACGTTAGTCAGATACACACACTCTAAGATAAATGGCATACCGTTACGTCGCGTCGCCAATCCAGATGTCATTGCTCCTGAAAATCGTTTTTGCCCAATGCACGCTTGCTGTTCTCAGTTTCTTTTAGCTTGTGAGCACAAGGGATGCCCATTGTAGAGGTGAAAACCATTGTGCAACAAGCTTTATTTTCTGTTTTCCTTTCAAATTTCTCGAGACAATTTTTGAGTACAAAGGCTGAAATCATCCCGGACACTGGAGTGAAATTAACGGCAACCCGAATCAAGTGACTTAACTTGTCTCTGATGCAATGTATTTCTCCGGTTCTAACTTGTTGCTCAATTTCAAAAAGTCAGCTTGTTGAGCACCGACAGCAAGTCCCCTGTTGATAGTTGCAGGAATTTTTTACGTGCGCATGGGCGCCTTCGACTCGTGATGTAGCTTTGTTGCCAAAATGGAGATATCTCGACGTCCAGGAATATATAAATCGTTCCTTGTATATAAGCCACGTATTTATTTGAGAGGTATTCGAGAACATTAGGTTTACTGTCAAAAGAGTTCGATAGCTCTTTCCACTGCTTTTCAAATTCCACTTCCGTGTTAGAAGCCACCAGAATATCTCACTGCTGAAGAAACAAGTTCCATTCTTCGCTCGTTTCTAATGGTCGTTTGCACTTGGACATGATATTTTGTTGATGTGCCATATGCACAGCAGGTGGGATGAAGATGAGATAATTTTATCTATAGCTGCCATCAGCGACAGCTCACGGTCTGTCACAATTACGGCTGGGCGTGTCTCAGGTGTCAGGATGGTTGCAAGTTTTGATAATGCCCACATGTAATCGTTTTGCTTCTCTTCTTTAGAAAGCAGAAGCCTACCGAAAATTGGCTAATGAAGATTGTCATACCTACAATGTGAAATAAGGGGAGTCGTTACTTGTTTGTCTTCTATGTGCAGTCCATAAGCACGACATGGTGGTATCGGCAAGCGAGCCGAATACTTTCTTTCTGAGCGAAAAAAAGGGAGGTTATTGTTCCATCATCATCACATCTGTGAAAGTGCGTAAAATCGATTGCTTAAAAATCATCAAAAAGAGCTTGTATCGGTGTCCTTCCATTTAGCTTGTCGTTTCGAAGTTTCGTACACTCATTGTACAATGTAGAGAGTTTTGCTAGGATCCCTTCAATCCTCATAGGAAGGGATGAAAGAATCCCTAACGGTTAAACACTAGCCAATGTCATATTTATGACAGTATCGGCTGCTCGCTATTTATCTTCTTGTGAGTCGAATGACCAGACAGATGGAGTGACGGCTCGTGATTGTGGCAGCCTTTCAGCACGTCAAACTTCCAATTACCCCGTTTTTTAGAGAAATTTCCACTTAGAAGAAACAAGCAATCAATACGGCGTGATCAGTCTGGCGTTGGCGCTCTTTTCCAACCTTTGGTACATTAACGGCACCTCGATCATATTTAAGGTAGGCACGCTTTCCTGCAATTGAACTTTTAATCGTAACAGCGTAACCTTGGCCACATGCGAACGTCTGAACAGTATCCTCAAGTTGCTCCCGACTGGCATACTCAACCTCGGGAGGAGGAAGCATGTTATTGCGTGGCGATCTACCAGGAAACGCCGGAGGAGCTAGAACACAGGCGTGAGTAATATGTTAGGTATTTCATACGTATTACTTGCCCATTTATGGCAAAGATTATCGAGTACCTTTGACAGAGAACAATTCTTTAAATGAATAGGATTTGAATATATAAGATATAAAGGAAAGAGTGACTTTAAGGAAAAGGAGTGTGAATTTAGCGATTCCCTAAAAATATTGGATTGTATATCGATACCACGAATGGCGACTCAGGAGGGTAAATGCAAAAAATGTGATGTTGAGCCAATCAACCTGTAACGCAAATGAAACGACCGACGTCCTGTTCCATCGCAGATGGTACAGCTAAATTATATGTTCGAATAGAGAAAGAGCGTAACTGATTGCTTACGATAGCTACCGAGCTAACATCTATGGATATCTGTAGCACCGATGTTTGCTTCAATGGCAAGCGCTATACCAATCGCAACGATACAGATCATTTTGAACATGCAGCTGACTAGTATGCTTGCTGAGCTCGAAATTAAATTGTTGGTGTAGATGTCGCGACATGAAGAGTCGTCAATCGAAGGTATTGTCTAATTCGAACGCCATACACAGCAACGTGCACGAACTCCCACATTTCGCACATAATTTGCCTTGTTAGCAGGCTACTTGAAACTTCATGAAGCTAGTATTGGCACGCTTAAAAACTCTACAGACGGATTAAATAAATAAATTTATGTGTATCAAGCAGTGCACCCGTAGGATAAGAAGCCAAAAAGAAAGAAATACATTAACTTTAAGAAAGCCCTTTAATCTTAAACACTTTATAGGTACAATAGTTGAAGGCCCACTTGCAAATTATGAAGCTCACCATCGGGTTCTATGGCTCCTATATTTAAAGGAGAATTAAAAATACATATGTTGCTTGATGTTTCTAAGAGCGAGTCATATCATAAAAACACTACAGGTTATCAAGTGACCAGACAAATGTCTATTTCGACATGGTTCCGCCTTTTTCGAGTAGAATATTGCCATCACTGTCGGTTAGTGCTGCAGTCATAAAGTACTGAAGATAACGATATACGTCGTCTTTTTACTAGCTCTAGATGCTGACTAACATTTAAATTACCAAAATAAATTGTATCTATTATAGATGTAAATTTATTATAAGGGGAAAAATAGCGACATATACACATAGGTATGCGTTGAGTTTGGGCATATTGAACGTTTTTTAATACATTAGGATTTAGCGTACCAAGTAGGGATACAGTGATCGTCGTCTTCTTTTGAGATTAATGTGATAACTCTTCAAACGTGACAATTGGTGGCTTACGCGCTTTGATTTTGGCGTTGGCGTAAATCCTTTTACTATGATGTATTCTGCATCGTTTTTTACTCGGGCTTGCGTTTTCTGGTTGAATGAACTAGTATCGCTGGTTGAAAGTGCTCAAAAATAAGCTTTAAACGCGGTATAAATGCCAAATTGGGGTATAAAATTCGTCTTGTTTTTGCTTCTTTCTCGAAAAGATAAAACACGTAAAAAAAGAACTTGTAACCGTCTAGGAATTTCTTTGTATTGGGAGGCATTTGGGCAATAAGGGCGCTTACAATATTTTATGTTACACCATAACAATTAGATATCATATGTTTATTACATTAAAAATCATTAATCGTCGAAATAAGATTAAGCTGTAATATTGTTTGGTAGGGAGGCTGCTTAATGTAAAAGGTTGGGGCTGATCGACGATTTCCTTTTTTAAAATGCAAGTAGCCGTCAAGTGTAGAAATATTTACTCAATTATTTTCTACTGTTTATTGTGCTGGTAACTGGAATAAGAAATCAAAATTAAACTTGTCAGTAGCATCATATCTCAAATATCCTTGACACCTTTCTATTTAATTTTGTTTATAAAGCTTTCCCTAAGGGCAGCGTTTTGATGCTTTTTTACATTTATAACAAAGTAGTAGACAGCTGAGATGGCAGATAGAGTGTTGTGCTACGTATAGGCTTAGATGTAAGCTAAGTTGCTCCCTCTTTATCGAAAGGGACACGGATTTGACTAAAAGTACCTTGAAAGGCCTCGGATTGATACGGCGACCACCGTACGGAACTTATTGCTGAATAACGTTAACGGATATAGCAAAACACACAGTAAGTCGTACAAAAGCAAATGTATATTATTCTTTATAAGAAATCTGTGCTTGTGACTACATTACTCATCCTCGTCTTGATGTCTTCCTCCTTTATCCACCTGCTAATTAACGAGTTTCCGAGTCCTTTTTGACAGGTAGAGGCCCTTAAGTTTTTTTTTCCATTTTTGTCCAATGATTAGACTTTGCTGGTGCACGAAAGAAGCAAACTCCTCGTGTTGGGCGCTGTTAATGATTTTTATTGCCTCCTCAGGTGTAAAGTGGTCGATAACAAAGTCATCCAGTTGGATACGGTCCTTTTCTTTTAGGATGTTGTTGTTCACCCAGAAAAGGTCGTCCGCCAGCCCCTTGAAGTTTTTACTCTGGTAAACCTTTCCGGGATAATCATCGGAAGCCTTCTAACGTGACACTACGGCCGCAAGCTCAATCTCTAATTCAGACATCACTTTACCTTTAAAGGCCTCGTGTTGAGCAGCATTTAATCGAATTGTATCATGGATCTGCCTTAGACGGGGAGTGTAGTGGAGCTACAGAGCTCCTTAAGTCAGAGGAAGACTTAGTGCTCAAAGAGCGATATTAGTTCTAAGGAACTAGACTCTATGAGTCAACAAGCGTAAAGCTTAAGGTCCCTGTTCCAGGGGACCGAACGATTCAGTGAATCTACAGCACTTAGTGCTCAAGAGTAGCTACCTCAGAGAGATGTTGCTAACGCTTAACGACCAACGATCAGAGACGCCTAGCAAGGCAAGTGTCTTAGACAAGATCAAAAAAGGAAATGAACTTTATTTACGTTTAACTCTATAGAATATCTTAATCCTAATATTACCTAATCTAGGCACTCATGTCCTAAATTAATCTCTTTTAAGATATTTCCTATCTCGTGGCTGACACCCGTCAGCCCCTATAAACCGATAAGATGTTCTATATCTCTTTCAGTGGGATACCATCCCGTGTGTATAAGACACAGGGTACCGAGTACCCTACGATGTGTAACCCCTTTACACCCTTCCCCACCAGACTGCCGTTTACCCAAACGTCAATCAAACTCTGTTCTTCAACGAGGTCAGTGCGCTCGCAGTAAACCTCACGGTAACGCAACGCTTTAGCACCATGCCCTCATCTTCTAACTAGTCAAAGGCTCTTTGTGCATACCTCGGTATGGAGGAGGCAGGGGACTATGGTAGCAATACTAGTGTCCCAGGTGATGCAAGGACAATGTCCGATACACCCTCTTCAACGATGTCAGTGCGCTTGCGGTAAACCTCACGGTAACGCAAAGCTTTAGCACCATGTCCTCATCTTCTAACTAATTAAAGGCTCTTTGTGCATACCTCGGTATGGAAGAGGCAGTGGACTATGGTAGCAATACTAGTGTCCCAGGTGATGCAAGGACAATTTCCGATACACCCATGCCTGAGGTACAACCTCCTACTACGTTAAGTCCGTTCTCTGAACGTGATGATGCGAATGCGCCATTGGCGCCGCATTCAACACCCGGTTTGGATGATGCAATCACCACCAACCCACTCGATGAGCAGCAACAGTTGACTGTTCAACGAGGAGAAAGCGCTCGGCGCCATGCACAAATGATCACGACCCTTAAGAAACAGCGTGACTATGTGTTCACTTCACTCAGTGTGGAGGAACGTCTACGTCAAACGACTGGCCAAACGTTGGCAACGTGAACCATTGGTCCTGGAGCTACTTCTCCCGAGGAAGGGGCAAGTGGCCAGGCACTTCGTGGGAGGTACCTGGAGCCATATCTGACAACGCAAAGTCAGTACAAGGTATGCTTTGAGATGCAAGCACGTGGTGCACCGGTTCAACCGATTAAGGGTATACCCGTTCTCTTGTTCGCAGGCGAAATAACGAACGAAGAAGACGAAGCCTTCATTCTCTGGGTGCACCGCACTCGTTGCCTCAGCCGTATGTACGCTCTGAGATCTAGTGCCAATGTGGCCGATGTGCGTCTCGAACGCAAGCTTCGGTATGATTATGCCAAGCTTACGGCCAGAGGCCAATTGCGCAATCGCACGCGCTATGCTTCGGCTACTACGGTAGCCGCGAGTGCTGGTCAGACTGTGACCACCAACCCGCCAACCCACACCAGTAGTGGTGGGAAACGGCCTCGGTCTCGAGATGAACCTAGCCACGATGTTCAAAACATCCAAGGCGCATGGGCAATCTTGCCGAAGAATGATACCAGCTAGCGAGCCATTGCGCGCATTCCACCCGTTTGGAGCCACCCCTCATGACAAGACTGCAGGACTAGGAATACTAGCCCGAGCGATTTACCTGGAATATGGAAACGACACCAGGGTACAACCAGAGATATGGTACCTATGTCCGGGATTTCAACGCTGAACAATTACGCAGGGGAGGGTCCCATTCCTGGGGTGGGAACTTTCACCGAGCCAATCCCGAAACTAATAAAAGGACTTTTACTTGTCCACCAGCCTGAGATCTAGTGCCAATGTGCCGATGTGCGTCTCGAACGCAAGCTTCGGTATGATTATGCCAAGCTTACGGCCAGAGGCCAATTGCGCAATCGCACGCGCTATGCTTCGGCTACTACGGTAGCCGCGAGTGCTGGTCAGACTGTGACCACCAACCCGCCAACCCACACCAGTAGTGGTGGGAAACGGCCTCGGTCTCGAGATGAACCTAGCCACGATGTTCAAAACATCCAAGGCGCATGGGCAATCTTGCCGAAGGGGTATCTCGTACTCCCATGAGTTTTCCGACTCAGGTTACCCTCGTCACTTTACCAGATACTGGTATTGACCATGACGACGACGTCGTTTCAGTAGTCTCTCGACATGAAACTGACGATTCCCATGCTCATCGAGCAGAGTCGGGGGTGGCCGGTGTACCGGTGGCGGACCACAAGAAATTGGTTCTCGAAGTGAAGGGTCTCCAAGAGACCTTGGGTAAGACCCAGTGCATGCTGGATGCGATGACAAGCCGCCTTCAGGCTATGTAGCGTGCTCAAACTCGGAGCGAGGCTCAGTTGGACTTGCTGATTCGTTTACAGCAATCCGGGGCAAAAAAAGCCTCGTTGTCGGCGCAAGCGCCTCCAAGTTCACATGGGAAGGATCCCGGTATGGCTTAAGTAAGCCTACTTAGAACACTGGGTGTGTGCGCAATTTGCGCGGAAGGTTGAGTGTATACGCAAGTCCCTTCTTGGCAATGACCGTAAATGGTCCAATGAAGCGTGGAAGCAACTTTTCATTAAAGACAGCGGACACTTCATTTGTAGGTAGGTTTTTAGCATTGAATAATACTTGGTCTCCGACCTTATAACGTTCAATACAACCTTATGATTTCAGCATCTGCTTGTTCTTTTTGTTGGTCTTGGCTTTCAGCCATTGCGTCACCCACATGTCTAGAAATTCAATCGCGTTGCGAGAAACTTGCCTACCTTTTTTGAACAGTATCAGGGCTGATATAAGCAAGCCGATCGGCTACCTCTCCCCCACCAAGCCCTGAACCACATAGTGGTAGCGTTAACGGAACGCGAGGGTGGGTGAGACCGTTTACGTAGAACGGAGTATAGCCTGTAGAGGCATGAACAGCGTTGTTCAACGCAAATTCGACAATAGGGAGCATGGAGCTCCAACGCTTAGGCGTATCAGCGCAAACACTGCGCAAAATGTCATTAATGACGCGATTAACATGCTTAGTTTGACCATCGGTCTGCGGATGATCCGCCGTGGACATGTCCAAACGGGTTCCGAGCACCTTGAAGATGGACTTCCAAAAAACCCCAGTGAAGCGGGGATCTCGATCAGAGACAATTGCCACTGGCAAACCATGTTATCGAAACACACGGTCGAAAAACAGCTTCTCTGTGCCTTCGGCATCAATTGAGTCCGGAACTGCTGCTAGGTGAGCCATCTTGCTCAATCGGTCAACAAAGACCACAATGCCAGTGTTGCCTTCCGAATCTTCCTGTAGGACAAACACAAAGTCCATACTCATGGACTCCCAACACTTAGTGGGTACAGGCAGACTAGCCAGCGGTGCCGCCGCATGTGCTGAGGGTTTAACCCGTTGACACGCACGCACATAGTTGCTCACACACTTGTATAGTTTGGGCCACCAATAAGCCTGGCTCACTGAGCTATAGGTCTTTTCACGACCGAGATGACCACTTAAAGCAGTATCATGTGCCTCATAGAGTATTCGATACTTCAACTCCTCATCATGAGGGACAGCGATACGAGGGTTATCCTTAATATCTGAGCGATAGTACAACAGGCCATTATCGATAGAATATAGATGTAGCCTCGCACGTAAACGTGCCGACAATTCTATGTCCGAGTCTTTAAACTCCTCGCTCCCAACAGCACGTAGCAAAGCTACACATTGTTCATCCTTGGCATAAGCCGCACGGATTAAGTCAGTGACTGAAGATGAAAGCGTAGTGACGTGAGCAAGCTCATAGTCAGGTCGGCGCGATAGCGCATCAGCCAAAGCATTTTGCTTCCCTGGCTTATACTTCACTTCGAAGTTATATTCGGCAAAGAATGAAAGCCAACGAGCCATTCTCTGAGAGAGATGTGGCGACTGTGTCGCATGCGCAATGATGCACGATCTGTGTAGATCACAAATGGCTTTGAGCCAAGCAGATGTACTCTGAATTTGACTAGATCGTACTTCATAGCAAGTAGATCTTTGTCATGAACTGGATAGTTCTTTGTAGCAGCTTTGAGCTGTCGAGATTCGAATTCAATGACGCGTCGCGTCCATCGGCATCTGTTTGTAACAGAGCACTACCTATGGCAAAGTCAGATGCGTCACCGACGACACTGTAAGGCCGATCAGGATCGGGCAAAGCCAGTATTGGCGCATGAAGGAGACTTTCCTTAACTGCTTGAAAAGCATCATGTTCGGTATTATCCCAACACCAATCCACATCCTTCTTAAGGAGATTGGATAATGGCCGAGCCATATCTGCGTAATTCGCACTATACTTATGCAAGTAATTGGCAAGGCCAAGCCAACATCGTAGAACTTTGGGGTTCTTTGGAACCGGCCAATCGACTATGGCTCTTACCCTAGCGGGGTCCGATCGAAGGCCTCGCTTTCCATTGAAGCACCCCAGAAAGGGGATCTCTTCTGCACCAAAGATGCACTTAGATGCATTTTTTAAATATAGTTTATTCGTGCGCATGCACTCGAGTTGCGTCACCAGACGATAAAAGTAGCCGGGGCATTTGACAGCCCTTGTGGCTTAACGAGTCACTCCCAGAGCATACCACTAGGGGTACCAACCGCTGTTAGCGGAATATCGCTTGCCCCCATGAGCATCTGGTAATAACCATCGACTAAGTCGAGCGCACTGTACATTGTACATCCCACCATACTGTCCTGAAGAACATCCTTTCTGGGGATTGGTGTCTGAGCCGGGATAGTGGCAGCATGAAGCTTATTATAAGCGTGCACAAAATACGCCACTTACCATTAGGCTTTTTGACACAGAAAGTAGGTGCGGAATGGGGAGAATTACTCTCTCGCACCATTCCCGCCGCGTTCTTAGCACGAAAGAAAGTGTCAATGACACCACACTGTTCCTTAGGTAAAGGCCACTGCCGTGTTACGCAGTATTCAGTTCCTGGAACTAGGTCAATTTCATGACGTACACCTCTATCGGGAGGTAAGATAGATGGTGGATTGTGACACACCACATCTTGAAATTCCTTGACCAAAGGATAGAAGGGATCCAAAGGATCTTTAAGGATCGAAGATCCACTCCGGGCACTGAGTGCCGCCTTGGTGTCCTCTAGGACCTACTCATCCATTAATGGGGACGAGTTCAACTCAACATCGGGTCTAATGACCTCTGATTCGGATAAATCTTCTGCCTTCAAGGCCTGGCTTAACTCGCCATCAGACATTTCGTCTAGCTCACAAAGAGCATCCAGATGGAAGGGTTTCCAGGCTAGTATTTCCCTCCACCTGACCAGTCACTCCGTTGACAAGTGTTTATAGTGTATCACTATGGTCACTATGTGACTGCACGGACGACTGGCGCTTGAAAGTTGCCACATGGCTTCCCGGTCGTCTCTTCTATGAGACCTTACACCCCTCTGGGGTCGAGACAATAGTGTCCCTGCGGTTACTACTACTAGTAGTACGCTCTATAAGAGAGCTGATGTCATTACCGACATTTCATGTGGTGTCTTCACGGCCGACCGCACTCGGTGAATTTTCACGTGCCATCCCACACAAATCAAAGTAATCACATCCTTGATAAATCGGCCCTAGGCCAACCATGCTTTCAGCATGCAGTGACTCGTTATCACAACGAGTACCACTCGACGGAGTACGTGCCGTATCACTAATATTCAACGAGCTACGCTCGGAATTCATGTTTTCAACATTGGAGTTAGCTAACTCAGACATTCCAATGTCCAGCACATTGACATCTTCTGTCAAGGCTAGCGCCAATAGTAATTTTGTTGCCTAGCAAAGGTGGGTTCATGACTCTCCAAAGCTTCGCTAGGAACATTGCGCGTATCGCCTAAGGTCTTCGACCTCCAATTAATCCATTGCTCATGGCGTTCAAGCCAAGCTATACCTAGGATGAGATCATATCTCGAGTTCAAATCAAGGACAATACAGCGTTCAATAGTATCAAAGTCCATAAACTTTATACCTAAGTTCAAAGGAACTTTAGGTACAGTGACACTACTTCCCAGTCGCTAAGCGAACCGTGATGGAATCACCCTCATGCGCTGTAAGCGCTTAAGAATAAAGCTGACTTTCCTCAAGGAAACGACTTCGAGCATAATTGCAAGACGATCCAGAATCGATTTAAATCGACCAAGGCTTTTCAAAGCCTTTAACTTTCGCCTCAGCGACCAACAAGCCAAACTTGTATCCACGCTCCATACCAGTAGGTATGGAACTCTTTGGTGCTAATCCCTGTTCAACTTTACCTCCTAAAGGTGTCACAGAGCCTAGTTCTTCCCCAGTAGGGAGCCCCGCGCCTACTGGGTGTCGGCATTTTCCCGTGCCATGCCAGACTTCTGGCTCGGGGTAGAGTGTTGACTCGTAGCCTGGAGATGTCTATGCAAAGGGCAACCAGGTCGCAAGTGTTTAGTGCTTCCGCACGTTTAACACCGTCGTACAACACGTTGCTGCTCAGCAGCTTGAAGTTCAACTTCATCTTCAGCATAGCTGAGGTCCATCGGTTCTAGCCTATTAACGGCTGGAGTACTCGTGGAGTTTGCTCTTGCAGAGCTAGGGTTGTACCCATTCCAGCCAAGTCTGGCCGACTTGAAGTTATGCTCAGCATCAAGAGCAATTCTTACAGCCTCTTCGAATGTAGAGGGGTGAACCCGAAAGACTTCGGCTCTGGCAATGCCAGTACGGAGACCCTCCATGAATATAGTCACATGGACTTCTTCAGGCAGAGGATCAGACTGCATAGCAGTCATGAGAGTTCTCAGCTCTTGGACATAGTCCATTAACTCATTCTTACCCTGACAGGTTGATAAAAAGCGTGAACGCACGCAAAAAGCCTGGTTAAGTGGTGAAAACACCTGTACCAATTGTGACTTAAGCGACTCCCATGTGGGAAACGCTAAGTCGACCGACGTGCTACACGTCAAGGTCCATTCTCTAGCTCTTTCATCGAGCTTTGAGATAGCCAGCGAGACCTATTGATGTTCAAGCTTGATCAGGCCTGATCTCATGGCCATCTCAATCTCACGGATCCAGAGGATGAGGTTTTCACCCTCCTTTCCTGAGTAGTTTTAACTTCCACTCTAAGTGGACGAGACCTAGCCTCTTCGTCTGGAACAGACACATAGCGTGTAGGCATAGCCGACGCCATTTGGACTTGGACCTGCCCGAGAAGGGACGCTTTATACTGCAAGGAGCCCTCAACACGTGCGGTCAGCACCTCTGTGCCTTGCTATATAAGGAATTCCACATACTCTGGACCCAAAAATGCGGTCAGCTTATCAAGCGCGACCTTTTGGGCCTCAGAAAGGGGAGTGGGGTTTTCCATCCTCACAGAGGATCAGTCCTTAAAGACTCAGGCGTAGATTGACTACGAGTGCTACCTAGTGTAGCGGAGCTACAGAGCTTCTTAAGTCAGAGGAAGACTTAGTGCTCAAAGAGCGATATTAGTTCTAAGGAACTAGACTCTATGAGTCAACAAGCGTAAAGCTTAAGGTCCCTGTTCCAGGGGACCGAACGATTCAGTGAATCTACAGCACTTAGTGCTCAAGAGTAACTACCTCAGGGAGATGTGGCTAACGCTTAACGACCAACGATCAGAGACGCCTCGCAAGGCAAGTGTCTTAGACAAGATCAAAAAAGGAAATGAACTTTATTTACGTTTAACTCTATAGAATATCTTAATCCTAATATTACCTAATCTAGGCACTCATGTCCTAAATTAATCTCTTTTAAGATATTTCCTATCTCGTGGCTGACACCCGTCAGCCCCTATAAACCGATAAGATGTTCTATATCTCTTTCAGTGGGATACCATCCCGTGTGTATAAGACACAGGGTACCGAGTACCCTACGATGTGTAACCCCTGTACAGGGAGGGTCCCATTCCTGGGTGGCACTTTCACCGAGCCAATCCGAGCCTATTAAAGACTTTTACTTGTCCACCAGCCGCCCAAGCATCGTGTCGAAGAAACCTACGAGCAGAGCGTTCCATCTCAGCGCCATTGACAACATGGGCTTGAAGCAGATTCCCGTTGGATATTAGGACGATGACGCCAGGCAGTAGCACCGCGTGGATGAGCCGCATTGCTCGTCTTGTGGACTTGAGAGGTGTTCAATGGAGGGGAAACGTGAAAATGGTATGAAGAAATATCTATCAAAATGTAGTGCACCTAACGTCCCCCGCGCAGACCCATCTTTGCAACTGACACACACGTTCTTGCTTGCCGTCGTCGAACGTATGATCAAAGGAAGGAAGGCGAAATGCACGTGCGTATGCTATTGTTTATAGCTCAGGATGTGAATCGGGACATTTTAAACGGTGCTGCCTTTCATTTCTGTTGAAGTCTGGTCAGCATCTGCAGCACAAAAACGAGTTTATCAAAAGCTGCAGTAATTCACTGTATGGACATGTAGAGGCCGAGAAGAAGTAAAGCAGTCCCTCTAAGCTCTTGCTCTTAGCATCTCCATGTCGAAAAGATACTGTAACGTTAAGTCGTGCGCCGTCATAGCATTGTTCACTCACAAGGTGCTTAATGTCGCAAATGTGGGAGACTATGCTGCCGTGCTAAGACTGAGGAACACGGAGACTCCAGCATTACGGGCGCACGAAGTAGCAGCTAATCATTCGTGCTATAATCTTCACGATACCAATCTGTTGACCGAGCGCTCGCACAATCGCAACTCAAACTCGACCATTTACGGTGAATCGTGACGCTTGAAGGTTACCTCAGGAATACAGAGTGATTTTTGTGTCTGGGCGATGTGCGGGATCGCAGAGTACGACCCAAATACACTATTTATGTACAATTGTGTACTGGAGGATACAAGAGAGGAGAGATAGTCTACCAAATGAGAATATTTTGACCTGCCCCGCGTTAGTCCGTATCGAATTAATAAAGATCGTCCCATTTGTGTGGATTTTGTACGATGTTTACGTAGAACTCAGAAAGTACGGGCGGGGGAAATAAGGGCGGGGAATGTATATAGCTTAAAAAAACTTGAGGAATGTTGTATAAGTGTACCTGATAAAAGGACCTGTATTCTTTCCACTTAATATTGCGTTTTTCAAGAAACATCAAGAATATCCAGTCATTTTCCTCGGATAACTCATAGGCTTGGTGGAGACAAATTTTATGAATTCGCGAGTTATGAGTTACGTGAATTTCCGATTTTCCGATTTTCTTGTTTTATGAAAAGGAAAAATCAGTAAATTAGCGGTTTCCCCTTCTAAATTTCATATAAACATGTCCCGAGTACTGTCACCAATACACAAAGGCTCGAGATTTGTTAAGACAAGGCCTGGAACATAAAAAATGAGCCAGATTGTGCTGGCAAATTGGGCTTCCAGCAAGTTTGGAGTCCAGATCACCCAGAATACCATCTATCTGGTAATCAAGAAGCGCACTGATCTAGAATGCAATACGGATAACGAACTTTTCGCCAAAAGCCAGACATTCGCTCATGATTCAGAAACGGAGGAAGACCTGTAAACTTGGGTGCCTTCATGCCAAACAAGGAATATTGACCTAATTAAAGAAGTAATCGAGGTCAGGGCTTGTTTTATGAACGCGTTAGCCTACCTGAGGACACCACTAAGTTCTTCAATAGATAGTCGCAACGCTAGCAGCAGCGAAACAAGCTGCACAGCATCAGGATTTTCGATGAGAGTGGTTCAGCAAATGAGGAAGCTATAGATGCAGCATTGCCTAGACTTTGGGCTGTGAGCCAAACGATGTTCTCAATATGGACGAAACTAATGTTTGAGAATCAAGAAATCACAATTCAGGCTGACGTTATACAATACTGAAAACGAGTTAGGCCTATTTATATCATGAACTAGAAAATACAGTTGCGTAGAAAGAAATTGAAGATCTCAAGTAATAGTGGGTCAGAGTTGATTTATTTCCGAGAAAAAGTTTTAAGGTTTGGATATTGTTAGTTCAATGACAGTCTACTTCCCTATTTTATTCAGGTATGGATCTATATTGCCTTCACGGCCAATGCGGATGGTACTTCAGGTGTCCATCCGTATGGCTGCCACCACTCAGACACTTAGTCCCCCTCAATTGTGCATTTTTTGTACAGGAACATGATTTCCAATGCTCAGGAGTGTTCTCATAAATTTTCGATAGTTAGGAGTTAGGAGTTTTGAGTTAGCGACCATAGAACGAGCATGGTGGACCGCAATTTGTATGAGTTATGAGGATATGAGTTATCCGAGGAATGACTGTACCCCAAAGTATTGTTTTTTGCAAAACGAACCGAGCACATAATAATAACTTAATGTAGCCCAGGCTATAAAATTTATGGTACTCCTCCTTCTAAATAAAATGTCTTGTATCGCCAAAACTTGCAAAAGAAAACAGTCGAAAACCAAAAATCAATGGAAATAGGGCTGACATGACACATCACCTTAGCTATTGTCTACAATCACGCGGTCGCGGTCATGGCTTGACCAATCTTGTAGTGAGTTTTTCTTTTCCGAATCTGTTATTGCCATTTTCGTGTCAATATCAAAACATCCATTTCGATCCCTCATTACAATTACGTAGGTGCCTGCATGATATCATTGTAAAAGCTAGTTTCGCCATCAATTTAATGGTAAACTGGTGAGTCAAACAAGCATCCACGATACTCCTCTACATCCGTTACTATACTCTTTTGACGCAACTCCATCGAATCATTGTTCGCAGATACATACGCAATATCCTGCGAATAAAATGTCGAGGTTCTTCGTCCCACATCATACAAAGCATAAATATGTCCGTGCGTCGCATCATTTGACGTTAACTTTATCTACATTGTCCCGCACATCCACATCTCCGGATTAAATCGTATGGTGTGTACCACATTGACGACACAATAGCACTCGTCCAGTCAACCCAGCCGCCAAGAGCTGCAATGAGTGGGTTCGAGCGCATTCTCGCGCGTGTCAATGGCGACGCCCTGCGCTCGTACTGCTCGTCCGCAATCGAGGACGAGCTGCGCAACTTGCAGACGAGCATGCAGCTGTGTCTGGACAAGGCGGAGCAGGCGCTTGCCGTCCAGGACGCAGTCGCCAAGCTGGACGTGCCGCTCAGTCGCGAGAACGCGGCCACTTGCGCCGATATTAAGCGCCAATACCTCACGTTCAGCGCAGATCTCGAGTCCTTTATCAAGGAGCAGCGGAAGCTGCAGGCCGAAGAGCCCGAGGACAGTCTCGATGCCCAGCAGAAGCAGAGCGAGAAGCGGAATCGAGAGCACGTGACGAAACTGCTGGGCAAGATCCAGTACCGCATCACGCGCAAGCGCAACGACGCGTGGATCGACAAAAACTTTGCCGACGTGGCAAGTGTGGCCGAGTTGATTGGACGTGGAGCACCTGCAGGTCCAGATAAGACGCTGCGCAACGAGCTGGTGCTCGTGCTGGATCATCTGATCTCGTCCGTGCTCTTGAGTCCGTTGACGACTCAATCGACGTTGCAAACGATGGACGAAGTGCTGCAGAAGATGGCTGGTGTGCACGGGGATATTGACGAGTATATCAGGTGAGTGAAGGGTGGCATAGGATGAATGATTGGCTGCAGAGGACGAGGATTGATTGGTTGATTGACTGACGACGTGTGTTGACATGGTAGGTCGTCTAGTGATTTGCTGGCCAAGAAACGGCCGTCCTATGCCTTGCAGAATGAGCTGGTCAGTAACGAGTCGAATAATATCGTAGACGCAGCAGATGAGCCGCAGGTCAAGAGACGGCGTGCTGGTCACACCGAGTTATCGGTCAAGATCGAGCAGACTGCCGCTGCTGTTGCGGCAGCAGAGGCTGCAGGGAGAGACGCGATTTATGAAGTGTTTGTGTCGGACTTGCCATGGGGAACGACCAAGGAGGCTGACGTGGCATCGTACTTTGGTATCGCCGGCCCAGTCGTGTCGGTGCAGATGCCCACGATGCCTGATGGAAGCACTGTAGGTGTCGCGATTGTGCGTTTTGCGGCTCTGGATGGCATGACGCTCGCAATGAGAATGGACGGCTATCCATTTAACGGCAAAAACATCCGCGTGGCTGTACACAAGTCTCATTGATGCAGGCTTGGTGCAGTCCGTATACACAAGCGGTACGTAGTATACTTTATGAGCGAGCAAGACGAGTATCAGTACATAGAAGATAAAACCGTGTTGCGAATTGTCATGGTATATTATCCAAGTATTTTTAAATTGAGACCGACCCGTTCGATAAAGCCCACCAAGCTGATGAGAATTTTGCGACGTGACCCCGAACTAAACGATGACAATCCTTTACCGATAAACAAGCAAACGTTAAAACGATTAAAAGAAGCGATCGTAAATCCTGATAAAACTCTTTGACCTTAAACGGTAAAATAGATGACCCTATTTTAACTTGTACGCACGCGCGGAAATCGATAAAGCAAGTACTGCAGCGCACATCGTCTGGACGATGGTCCGCTGACATGCGTCCAAAAGCATTCGTCAGGATGATATAGATACGCAAGAGTGATGCAAATTATTCGTTGAAAACCAGCTGTCGTGGCGTCCATCTAACATTAGGCGGAAACACAGGGCAGAGGCTTATTCTTGTCGAAGGGTGTGAAGAAGTCGTGCATCTACAGTCACATCACACCTGAAGTGTTTTCGAGCCCAAGCTTGCGTCTCTTTTTTTAAGATTAATTTATCACGACGAGCCGAACGAGGAAACAAACTCACAACTCCCAGCGTCCACAACTTCTTCCAACGTGCAATTTAATATAAGTCGATAACTTATCCGTGGCTCTATACACAACGAAATTCAGGTGACGTTAGCACAACAATGTCAATTACACCAATCGAGATTGAAATCGCTGCCCAAGTATACACTTACGGACGCAGCGATCCGGGCAGCTTGCCCAGTGTGAGCTCGAGCTGTTCAACGGTTGCGAATAAGTCGTAAAGCGCCAGCTTGATCTTTGGTCGCATTGGCAGCTTCAAGGCCACGGAAATGATCGTTTCGATCGTACACCCAATCTCTCGAGCCTCTTCATCTGTAATGGGCTTGTGCGCAAATAAATATCCATCCACCTCGATAACAGTCATGTACTTGTGATCAATAAGGTAGGCGCGCAGTTGATCCACAGCCGCAGGAAACATGAT
This sequence comes from Hyaloperonospora arabidopsidis Emoy2, assembly GCA_000173235.2. Classification (NCBI taxonomy): domain Eukaryota; phylum Oomycota; class Peronosporomycetes; order Peronosporales; family Peronosporaceae; genus Hyaloperonospora; species Hyaloperonospora arabidopsidis. The sequence continues at coordinate 39,560 of JH597888.1, forward strand.
TAACTGTATAGAAATCCTCGCCTTTTCTAGTCTCGTCACTGTGTCGTGAACAGGAGAAAAGTTCTCATCAGACTCCGAGTCTGGCACCTCCAGCTCCATTGCCGACTCATCGGACAATTCTGCAATCGTCCACTCACTCAGAGACGCCGTCATGCCTCCAGCAGCAGCTACATGGTCCTCCAACCTAGGCCCTCTTTCCTCAGGCGATACTACGTCATTATCACACATGACTGGTTCCTCCTTTATTTTCACGAGCACGTCCTGTAGCGCTGGAACCACTCCATTCGTCAGCTCTTCAGCTTTTGACTTCGACCCTTTCTCCCCAGGCAAATCGATCCTAGAATCACACAGTACCGGATCCTCTTTAACATACTTGAGCGCGTACTGCATACTAGGCACCACTCCATTCATCAGCTCCTTAGGTTTCAACACAGGTCCTTCATTCTCCGGCGAGTCTCCTTCATTCTCACACACCACCGGCTCCTCCTTCACACGCACAAGCGCGTCCTGCATCACCACCACCACTTCACTCGTCGCTTCCTTATTGTCACAATCTGTCAGAAGCGCCACCTCGATTCGATCCAGCTTCTCCTCTTTCACTACCTCTTCAGCCATCACCATATCTACACTCTCCACATCCATTCCGTCCTCGTTCTTCTGCTGCTGCTTCACCTCGTCCCTCACTACCACTTTCCCAACCTCAGCCTTGTCTCTTTTCCCACACCACCTCATCTCTCCATTCTCCTCTATCATTCCACCAACCACAACTACCTTCTCCTCCTTCCCCTTCTTCACTTCTTCCTCCTCCAGTCCAACCACATCACCAAGCGACTTCCGCTTCCTCCCGCGCTTCCTCTTCGTCTGCATCCACTTCTTCGCACTCTGTTCCACATTAAACTGGTCCATCGTCCTCACCAACTGCCGCTCCCGCTTCTCAATACTCTTCAACCGCATCCCTAACGTCGTCGGCAGCCAGTCGCCACTTGGTCGCACGTGTTCAGCCGCCGCCTGCAGCTGCCGAAGTGCAGTGATAGACGACGAAGCACGACGCAAGTGGCTACATACTGAATCCAAGTCCTTTTGAACCACTTTTTGCAGCTGTTCTTGCAGCTCGAAGCGCTTGACACGCGTTAAAATTGACTCGTAAATGGCGTTGGCCGTCGCCATTCCGCTGCTGCTAAGATAACAATACGGACAACTTTACGTATCATGTGGTGTGGTGCGACCTTATTGACTTTTTGTCAATCCGATGATATTAAATATAAAATCGATTTTATCCAGTACCGTTGTACCCTATTTTAGGCAAACATTTGCGAGATACTCCGCGGCAGATGCGGTCGGAGAGTCTCATCCGAATTTACTCTGAACTTATTATGTCGGTCATTTGCTGCGCCGTCCATGATCACTATCGTGTTTTAAATATTTGCATGTTTAGTGTTACCGTAGCTTTATCCAAAGACTCCAGAAGTCAGACTAGCTCCGAAGTTGCGGCGCGGAAGGCCGTCGTTTGTTGCGCTGTCTGGACTTGCAATATGTCGCAACTGCGTTCAGTCTTTGCGAATGGATTCCGGGGACATAAAAAGACGAACGCGGAAGGGCTACCGGGAGATAGATGATACGAGAAGCCTTGGCAGTAGGAGGTTTACCTCTTGACTGTCGCCTCCGTGCTGCTGAAGGCATTTAAACTGACAACTAAGACCGACTCCATGTACCTAACATCTTTAAGACAGCAAACCCGATGATGATATTACTTGCCTACTAACCTCCTTCCTACACATGTCCATCAAGATATACCACGCAACTGTTTCTCTTCTTCCGACGATCGTAGTCAATGCGCGCACCAGCTACCGATCCCGTCTTACAGCGTCTTACTGGCCTTGAAGTTCACGACATTGAGTTGTGCTTGCTTCGTCACGCGCTGGTAGAGCTCGGGACGGTAGCCGAGTGGGAACAAAATCTCGAGCAAGACGAACATCGGGGCCGTGATGATGGCCTGGTCCAGACTGTCGAAGAGTGCCGGTTTGCGACGTTCGAAGACTCCGTGGCCAACGAACTGCAAGATCCATGCAGTGGCTTGGATGGCGATGCACACACGTATGCAATTCACGCCTAGAGCTTGCGAGCCTTCCATGACAAAGTAGTTGGCAAAGACGTAGCTGAGCAACACGATCCCAGCCGCCAACGTGCCCGCGCGGATATCAAGCGCTATGTACCAGACCATATAGACGGCAGTCACGATGGCCGAGTAGTTGAGGAGCATGAATTGGCCATACGGGAGAGCAGCCAAGAAGGACGGCGTCTCGATCAATGGCTGCGTGTGCGCCAGGAGTATGAGCCCCGACACAAAGATGGGCCAGATGCAGGCCAGGTGGATGTACTGGTTGATTTTGTTATCGTGGTACGACAAGTAGAACGTCACCTGCTTTTCCAGGTTGAAACGGTCAGCAGGGAAGCCCATTGTTGAGGAGGAGGAGGAAGAGGAGGAGGAGGTACTCAGGACTTGACTTGTTTGTGGTAATTTGGAAAGTGGGTGATGCCAAACAAACCTTCATCCGGTTTTTTCGAAGGTCCAGTAAAAAAGAAGCGTTTTTATGTCACTCCCGTCTTGACGTAAGCAAAAAGGCCCGGCACATCTGTTTGTGAGACTGCGCACTTTTCAACTACGGTATAAATTGCTAACACCGCCTATACGTACTAAGGTTTGCTCTAAGGTTCATAGATAGCTTAAGTTTATACGGCAAAAAACTGAGCTACATGATAGAAGCTGAATTCGTTGAAGCGGTTGAACTGAGCCCTATCCAGCCAAACGACATTACACGTTCGCCTCTTCGTCTATGAAGCTACTCTTTTCTGCGCCAACGTACCGAGTTCCGTACATCACGCGAGACGAGCGTGGAAAACGGACGAAGGTACCTAACTTCCCTCAACAATGATGTTGCAAGGAGGTTCTTCGCCTCCAATGCCACGTCACGTGTACTAAGCTAGCGTTAACATTCTACAAAACATGATGCTTTCCCGCACACATCGAATTCTCTGGATTCTGCCATGGATTCTGTCCGTATGTCGTTGCTCGATAGCTTATGCCTTTCCACTATCAAGGCCTCACTGAATTTTCATACAGGCAAATCAAAGACATGTTGAAGTAGCCCCCTAGTACTCCACAATTTTTGAGCTCTAAAGCGCAGCTGCATCTTCAGCTTAAAATTTGTAGAATACGAGTTCGTCATTTCCATCGGCTGTCTCCACCGTTAGCTTCCAGTGGTCAGATGCAGACCCCGCCCTTAACTTGCTCCTCACACAGTGAACTCAATCGACATGATATGTTCAGTGAGGACGGCATCTGCTGCAAGTAAGTGTGCGAGGAGATCATTGAAATTTTTAGACGACTGTATATCAATACCGGCGCTATTCAAAAACAGGCACCCAGACGCTGGGAGATTCCCTGGCTCTCCTTCTCATCCGACCACAGAATTAGAGCCCTTGGCAGAAAGTGAGGCGAGCTACTCGTCTCAGCAATGTCTAAATACCCACAACCGTCTCAGCAATGTCGCATACCCACTCGCAATGTCGTTCATATGGTCGCATGCTTAACGCAACATGTCGCTGCATTATATTTGTGATGCCAATCGACATTTTCGACACGACAGATTTCACCATTGGACTGCTGCTGTGGCGAAGTGTTTTCTTCGAGAGGTTGATTGTAATAACAAGAAAAAGGCATAGCTCGTGGTCACCATTGATCTGCGGTATCACCTATCTGGACATATTTACCGATTCGACAGATGTGTACACAGGATCTGTTGTGCATATGGCTTCGTTCGTTGCATCTGCATCAAGTACGGTGACGAACAAGCTCTCGCTTGACACAGTTGTTGTCGTCTTGACGCATCCAATTTTACAGAGTGCGTCCAGAGCAAAAGATTTTCTCAGCGCATGCTGGTGCCACTTACTTGCTAGTTCATTCGACCTCGTTGCGAAGCTTTTCTTCCGCTCGTGACGTAAAAACATTTGAACTGTGACGCGGTCAGGTACGCTGTTGAAGACATCGTCGAGTACTGGTGTGTACCATTTAGAAGAACTAGCAGATGTACAAAAACATATATGCTGCCTATCACGATAATTTAGCTCGTTCCCTAGCTCGTAATCATAGTCAAGGTGCATTCGCCAGATGCTCTTCTTCGAGCCTGAGCGCAGGACTTTGGACATGAAAGAGGTGGTTTCTTAGGATTGCTGTTGTGGCTTAATTGAGGAGGAAAGCGACCATGAGGGCGTGATAGAATGAGTGCAACAGGTCGATGTTTGTTACAGAAACGCCTGTTCGTGCGTGTTTTTCGAATAAAAAGCCACAAGTGCGACTGTGTCGTAACAAGTGTCGTGGTATCGTTTCTGAGGGGTGGTAAGTAATTTATTTTATCTCGTTCGTTATGCTGGACATGTCGTAAGCTGCCGCAGTACGTACATAATACATACATATTATGTGCTTATACGTGATGTGATTATATTACTAGATCCATTTAGTGACTCGTTCGTTTCGTTATCCGATACCGTAACTTTTCGATTGTGGCCGACGCTGGTACTGCTTATCGAATGGCATAAACGTAACTTTATCGATTGCGCAGATCCATTGGAGATAGGTGACCTCCAACTTTCCGGCTAAGTTGTGCATAAATTTCGTGCGTACAAATGTATCCGAATAACGCTCAACGCAACACAGAATCGCACTGCACCTGGGTAAACTGCTGCGAAGGTGTGTCCAGCGCGATCGATCTATAGCGCCATAATGTCATCATTCCTCACACCTTGACGTAGTTTTGCGACCAACGTTTCTTGATCGTCTGGAAGTTCCACGTAAAATCAAGTTAAGGTCCAATAATACGTACGAGCAACGATTCATCTCACAAAATCATGTGGTGAATCAAGATAAAGGCTCACTTTCCAGAAACGGTATACGAAAGGAGACCAGTCAGTCATCAAAGGTATCAACATTCTCGTGAGTATTGCTGGACATATTGACAGCAATTATCCGTGACTTTCACGTAGACATGATCGACTTGGCCTGTTCTCGTCGAAATGATACGTTAACCGTTTCAGGTTGAGTCTCCGCGGCTACAGCATTTGACCCCAGCCAGCAAAAGTTGGCTCGATGCGCGAGTGGTATCACTCTTATGTATTCGAGCTGTGCTGGTAACCATTGTCCGGAGGAGTCGTACGAGTTATTACCATTCTTATAGATTCCGAGTAGCACATACCCCTTGCAGATATACGGTCAGGCTTGGAAACGAGCTGCTTTAAATACTTGTCTCCGCAACAATGTAACTGCTCAATGATGTTGTGATGCACAGTGATCCGATATATGGTCAGGACGCGATTTGGTTCACGCAGACACATGTACTAATTACCCTACTTAGTCAAAAACCTGTCAGTAGGGTCATGCCTTTGTCATTTCCAGTTTGCAGCAGATTGATAGACCCCACTATATCGCCGCCACCCGGACAGTAATATACGTAACTAAGTGATCACAAACACCCCACATGCGCCGATCAGTTAGTATACGACGCATGATCTAAGTCACCTGAAGCGAGAAAGCATAAAGATGATAACAAGAAACTACGTCCCATAGACCAGGGATGGAGAGCTCGTCACGCATTGTTGTTCAATCTGCGTGCAAGTTTTATACCCTTGGTAAAGAAAGTGTCTTACGTGGTTTGTGTCGCGCATTTCCCATCATTTTTCTTCACTGAGTGTGGCTTCTTCAAAATTCGCTTACATGCTGGAGCTTTTGACCGCATACGCGCAAAGCACAAGTGTATACTTCTCCTTCTCATACATGTGTTTGTCAACCTCTCTTGTACAGATTCAGAACATACAATACTCTACTTCAGTAGGATGTCCTGTTGGATCACACGAAGTTCGTATGCAATGGCCGGAGCGGTCGGACGCTCAGATGGATCTGCAAGCAGACATCGCTCCACCAGATCCATTGACGCTTGATTACAACCTGCCCTGATCGTAGGATACAGCTTTCCCGCCGCTACTCTATGCAGAATTGCCAAATCAGACATTACTTTACCGTTGAGCCACGAACATTGTCGTACGGAATACGATTCGTGTTAAACTCTGTAAGTAGCATGCCAAAGCTGTAGATGTCAACAGCCGGACCGAAGTCAGAGTCCCCAAGAATTTCTTCGGGGGCTATCCACCAACTGGTACCGACTCCACCTGTTATGGTTTTATCCGTCGATCTAAATCGTGAAGTTCCAAAGTCGCTTATCTTGGCTTCCATATCAGATGAGAGCAAAACATTTTTCGACTTCAAGTCACGGTGGACAAGTGGAGGCACGCAAGAATGTAAATACGCGAGCGCTTCGATAACATCAATCGCAACATTAAACTTTGTGATTGTCCACCCGCTCGGAGTACTCGAATCAGCCAAGTATTGTCAGAGATTACCTCCTTCCATGTACTCAAGCAGCACTTGCAAGTCACTTTCGACTGTCCACGAGGCTCCGATAAGTCTCACCAAATTCGGATGCCTAAACTTAGCAACCAGTTTAATTTCTTCCACGAGAGCAGCAACGTGAATCGTAGTACGCCTTTCGGATGAAGACGCTTAGATGCCAGTAATTGTAGGTTCCGGTATCGGACCAATCAAACAGAAGCATCTGACCCACTACCAAGAGGCTTGAGGTCTTCGATAGCAGATGCGCGTAGTTGCAGCGAAACCAACTCAAGATCGTTCCAGATCGACATACGCCGCTGCAGTTTTCCTTTGCAGTCGAATTCCTCTGTACACGGAGAAAAACTCGAATAATCTGCAGTGGTAATCTCAGGTGCTTCAAAGACCTCATTTTCTTCGTTTGTCACTGTCGGGATACTCATTGAAGCGACGCTAGAAGGTCTTGGAACAAACACGTCGACGTCACCGGTTCTCCTTCTACCACGATTCTGCAGAAGCAACTGATGCCAGTTGTCAGAGGAGGAGAAATTGCTACTGCTACGACCGACTGTATCACTTGCAATCGAGACGTCTGGTTCGTTGTACTCTTTTCGGCGGTGAATAACAAAAAGGAACGTAGCGAACAGCACAGCGACAACACCACAAATTGTTCCCAATATCCACGTCGTAGAAGATAAAGCATAAGCTGAAGCACTAGTAGTGCCTGTGTCTGTTTCATGCGATCCGTTTGACCTCGACGCAGCGGAAACACCGTTGTCTATAGAACTCATTCCATCATCCGTGACGCACACAGCCACATCGAATATGGAGCTCTTCCTTAGATCTCCACAGTCCACATCACCACTGAAATCGGACGAGGACAAACCCAGTGTCTGCAGATTATTTAAGAAATTGGCCTGATTGCTTGTAAAACTGCGTGAAGAAAATGAGTTCTTGGTCAGGATCCTGCGATGAAATCCACGATGTGAGACTATTGAGTAAGCACAGTGAGAATGTAGCAGTCCTGACCAACGCACAGTGTCTTCAGGGCTGGATATCGGTATATCGCACTGGGTATGCTCGTCAAGTCATTACCGCTGAGGTATCTAAGAGCAACAGAAAGTAAGCATTATTAAGGTAAGCTTATCGCATGGACGGTCTGCGGTACGGTCCGTACAGGTTCTCCAACTTGGCGAACACAGCAGTAAAACTCACAATATTGTTGTTTTGCAGACTTCTGTACCCAAAAAACAAATGAAGTGAGACTCAAGCACAATTTTCAGCTTCACAGAAACCCTTACAATGTAGTGATCGATTCAGCTCCTTCTACAAAGTCCACTGTCGTTATATAATTGTTGTCTAAAACTCTAAAGCATACACAATACGGATATCTAATCAGCCAGGTATCGTTGAAAATGCATCCACGAACCTCGTACAGATCTTTGAGTAATCGAAGACTGCCAAGTTCCGCAGGGAAAGATGTGAGAAGAGTATTAGTGAGGTCCAGAGACTCAATCGACGACGGTAGAAACGCTGCGAGGGTCCCGATTTGGTCCGCAAGACCAAGATTCTGAAGCCTTACTGTGGTCACTGACGTCGCCGATGCAATCAAATTTGAGGATAGGATGATACTGGAGACCTTGCCTTTAGGATAATCTACCGCTGCTTGTCCACCGGACAAAGAGAAGTTTCATGAGACAAGTCATCGATCTTTCACAGAGAGCATAGACGTACAAACTCGTGACTGCAGGCGAGACGCTAATCCTTCCAAGTGTTTTTGCTTGATCATTCGAAATCGACGGCCACTTGTTTGTCTCATCGATATATCCTGCCAAGTCGGACTTGGTGTACCCTCCAGCCGCCAGTTCCTGGTCGCTTTTGTAATGCCCAAATTCTACCAACACAACTAATGTCTCTGGTCTTTTGTCGACACGTAAACACTGATAAGTGCAGTCGTTATCCGCCTCACACTCGGAACCAACACAAGTTGAATCAGACGTGAAACCGAGACACAGATCGTAGTCGTTGCAGCCAAAACACGCTTCGGTAGTTAGTGTTGTCGGACCATCCGCACACGCAGCGTAGACCACAGTCGGGATCAAACACAATAAGACCCCCCGAGCTAAGAGCATGACCATTGCAACTGGGGATTGCCGATTCGGGAGTCAGTTAAAGTGATATGAATAGCCGAGACTATTTAAGGGCCAGTTCAGGACAAAGCAAAGCCAGTGCACAATTGGATAAGTCCTGACGAAGGAACAGATGGAAAGTAACAAATGATGATGATTCGTCGTCCGGCGTTATTACTTACGATAATAAGTATCACTGCATTTCTTATTCTGTGTACATTGAATAGGCTGCTTGTGTCAGAAAGAGCAGAATTGGTCAGACTTTCGTCCACCGAGGAGGGGCAGGAGCACACCCATGTTTCTGGACAATATTTACAGCAAAAGGGGTCTCTTTCTTATTAAATGGCTTTTCTGTGTCCAGAGTAATGATGCTTAGCAGTTCATAAACGGTTTGCTTGTGACCGTTTTGCAGCATAACTCGTAGAGCCGGTGACGAAACAAAAGAAATAGCCTCATTTTGCAGTGCCTGCTACTTAAAAGTTACTTAGCATCTGTGTTTGTAACCCATAAATACAGGTGCTCTGTTTTGTGTGCGTGGTACACGAAAAGTCCGTCATACTACTTGTACGTTATTAAGCCGACTTCATGACCCCGTCGTGCACTTGCAGTAACTAAAACCTCATTGATAAAGTGGCAGGCTTATCTCAAGCAGATTGACGCAGCAGTTCAGTACGTGTGACACTTCTCTTCGAGAGGCATAACTTACTCAGGTGCCTTTGGATGGGCTCGTTTTGCAATAAAGTCGCGGAAAAGGAAGGACGAAGTTAAAGGTTGTATAAAGGTGCATGAGCACACCAGTTTGGTTGCCTGGAAAGCAGGCCGAAAAGTCAATGGTTCGGTAAAGATTGCAAAGCTTGTCGAATGCACGAGCTCTGAGAAAATCTGATAGAAATCTTCATACACTGCCGTCGACGACGGTTTAGCGCTGGTATTAAAAGCTTCGTCGACAAATGGTACCTCCTCAGTCAAGTTTGGGCCAGATAGATTTGCGTCACCCGCGGAAATTTATGTACTTGTGTTATTCTGGACTGCACAGCCGAGGAACTTGCACTACTGGCGCCGATCCATCTTTGGTAGATTCGAAGATCGACGACAACCTTAAGGTAGAGGAGCAAGCTCTATCGATTGCCTTCAACATAAGTAATTCAGTCGAGAGAACGGATTAAAATTCTGTATATTCACGTTTTCAGTTCGGGTGGCTAGGAATAGGCTGTGCGTTGGGAGGTGGAAACCACAGTGTTGTAAGCTGTTACGCATTTAAGCTACCCGTTGATTTTGCTAATGCGTTGGAGAGGGGGATACAAAGGATGATCCTGTCCGGCAACGCCATCCAGAACAAAGTGCAACCGACGACTTGGTTGATGAAGAAAATAGTGTACTTGTGAGAGCTAACTCTGCCACCGAGAGTGGAAGGTGGCCAGAAAGTCATACGTATTAGCTTATTAAGGGCTATGGATGAGCACTATCTCGCATTTACTCTTCGCCGGAGGTGCGAGACTTTTGCTGCCTCGAAGAGTGAGCATTCAATTATTTACCATGTTATCTCTCGATCACTTAACGGCAAACATATGAGTGTGATTGTACCTGTGGGACTTACTCCCACTTCGCAGTCGCAATGAGCGACCTGGTTATGAGGCTAAACGTTTTTCATAATGCATATCTAACGATGAAGAGATAATATGATAGACTAAACTAATGTGAGGTGTAACGGTACACCTAGAATTATTAACAGACACGAAGCAGGTCCTGAATAGCTTGGCTATCACTTTGCGCACAGTCACTAACACTTTCACCCTTCGGCTAGCACATAAGGTGTGGGTTATCTTTATCGATAATAGCGACCGGGTTGGGACCTCTGTCACCTTTCTGGATTTAATCGTGTTCCTTATTACTTCGAAAAATCGGAAGAAAGCTATCTCGAGCAGTGCGCTCGCTGGCTAACAATTATAGGATGGTGCTGTAACAGACATCGCTATACAGATTTACGAGGGCTCGATTGATCTTGTATTCAGTTCGCGCGTTTAGCTAGTCATTACTCTTCTTCGATAATAATGGGGATCATTTCAGCCAGACAGGCCATTTCAACATTAAACGCTGCAGATCATAGTCGTAGTTGGCAACATATCCACGTTAGATATGCAGTCTTGTTCGGAGCGTGACAGGAAGAAAGAAAAACGACACCATTTCTCAACTATTATTTGCTTTCGAAGACGAGGGTGAACATTCGCAGGTATCGTGTTTTTTCACGTCTAAATTTGCTTTTTGCGGTACTTAATGAATTGAACTGAATATGCTACTAGCAGTAAAAATCAATTCAGCATAAAGCTATCGTGGTACACATTACGCGTCTTACCGCGAGTTTATCCATAAATTGTGAAGGCATATGTACTGTCGGTAATGGGACACCGCTCACGGCAACCTGATGATCTAGATTCGGGTTGTGCTTAATGATCTGGATTCGGTTGTGCATGCCTGAACGTAATCTCGCATTTATTTCAAGGACACCGTAATGTATCATGAGTGGGTCAATCTTAGTCGACAACCAGAATGGTGAATACGATCACTTTTTGATAGAGTAGCAGTAATAGGATCGGCTGCAGATTTCTTGTGTATTCATCTTCCTTCCTACTTAAATATGAGTTGTCTAGACTTCATGGTCTGCTTGAGGCGAGCAGCAGCAGGTACCAAGTAGATTTTGATTTAGAAAGTGGTAAGGTGTTGTTACTTATATAAATTTGTTCGATCAAGCAAGGAAGCTTGCGATTGAGCTTTGAATTCATTTTGCGATAGGTGTGGTTTGTTTGTATACTGAGATATAGGAAGAAATTGAAAGGAATTCGAAAATGGACATTGGGTGAGTAATCAACCTTTACAAGTGCTGTCTGAGACCACAATAACATATTTTCGTCCAAATTCTTCCATGGGTGCTAGCGCATACTGCGAGATACCTAAATTTTCAGTAAGGAAACGTGCTTTGCTCTATGCATAACATCCGCTCTTTGTCGATCCCATATCTCTAACATCACACATGGAGGTAGAAAAAATATTGCTCGGGCAAAATCTGACGGTACACACAGTAATCAGCCACCAAAAACAACCTACTTTTTGCGTGGTCGCAAAGAGCATTGAAGAGATCGCGCTTGAAGTGGATGTAACTCTGGTGCGGAAACTCTATGCACGGCGCCTATTCAGATGTCTTGTTTTAATCCTTGGCGACTCAAAAAATGTCCCTGTAGTTGCAGGCGGCATTATTCTCCCCGTTCTGCGACTATGACGGGGCCGCTGCTGCTGGTATGATGATAATGCTATCGCTGACGGTGATGACGATAATGTTGTGATGAAGGAGGAGCGAGAGTTTGATACTCTAATGCTTTTAGTATTCGCGTATCTACCTTCAGTTGACCCTTCATCACTTGTGAGCCAATATCGTGCGTTCAATTTTGTGCGCGCGCGTGAGACTTACAGAGTCCATATTGTTGTAGTTACTGACTAAAGTAAAGTGTTACACCTTCACTACGGGCCAACAGTAACAATCCATGTTTCTCTATCTATATCAGCGCCTATTGCGAGTTCAAAGCTTGTGTATTTTAATATGATAGGTGTGCGAGTGTTAAATATGGTGCATGTGTAATCGACCAATTTTCAGCAGGTAATGGGGCCTCTCATACAAATGGACAAAACCCGAACCTGGCAAAAAGAATGAGACTCCCGATCCACAAAAATTGAGATAAAATAAGCCAAAACGACTTACAACAATACATTGTATGGCTTTGCGGTATTCCGCCACAAATGGTAAGCGGATCGTTCGAGGTTGGGTACTCCGATATGATATTTGCGCGTGTGCGAATCGCACCTCCGCTTCAGGAAGGGAATAGTGTGAGGGCTGCAAATTTCTTCTAGCAAGCCGCGATGTCCGATGCTTCGTGTGAGCGGTAGCGACGAAAACTCCACGGCTGCACGATTGCACTACAAGCTTGAGATTATGTGCTCCACACGCATTGTACATTGCGGCAGGATTACACTAAACGGACCGCACCTTCACCTATGCACCAGGAGCGCGAGAAAATAAGCAGATTTAGGCAAAGGTCTACGTGATGTTAAAAGGATGTAATGGAACGAAATCGTTTTCTCGGTTAATAAAATGTATAACCGCCACATCACTGTGTGAGTAAATACTAGCACGATCTGCGCTCATTGCTTCGTGAGAACGTACGCAATTAGATTAGTAATGTATCTGTCATGTTTGGGCCGCATTTTGTGCAAAGGCAAAGTCTGAGATGACGTTAACAACAAATAGTACAATATCGTCGACCGCTTCGACTAAAATATTGAGTCCGATTGGGCAGGCATCGAATCAGACACCTTGCGCACGAACGTTGACACGATGCTGTAACCATCCACTGAAGTCATCGAGTTGCATGGTGGTGGCCACATTTTTTGGGATAAGCAGTCTTTTGTCTTTTTATATCCTAGGTCTTTGTATGGATTTCGGCGTCGTATTTACAAGGCCAGGTTCACGGTTGGTCCTTTGTATGGAAAACCTCACTGCTATAACCGGGTCGATTTAAATACGTATTCTATTTAACGCTCGCGCACATCTATCATATCCGACAGCAGCTAGCTTCTAACTAGCATCTTCGCTGGAATAGACAGCAAACATTGGATGAGTACTTCAGTTTTGGCCCGGAGTGTGGGATGCATTTCTGCCGATAAGGAGAGGACGTGCCGGGTTGCACCTGGCAGGAGGTGAACGGCACATCCAGTATTACATACAACATATCCGAAACAAAGTAGCTGCCAATTGGTCAGCGATGGCATCAAACACTCGATGTTAGTTTTGCTTTTCGGGCTCGCACGAAGAATACGCAAGTTTCATATTTACCATTATCTACTGACATCTATTTATCAGATACTATAGGCTGCAGATTCATGCATCATCAAGAGCCACGGAAAAGATTGTACCGAAATGTCCTGAGGTTGGATCAGCTAGTTGTTTTTCTGCTCACGCTTTGATCGGAGAATGTAGATAAAATGATAATCGTCATGTCCATAAACACTTGACACTTCCGATACACCTTCTCCATGCACTCCACCTATACGCTTCCTGATGCGAAGGCTAAGCTGCTGACGTCTCAAATACATGTTAGTGGACAGGATAGATATTATATCCACGTCGGTGCATTACATGAAAATTAGAGGGGAAGGAAGAGAACTCTTCTTCACCTCTTCGTTGAATGTTCCAGTTTCTAAGCACCGAGGTACCCGGTCTCCAGCCATCAGATGGAAGTCCTCTGTTTCCATGCCTGGTAAAGCCACAAGGATTGGCCACATCCAACTAATAAGCCTCGATTTTGGTGATTAGGTGCTCGAATCCAAAGACCGTCCAGTTGAGTTGGCATACATGGAAAAGATTCTGGTAGGTAGGTCCTTACGGATCAAAACTTGGTACTCTGTGCAAGAACACGAACAGGTCGCAAGAGGTACACAGGCAATTAGGTCAGTCCGCGCAGCTCCTTTGGAGCCCGTGAGGCACATTGATGAACAAACCTCTTCAATTTTTCTGCCGATTGCGACGCATCTGGTTAGACAACTGCGCAGAAAAAAACCCGTGCTTTACCATAAGCTTTCTCAAAAGAGGAGAAGAGTGTACAAGCTAGTGAGTTCGTACATAGTTTCGATGATGTGCGTGTATCCCTCTCCAGCGAGCCGTAATTGAAAAGGGTTCACTACGTCTAGGGTCGGGGCGGTGGATCCGTAACTTCATCATACGTTGGCTGGGCCTTCTTCGCACGAAATAAGCGTGTGGGGTCTGCTTTTGTCAGTCGATTGTCGCGTCGTTCTACCACTGAGGAAACTGCACTAGGATGCTGTGTTGTCTCCATCGAATACTAGCCATCCGTTTAAATATACGTGCACCACAAAAACAGACACATATCGATACACAAGATTGAGCACTGTCGAAAGCAACAGCGTGTACACCACCCGCTTTCTATCAGATTACTCTGGCAAGACATAAGGCAGTATAGCAGTTTTTTACATAACACTTTTTAAAAGAAAATAAGTGACAAAGAAGCCATGTCTAAGATAGCAGCTCAAGATCTTCAACACACCCGAACTGCGCATATTCCTTTGGAGTTGCCAACTCTGTCCAGGACAACCTCGTCAGGTTGCTGTGAATTTTTATCATTGATCTACACTGCTGGAGAGTACGTGTGCGCTCACACGCGTGTTCATCTTGTATTGTGATATAAAAAGTCATTTGTCTCGCTAGAAGAAATGTAACACTATATATTTTGCAATATTGTGCTATTTGTTTGCCACATCTATTTTGAATCCGGTGAAATTTAGTGGTGATTAGCTAAGAAAAGCTACTGGGTACACGACAGGTCGGTGAAACGGGGCGACTCTGTAACATTATTGCGAGCCTGAAGGGTGAAAGTATTAGTGAGTGTGCGCAAGGTTGAATGCCTAACTTTTAAATCGTACTTATCTGTGTGTGTCTTGTTAATAACGCGGTGAGGTGTACCTTACACGTACTCAGTGCGGATAAGCATGTCCCCTTCTCATAGTATATAGGTATATTCAAAGTCACTCTTTGGATAGGTCACTATTGTGAAGCAGGCACGTGATAGGCTTAAAATCGACCAAAGGTGAACATTATTATGTGAGCAAACACTGGACGCCCGTAAGCAAGGCTGATCGCGTTGCATGAGTATAATTCTGGTTAATTTAGACATTAACAGCATCATACTCCCTTCTTCAGTGACTGCTACTGTTGTATAGTGTTTTGAAACTTGATTCAGTTCTCCGAACTGGATTTCTTATATCATGGGGCGAGCTCCAGAGCTTGCTCCCCTATCTTAGTATTTTTACTCTTTATTGTCGGTAATAACCAGCGTAATGATCAAACAATATTGATGACATTACTTGTGAAAGTAATGTCACAGGAATATTACGTTGAAGGTGACATTATGTTTGCAGACTATTAAAAGATTTTTCGCTCATTGGTCGATGTATGCCATTGAAATTAAATAGCTAAACCCCCAATCGTTGCTAGATGCGCGCAATGGGTGGTATGCGAATGGTCCCTATAGATATCGAAAGTTTAGTATAAGAAAGTTTGGATTAAAGACATAGATTGAATATGGCTTCGTTATAAGTATAGAAAATCGTTAACCACCCACCACGTTTTCGTTAAATACCCAACTCCATCTCTATATTGCCTGTATAATTGAAATTTCTGGAACCTATTGATTCGTCAAATTAAACAAAAGGGCCCATTCTCAAAAAAAGCTTTTAACCTCGTGCCCGAAAGATTACAGTACCTAATCTGAGTATTCCGACACATTAAGTCTGACAGTATTGACATTAAATTTTATCTATACTTATCTTTTTCCGTCATTGTAGGCCTTACCATACTAATTTTAACGAAATATGTCATTTATTATTCTACTTTTTCGAGTACGCCTTCAAATGAAATCATGAGGAGGTTCTCAAGGTGCTGGTTGACTGTAACGGGGCACTGGTAACTTGTACTGACAGTACAAGTCAACCTACACTGACATAGCGTAAGTAGTGCCGCGCGTCACTTTACGTACACGGTACGTGCAGAGGAAGACTATCAAAACATTGTCTGATAGAGGTAGAAAGTACAACTGTATTAAATATAATTAAGTCCTAATCATTATCCTGTGTTTAGTCCTACCTCAATTATATCTTTCTACAACAATTATACTGAAGTCTTGTTCACCACTCTTTGTGACTGATTGGACCGCTAGCACTGACTGATATGATGGCCCATATCAGCCAATAGATGGATGCTTCTAAACACTATCCTACATGGTGATATTCATGAACATTATCAACCTTCATGATAAAATTCTAATCAGCAAGTATTGGATGTTTATTAAATGTAACAGGCCCACCCTGTTACATCACCCCCCCCCCCCTAAACGATAGTAAATCAAAAACTATCAGATTGATGTGGTCACCGTTAGATCACATCAAAGAAAGGGATCAATTGTTGGCCAGGTCCACTCATTTCTGGGATTACCACGCATACCGAAGAACCCCCTTAAAGCGCGGCGGAGGCCGCCGAGAAAGCATCTGCATATATTAATGCTGCTGCTTGCGACTATTCACAGCCTCATGCGGCAGACGATACGTCTTCTGGTGCGTCTTCACTTCTACCTGCAGCACCAGTTGCTGCATAGCACGTAGTGAGTCACCTCGTGTTAACGATGATGACTCCTAAATTGAGCTCATCTACTCTGGAGAGTCGGACGGTGGGTCCGACTCGAAGAGGACTCCTAGTCGCCCGGATCTTCCGGTGCGACCGAGTACGAGCCTTCCCACAAGACTTGATCAGGCGATCCGATTCATGGTCACTACCAGATTCAGTTTAGTTCGGAGGATTAGCACGCTGACTCACCCCCCGTGCCTGCTACTGTGCATTCGCCGGTTAGCGAATGCGACGATGGCTAGCGTCATCGTGATGGCGACTCTAGTGGTACCTAGACTTCCGTTGATACCACATAGGAGGCTCTCTAGACTTGCAATGTGTTGCGTCTAACCCCTGAGTACAAGCTTTGGGCTTTGCCGGAAAGGGTTGTGACTGACTTGTCTGGTGAGACAAGCATTCACCATCGAATTCATTTATACGATGCGAGGCTATCGCACGGCCTCGATATCAGCGCGAGTAACTTTTGCGCTAAAGATGACTTTTATCTTGATGCTTTTTTAATCATCGGGGGTACAGTGGCAACACCAAGCGAGACAAGGTTTGTTGTTGCAGGCATGGAATGCCTTTGTGCTCAATGTGCAGCACATTAAGCGTGAGGCTTGCTACGAAAGCTTAACGCGGCTCGTGTCAGGTTTAAGAAGCGAACTCTTACTAGTTCAAAAGTTAGGTTGCATCATCTGTCTCGTGAGGCCGGAATTCCATGCCTCACATAGGGCGACTCATGTCCCTTTTTTCGACAACACGCAGCGCGCCCATAGAGACGTGTATTCTCTTTCTTCGCCCTGGGGTAGGGCGCAAATCTCGTCTAAAATGCGTGACGCGATTGCTAATTTGCAATCGCCCTACAAGCGCTATGGGAGCGTGTTTTCCGATGGCCCTTCTGAGTCATCAGATGGGTCTCGTCGTATTGATGGACGAGACCCTCAACATCAATCATCAGCTGGGTGAGAGGCTCCCGACTTTCGTGCGACGGTGGCGCGCCAGCGAACGAGGTAGTTCGTTCGCTGTTCCTTCACGTCACGGTGGTTCAAGATACGCTCCATGTGAAAGCGTTGACCGCCGTGCGAGTCCACCAGCAGCTTTGGTGGAGGTGGGAAGATCATTTCGGACTCGTCTGTCGGAAGCAAAATCGGAGGCAGATCGTCTTGGTCGAAACCTCCATGAATTGCGTGATTGGGTCGATCAAGAGAGGCAGAATCGACTCGCTTCGGAGGCTTCGTTACAGTTGTACCGCCTCCATCAGTAGGATGACTGATCGTAGTTCGCGTTCTCGCACTTGGAGGACGAGCGGGCGCGTCAGGCCATTCGTGACGATGTGGCGGAAGCTCGTTGCCAGATGGCGTCAATTCAGACTCAAATTAATAATCTGACTTGGGAGCAAAGAATCTCCTGGGAATTCTTGAGCGTGGCGGCTGTATTTGCCTGAGAAAAGAAACCTCGTGCTGATGGTACGGGCGGAGACGACCGACATAAAAAGTAGGATACGTACACATCCTACGAAACAACTCGATCGTGTACGCATTTCCTTTGCGATGTAGTACACGAAACAGGCCGATGTACTTGAAAAGTAGTTTACTACTATCCACATTACTTACCAAGTGCTCAGGTAGGTTTACCGTAGACAGTAGGACTAAGTATCCAGCATTAAATTGAAGAACGTTTGCTCTCCCATGTTTATCAGTGTTCCATTCCTGTTGTTCCACCGTGTTAGCGATGGAGTCCTGTACGAAACGGACCACCGCTTCTCGTGCCAGCAGAAATATTTCTGCTGACTCGTCTTTGTTTGTTGCAGTGCGCCTAGTGAGCACTGCTAAGAGATCATTCTCTATTTTAGCGAGGGTGTTCTCATCCTCGCTAGTGTAGTCATTGGCGATGCTGAATATACCAGCATCGTCATCCTCATCTGAGTCGGCAATAGCGTCATCACTATTTCTGAAGCTATCTTCTTCGATGTCGATCAGATCGACGTTGGCAACGTTCGCGTCGCTTAGTACCTCGACACGTGACGAGCAAGAGCCAGAACGGTTTTTGCTCGAGCGAATACCTCCTCCCCTTGAGCCAGAGTCACACTCTAATTGGGCGGGTAGACGTGGATGGCACAACCCATTCAAGCAGAACGGTGTATGCGTTGTGGACGCATGGACGGACTTGTTGATGGCAAACTCAACCATAGGCAAAAATCCACTCCATTTTATGAAAGATTGGACGTATCCTCGAAGTATCTCTTCAAGGATGCGGTTGACGCGTTCTGTCTGACCATCAGTCTCAGGATGGTCAGAAGTGGATATAGTTAGACGTGTTCCGAGTGATTGGAACAGGGATTGCCAAAACTCAGCCATGAACTGAGGATCTCTGTCAGAGACTAGTTCACGGGGTAACCCACGGAGTCGAAAGATTGTGTCAATAAAGACACTAGCACAGCCCTGTGCTGTGATCGACTCCCAAACCGGAGCAAGATGTATTATCTTGCTAAATAGATCAATGAACACAAGAATACCATTATTCTTGTGTACGTCTGCGGAAAATTCGAAGATGAAGTGCATTGAAACGGACTGTTAGCACTCTGCCGGTATTGGTAGGGGCTGTAGCGGCGCTCGGGATGAATAGCTAGGATTCAACCGTTGACCCACCATCAAGCACGGAGGTACTTGCGCAAAAACTGATACTGTCGAGGCCAGTAAAAGTCGCGGCTTACCGGAAGATAAGTCTTCAAACGCCCACAATGACCGCTAGTTGGTGCATCGTGGCACTCATACATGATGCAAAGGCGCTAATCATTATGAGTGGGAAAGACGACATGAGGTGTGTCGCCGGCAACAGCTGTGTAATACAGCAACCCGTTGCGTGTTTTGTATCTATATGCGGATGATCGATACAAGGCCGGTATATCTTTGAGACATTTACAAGAGAATTCACC
>JH597888.1:60106-78133 GCA_000173235.2 Hyaloperonospora arabidopsidis Emoy2
TTCTGATGCGAAGGCTAAGCTGCTGACGTCTCAAATACATGTTAGTGGACAGGATAGATATATTATCCACGTCGGTGCATTACATGAAAATTAGAGGGGAAGAAAGAGAACTCTTCTTCACCTCTTCGTTGAATGTTCCAGTTTCTAAGCACCGAGGTACCCGATCTCCAGCCATCAGATGGAAGTCCTCTGTTTCCATGCCTGGTAAAGCCACAAGGATTGGCCACATCCAACTAATAAGCCTCGATTTTGGTGATTAGGTGCTCGAATCCAAAGACCGTCCAGTTGAGTTGGCATACATGGAAAAGATTCTGGTAGGTAGGTCCTTACGGATCAAATCTTGGTACTCTGTGCAAGAACACGAACAGGTCGCAAGAGGTACACAGGCAATTAGGTCAGTCCACGCAGCTCCTTTGGAGCCCGTGAGGCACATTGATGAACAAACCTCTTCAATTTTTCTGCCGATCGCGACGCATCTGGTTAGACAACTGCGCAGAAACCCGTGCTTTACCATAAGCCTTCTCAAAAGAGGAGAAGAGTGTACAAGCTAGTGAGTTCGTACATAGTTTCGATGATGTGCGTGTATCCCTCTCCAGCGAGCCGTAATTGAAAAGGGCTCACTACGTCTAGGGTCGGGGCGGTGGATCCGTAACTTCATCATACGTTGGCTGGGCCTTCTTCGCACGAAATAAGCGTGTGGGGTCTGCTTTTGTCAGTCGATTGTCGCGTCGTTCTACCACTAAGGAAACTGCACTAGGATGCTGTGTTGTCTCCATCGAATACTAGCCATCCGTTTAAATATACGTGCACCACAAAAACAGACACATATCGATACACAAAATTGAGCACTGTCGAAAGCAACAGCGTGTACACCACCCGCTTTCTATCAGATCACTCTGGCAAGACATAAGGCAGTATAGCAGTTTTTTACATAACGCTTTTTAAAAGAAAATAAGTGACAAAGAAGCCATGTCTAAGAGCAGCTCAAGATCTTCAACACACCCGAACTGCGCATATTCCTTTGGAGTTGCCAACTCTGTCCAGGACAACCTCATCAGGTTGCTGTGAATTTTTACCATTGATCTACACTGCTGGTGAGTACGTGTGCGCTCACACGCGTGTTCATCTTGTATTGTGATATAAAAAGTCATTTGTCTCGCTAGAAGAAATGTAACACTATATATTTTGCAATATTGTGCTATTTGTTTGCCACATCTATTTCGAATCCGGTGAAATTTAGTGGTGATTAGCTGAGAAAAGCTACTGGGTACACGACAGGTCGGTGAAACGGGGCGACTCTGTAACATTATTGCGAGCCTGAAGGGTGAAAGTATTAGTGAGTGTGCGCAAGGTTGAATGCCTAACTTTTAAATCGTACTTATCTGTGTGTGTGTCTTGTTAATAACGCGGTGAGGTGTACCTTACACGTACTCAGTGCGGATAAGCATGTCCCCTTCTCATAGTATATAGGTATATTCAAAGTCACTCTTTGGATAGGTCACTATTGTGAAGCAGGCACGTGATAGGCTTAAAATCGACCAAAGGTGAACATTATTATGTGAGCAAGCACTGGACGCCCGTAAGCAAGGCTGATCGCGTTGCATGAGTATAAGTCTGGTTAATTTAGACATTAACAGCATCATACTCCCTTCTTCAGTGACTGCTACTGTTGTATAGTGTTTTGAAACTTGATTCAGTTCTCCGAACTGGATTTCTTATATCATGGGGCGAGCTCCAGAGCTTGCTCCCCTATCTTAGTATTTTTACTCTTCATTGTCGGTAATAACCAGCGTAATGATCAAACAATATTGATGACATTACTTGTGAAAGTAATGTCACAGGAATATTACGTTGAAGGTGACATTATGTTTGCAGACTATTAAAAGATTTTTCGCTTATTGGTCGATGTATGCCATTGAAATTAAATAGCTAAACCCCCAATCGTTGCTAGATGCGCGCAATGGGTGGTATGCGAATGGTCCCTATAGATATCGATAGTTTAGTATAAGAAAGTTTGGATTAAAGACATAGATTGATTATGGCTTCGTTATAAGTATAGAAAATCGTTAACCACCCACCACGTTTTCGTTAAATACCCAACTCCATCTCTATATTGCCTGTATAATTGAAATTTCTGGAACCTATTGATTCGTCAAATTAAACAAAAGGGCCCATTCTCAAAAGAAAGCTTTTAACCTCGTGCCCGAAAGATTACAGTACCTAATCTGAGTATTCCGACACATTAAGTCTGACAGTATTGACATTAAATTTTATCTATACTTATCTTTTTCCGTCATTGTAGGCCTTACCATACTAATTTTAACGAAATATGTCATTTATTATTCTACTTTTTCGAGTACGCCTTCAAATGAAATCATGAGGAGGTTCTCAAGGTGCTGGTTGACTGTAACGGGGCACTGGTAACTTGTACTGACAGTACAAGTCAACATACACTGACATAGCGTAAGTAGTGCCGCGCGTCACTTTACGTACACGGTACGTGCAGAGGAAGACTATCAAAACATTGTCTGATAGAGGTAGAAAGTACAACTGTATTAAATATAAGTAAGTCCTAATCATTATCCTGTGTTTAGTCCTACCTCAATTATATCTTTCTACAACAATTATACTGAAGTCTTGTTCACCACTCATTGTGAGTGATGACTGATTGGACCGCTAGCGCTGACTGATATGATGGCCCATATCAGCCAATAGATGGATGCTTCTAAACACTATCCAACATGGTGATATTCATGAACATTATCAACCTTCATGATAATATTCTAATAAACAATTATTGGATGTTTATTAAATGTAACAGGCCCACCCTGTTACATCACCCCCCCCCAAACGATAGTAAATCAAAAACTATCAGATTGATGTGGTCACCGTTAGATCACATCAGGGAAAGGGATCAGTTGTTGGCCAGGTCCACTCATTTCCGGGATTACCACGCATACTGAAGAACCCCCTTAAAGCGCGGCGGAGGCCGCCGAGAAGCATCTGCATGTATTAATGCTGCTGCTTGCGACTATTCACAGCCTCATGCAGCAGACGATACGTCTTCTGGTGCGTCTTCACTTCTACCTGCAGCACCAGTTGCTGCATATGCACGTAGTGAGTCACCTCGTGTTAACGATGGTGACTCCTAAATTGAGCTCATCTACTCTGGAGAGTCGGACGGTGGGTCCGACTCGAAGAGGACTCCTAGTCGCCCGGATCTTCCGGTGCGACCGAGTACGAGCCTTCCCACAAGACTTGATCAGGCGATCCGATTCATGGTCACTACCAGAGTCAGTTTAGTTCGGAGGATTAGCACGCTGACTCACCCCCCGTGCCTGCTACTGTGCATTCGCCGGTTAGCGAATGCGACGATGGCTAGCGTCATCGTGATGGCGACTCTAGTGGTACCTAGACTTCCGTTGATACCACATAGGAGGCTCTCTAGACTTGCAATGTGTTGCGTTTAACCCCTGAGTACAAGCCTTGGGCTTTGCCGTAAAGGGTTGTGACTGACTTGTCTGGTGAGACAAGCATTCACCATCGAATTCATTTATACGATGCGAGGCTATCGCACGGCCTCGATATCAGCGCGAGTAACTTTTGCGCTAAAGATGACTTTTATCTTGATGCTTTTTTAATCATCGGGGGTACAGTGGCAACACCAAGCGAGACAAGGTTTGTTGTTGCAGGCGTGGAATGCCTTTGTGCTCAATGTGCAGCACATTATGCGTGAGGCTTGCTACGAAAGCTTAACGCGGCTCGTGTCAGGTTTGAGAAGCGAACTCTTACTAGTTCAAAAGTTAGGTTGCATCACCTGTATCGTGAGGCCGGAATTCCATGCCTCACATAGGGCGACTCATGTCCTTTTTTTTCGACAACACGCAGCGCGCCCATAGGGACGTGTATTCCCTTTCTTCGCCCTGGGGTAGGGCGCAGATCTCGTCTAAAATGCGTGACTCGATTGCTAATTTGCAATCGCCCTACAAGCGCTATGGGAGCGTGTTTTCCGATGGCCCTTCCGAGTCATCAGATGGGTCTCGTCGTATTGATGGACGAGACCCTCAACATCAATCATCAGCTGGGTGAGAGGCTCCCGACTTACGTGCGACGGTGGATATTCGCGCCAGCGAACGAGGTAGTTCGTTCGCTGTTCCTTCACGTCACGGTGGTTCAAGATACGCTCCATGTGAAAGCGTTGACCGCCGTGCGAGTCCACCAGCAGCTTTGGTGGAGGTGGGAAGATCATTTCGGACTCGTCTGTCGGAAACGGAATCGGAGGCAGATCGTCTTGGTCGAAATCTCCATGAATTGCGTGATTGGGTCGATCAAGAGAGGCAGAATCGACTCGCTTCGGAGGCTTCGTTACAGTTGTACCGCCTCCATCAGTAGGATGACTGATCGTAGTTCGCGTTCTCGCACTTGGAGAACGAGCGGGCGCGTCAGGCCATTCGTGACGATGTGGCGGAAGCTCGTTGCCAGATGGCGTCAATTCAGACTCAGATTAAGAATCTGACTTGGGAGCAAAAGAATCTCCTGGGAATTCTTGAGCGTGGCGGCTGTATTTGCCTGAGAAAAGAAACCTCGTGCTGATGGTACGGGCGGAGACGACCGACATAAAAAGTAGGATACGTACACATCCTACGAAACAACTCGATCGTGTACGCATTTCCTTTGCGATGTAGTACACGAAACAGGCCGATGTACTTGAAAAGTAGTTTACTACTATCCACATTACTTACCAAGTGCTCAGGTAGGTTTACCGTAGACATTAGGACTAAGTATCCAGCATTAAATTGAAGAACGTTTGCTCTCCCATGTTTATCAGTGTTCCATTCCTGTTGTTCCGCCGTGTTAGCGATGGAGTCCTGTACGAAACGGACCATCGCTTCTCGTGCCAGCAGAAATATTTCTGCTGACTCGTCTTTGTTTGTTGCAGTGCGCCTAGTGAGCACTGCTAAGAGATCATTCTCTATTTTAGCGAGGGTTTTCTCATCCTCGCTAGTGTAGTCATTGGCGATGCTGAATATACCAGCATCGTCATCTGAGTCGGCAATAGCGTCATCACTATTTCTGAAGCTATCTTCTTCGATGTCGATCAGATCGACGTTGGCATCGTTCGCGTCGCTTAGTACCTTGACACGTGACGAGCAAGAGCCAGAATGGTTTTTGCTCGAGCAAATACCTCCCCCCCTTGAGCCAGAGTCACACTCTAATTGAGCGGGTAGACGTGGATGGCACAACCCATTCAAGCAGAACGGTGTATGCGTTGTGGACGCATGGACGGAGTTGTTGATGGCAAACTCAACCATAGGCAAAAATCCACTCCATTTTATGAAAGATTGGACTTATCCTCGAAGTATCTCTTCAAGGATGCGGTTGACGCGTTCTGTCTGACCATCAGTCTCAGGATGGTCAGAAGTGGACATAGTTAGACGTGTTCCGAGTGATTGGAACAGGGATTGCCAAAACTCAGCCATGAACTGATGATCTCTGTCAGAGACTAGTTCACGGGGTAACCCACGGAGTCGAAAGATTGTGTCAATAAAGACACTAGCACAGCCCTGTGCTGTGATCGACTCCCAAACCGAAGCAAGATGTATTATCTTGCTAAATAGATCAATGAACACAAGAATACCATTATTCTTGTGTACCTCTGCGGAAAATTCGAAGATGAAGTGCATTGAAACGGACTGTTAGCACTCTGCCGGTATTGGTAGGGGCTGTAGCGGCGCTCGGGATGAATAGCTAGGATTCAACCGTTGACCCACCTTCAAGCACGGAGGTACTTGCGCACAAACTGATACTGTCGAGGCCAGTAAAAGTCGCGGCTTACCGGAAGATAAGTCTTCAAACGCCCACAATGACCGCTAGTTGGTGCATCGTGGCACTCATACATGATGCAAAGGCGCTAATCATTATGAGTGGGAAAGACGACATGAGGTGTGTCGCCGGCAACAGCTGTGTAATACAGCAACCCGTTGCGTGTTTTGTATCTATATGCGGATGATCGATACAAGGCCGGTATATCTTTGAGACATTTACAAGATGAATTCACCAGATGATCCATTAGTCGCAGAACAGCCGTGTCTCTGCGTAGGCTTTCCCTGTGTCGTCATCCAACGTTGACGAAGGAATACTAGCGACTAATGTTGCAACAGTGGGATCATTCCCACTGTTGGGTTGTTCAGCAGACTCGAAATCGGGTCGGCGTGACAACGCATCAGCGACGACATTAAGTCGTCCTGGCATATTTTCCACGGAGAAGTTTTACTCCGCGAAGAAGGACAGCCACCTCGCCATACTTTGGGAGAGGTGGGGACTGTTTACGGCCATGCTTAATGACGCATGGTCCGTATAGACTACGAGCGGTCTATCTCCTAGGAGATAGACGCGAAACTTAGCCAGTGCATACTTCATGTCAAGGAGCTCCTTGTCATGCACTGGGTAATTACGCTCAGCTGCTTGGATCTGGTGCGACTGATAACAGATGACGTGTTCTGCGCCGTCTTCATCCTGCTGCATTAATGCACAGCCGATTGCAAAATCTCTGGCTTCACAGAACACATGAAATGATCTGTAGTGATCTGCAATAGCCAAGATGGGCGATTGCATCAAGCTCTGCTTGATACCTTCAAAGGAACGCTGAAAACCAGCGTTCCATGACCATTTGTCGTTCTTTTTCAAGAGGTGAGATATATAAACGGTCATCTTGGCGTAGTTGAGCTTGTCAGAGCCATCAGCATTTGCAATGAGCGCAATTGTAATCCGCGACTGCATAGGATGTCAGTGCATACCCCTGTGTTAGTATATGGCAACAAACATTCTGTAATATACTCACCTTGTCTTTTTGTGTTCTTCAACTTCTTGCTGTGCAATAGTCCTGTCAGGTGTTATGCTGTAGTATAGTCCTGCAAATTAAATTTGTCAGACTCAGTTTCAATTAGGAAAATAACAAACAAAATTTACCGGTTTCATCTATGTTGTAAACACCACACAGCGCGTACTCTGCGATGACCTTCTTTACATCAGACAGATCTTTATTCATAGCCTCCACGTCAACCGAGCCGCTTTCATCGTAAATGTTGATAGCGCGGAGCATGTGACGTTGCTGGAATTTATGAAGCCATCCGTGCGAGAAAGTGATGGCGCCGTCAGGAGTACCAAGCAATTGATCAAGCCGATGAGCCTTCGCACAGATGATATCCCCGGTGATAATCACTTCGCGGTGTTGACATTGCAGGGCCCAAAGAGACACAGCTTCTTCCATGTATGGGATGTTGAACCAGTCGCTGTCGCTTTGCATTTAGACTGCTTGGATCCATATTCTCCAGATTAGACCGCTTTCGAAAGATCTTGCTGATTGATGCCTGTGACAGCGTTTTGACAAGACCGAAATCCACTGTAGCCCATTTCGCCAGTGCCGTTTGAGATAAATCTGGGTTCTCATCCTTGTGTTTGTATATTTTCAGACGTTGTCCATTGGTAAGACGGATCTGCGACACTTTATAATGCTCAGATATCACACCAACAGGCAAGACACGGTTAAAAAAAATGTATACATGTGGCTTTCTCTGTGTTATAATTGTAGCTCAGACGAAAGAAGCTATGGGTGCGTCTCATACCGTCGGGAAGGTAGCAAAATAGCCAGGAGCCTGAGACTTTTGTTCTGTTCCAGCGGTGAAAGCCTTAGGGTTAGATTTTGGCTTGTACTTAAGGGAAGTGGGGGGTTGGTTTGGGTGCCCATGTCCGCTTTTTTGATCACTCAATTGATTGATTCTCCTGATGTACGATACACAAAAATCAATAAGTTATAACCTCTGCTAAGTTATAGTGATTGTCGTCCACCATACCCATAACTTATCGGAGGTAAGACTGTATTAAACAATCAATCGTATTTTGAATCAAATAATGATGTTTTCAGAATATTTCTTGAAGCTGGATGCCAATCTTATAGCAGATTGTATCTGCTTTCTCAACCGTACACGCTACTTTTCTACACATGCCGGCGCCATCACCACGTACCTTAACATCCATTACCAAATTTGATTCTCCATTGAGAATCTAACGAGCTCTGGATGCTGCCTACGACACGCTGGAGCAATGACCCAGGCGTCTAATGTAAGAGGCAGCCTGTAAAATTATAGTACACGAATTGTCCTTTTAGACAGGCAAGAAACACAAAATATGGAGCGTCAAAATTATATATGTATGGTAATATCAGGGCGAAAAGCCGAAGCCAGTGAGATCCTGTACATCTTTCTTGTGTTAGCGGCTAATATACGTGATCCTGAGCGGATAAAGGGTCATGGAAAATCTCCCGGTGTCTTATTAAGTGGTTACCAAAACAGGAAGTGCGATCCATCGCTGTTCGGGCATGCTAAGGTCGCGCTTGATCCTCGCTCGATTCAAATTTTGTAAATATTAATGTCAGCCTGACCTAAATTGTAGGGTGCCGTCAATGTAACGGGGTGAGCCCGTTACATTTAATAAACATCCAATAATTGTTTATTAGAATATTATCATAAAAGTTGATAATGTTTATGAATATCACCATGTACGATAGTGTTTAGAAGCATCCATCTATTGGCTGATATGGGCCATCATATCAGCCAACTCTAGCGGTCAAAACGATGATGGACGCGCACAATGAGTGGTGAACAAGACTTCAGTATAATTGTTGTAGAAAGATATAATTGAGGTAGGACTAAACACAGGATAATGATTAGGACTTACTTATATTTAATACAGTTGTACTTTCTACCTCTATCAGACAATGTTTCGATAGTCTTCCTCTGCACGTACCGTGTATGTGGAGTGATGCGTGGCACTACTTACACTATGTCAGTGTATGTTGACTTGTACTGTCAGTACAAGTTACCAGTGCCCCGTTACACCTGGTAGCACTATGTAGTCCGTCCAAGAACCGCAACCCCCGCATCCAACATGAAAATGTTGGATGATGATGTTGACAACTTTCACACCATATGTTAAAGCTACTCCTATTTGAGTGACATCGAATGGTGTGCGGTCGAACGACCGGGTTCAACCGTCGGCGAACATGCCGTCTGTGTCATGGTGTCCGCACTGGACAGAGGTGAGCAGTATTCTGCCGTCGCCAAGGTTATACAACATGAACTTGACGAGCCACGGAAGAATGTGCCTTTAATTCACCAGCAAGGTTCTCAGCAGGCAGAGCTGTTGAGAAAATAGGGTGATCAACAGTTCAAACTGTTGAGACAACAGCAGTCACAAACTGCTGTTCCCGGGGCGATGCACTCTCGTCGACTCGAAACCTTGAAGATTGACATCTCCAAGTACAGAGGAGCCGAGGAAGACTCCCTGTCGAGATGGTTTGTCGAGTTAGACGACGCCATAAGAGCTCGTTACATCATTGATGAGCAAATCCAAGTCGCATTTGCTCAGTCGAACTTAGCAGGACGTGACAAAACTTGGGCACTAGGTCTCAAGTTGCACATCCATACGTGTTTGGGTCGTCATTATCCTGTGTTTAGTCCTACCTTAATTATATCAGACCCGGATCAGACAAACGTTTGAACTGCCACAGGCTGAGTTCAGGGATCGATCAGAGCTCCTAAAATTCAATCAGGGTAAGCGTGATGTGCATGCTTACCCCCAACACATACGAATCCTTGCGAGTTGTATCACGGCCAACCCGGTCCATGAGCACACGTTGATTACAGTGTTCATGCAGGGTCTTGCAGATGGTATCGTCAGACCCACCTGTTCCGCCTGGATCTGAATACGCAATCAGTTGTGGAACAGGAAGAATTTAGCTTGAGACAGACTCACGCTAGTTCCAGCTCGTAAGTCCCACAAGATGAAAAGAAGTCGGAGGTCTAGAACCTATGAACCTCTGTAATGTTGAAATCGAGAGACCTCGCTCTTCAAAAAACAAGCGATTGCAGAAGTGACAAAAGATTTGCCACTTCGCGCCTTAGTTCACTGTGGGGCGTCGAACACCTTTGTTCGTCGCCAGTCGCAAGAGGATCGTTGGCTTAAGCTCGTTACTCCTCCTACGAGGCTGACGGTGCGCCTCGCAACAGGGACATCGATAGCAATGATGAAACGTGCAGTGGGATTTCACTACACGTTAGAAAATTTGCAGTACAGTGATGATTTGATCGTACTTGATTTGGATAACAAATTTGATGTCATCCTAGGGTTACCCTGGCTCAGAAGGTATGAGCCAAAGGTCAGCTGGCAGCATCGAAACGTGAAGATGCCTGCCACTTGTTCATCAGATGGCCATCTAATGAACGTCTTGGAGCGTCCACAAGCGTGTGGATGTACTACGAGTGAGTGCGATGGCCTCACTTGAGGTACGGTAGTTAGTACGACTGCACAAGATCACAGTGTGACAACCAATCACACTGTGGAGGAAGCTGCCGGCGGCTGTGCGGATGCACAGGCAGTGCCGAAGGTTCACCACTCGAATAAGTCGAGTGGATTGGGGCATGGGTGTAAGCCTAGCGGGCGACATCCTAGTAATAGAAAACCGGTTTCCCACACAAGGCAACACGATGATCCTAGATCGGCTGGAGAGTCGATCGTAGAGGACCTAGCTGTGGCAGCTCAACCACAGATAGAAGACGTCAAGGGAATAAGTCCCCAGAAGCCTGAGGAAAAGAGTTCCCAGGAAGAAACCGAGACATTGACTATCTATGTTAATGACGGGTCAAGTGTAGGTGCTTATACAGTTGATCTGATCGCGCCTCCGAAGTGACTGCAAATCTCGCAAGAAACGAAACGGTTCTTGCGAGATTTTCGTAGTGGCAAGGTCAAGCAGATGTGGTGGAGTGGCGATCGCTCATTTTATGAGGCGATCTCGACTCTCCATTGGTGCCTAGACGACCGACTATTGGAGGTAGTACTCTGTTTCCGTGCCTTGTATTTATACCCGTCGGTGGGGCGGGCTGCACTCTTCTCGGTGGACTCGTGTCGAGAGAAAACTTAGCCGTTTTGGGAATGGGGTTTGTGATCGCGCGGAAACCTTCAAACGACCATGGATATACTTGTAGGTTACTTGATGTAAGCCACCTAGATCTCAACGAGATCGCCTTGTCCACTATGTGGATGCTTGATACGCGAGCCTTCTGACCACTTGAGCCGTCTCAAGATCTTGCGCCTTGTCCTTTACGTTCTTGCTGCGTCCAATAGCAGTTGGGGTTGTCTTGAGAATTCTTAATCCCCAGCCAATTATCTAGGGATATCACTTCGTTTCAGTATGCGCGGCTTTCTTGACGTCGGGAGGCCAATATTCCAGCCCGGAAGAGAAGTCGACACGTGTACTTAGAAGCAAATAGAATTCTGTTTAATGTTAACCAACCAAAAGCTAAAACTACGAATGTGCCTGTATGTATGCCAGGATATGCTCCCACGTGTCCTCTATATTCCGTTGATCGTTCCTTTGCATATGTGGTCCACTTCTGATGATAGATCATCGATCTCCTTGAGTGGTCGTCGATCTCCTTGATAGTCTATCTCTCTCTAGGACCGTGATTCCTGCCGATTTGTCGGTCATCTTCCCGACTATGAACACCTTATGTGTTCCCGATCTTGGTATCTTGCCTCGATCTTGGCAACTTGATATTCGATCCCGTTGCTGTGATATTTGATCGCGGTATTGAGATATTCACTCTCGGTATCGTGGTATTCGATCTTGATATTGCGATATTCGGTCTTGGTATTGCGCAGCTTAACAGCCAATCGATCCTTCTCACTGAACTGCCACGGTTTGAGATCACTCCACCCAACAATCGCCCCAATTGATTCGATCCGCTTTACCACACAGATCTGTGTACTCGTCATGAAGGACGAGGACGTAACTGACATTCGGTCTGCAGTATTATTTGCAGATAACGAACGGGTTCTCAGCAGCTCATCAATGGAAGAAAGTGTCCTCGATGGGAAGACTCGGATTGAGAGATACAAGTCTTAATCTTGAGAGTCGCTTCAGGCAAATCCTTTATATAAGGATTTGACCGAATTCAAGGACGTGTTCCCTGAATCCGTACCATACGAATTGCCTAAGGATAAAGGCACTCGACATGAAATCCAGCTTAAACCGGGCTCGAAGTACTGTGTCATGAAGCAGTGGCCACTGCCTCGTGAACAAGTACTTGCGATCGACAAGTTTTATGCCGATCTCTTAGCTGTGGGTTATGTGAGGTAGTCAACTTCCTCTCACAGCTCTCCGACCTTCTGTGTGCGCAAGGCCATAGGAGGATGGCGGATAGTGCACTCATTCAACAAGTTGAATGCTGCAACGGTATTGGCTCAGACGACGATACTGAGGAAGGACGTCATCATATATATTATGGAGAAGAGTATCATCTTTTCGTCCATGGATATGATGGATATCCTTATGCGTGAACGGGACATCCCGTAGACAGAAGTGAGTACCCTGAGTGGTATGATTTGGTAGTGGCTAGTAATACCACAAGGACTAAGTAACGCCCCTGCCACATTCAACAGATGCGTTACAAATCTGTTGATACCGGTGCTAGATTTGCACCTAGTTACTTCGACGATGTATTCGTCCATATCTGGGCTATGAACTGAAAGACGGCCGTGGAAGTTCATAGAACGCACGTTCGTCAGGTTTTTACACTTATGCGCAAGCACAAGCTGTACGACCCCCTCAAGAAGTGTATATCCGCTGCAGGAAAATTCCGCTTCTTGTGTCCGTCGTGGGTGAACACGGCGTACGCCCTGATCCTGAAAAGATTAAAGCGTTTACCGACTGGCCTGTCAGTCGATGTTAACTAGCGGCGTACTTGCACAAGTACTCGCAACAACACAAAGGCTTGGATGACGGGTTTGTTCTTCCAGGAATGGCTTGCAAATCTAGACAAAACAATGAAGGTGCGTAGCCATTTGAAATTAGAAAACTTATTATTCTAATATTGTATTGTCTCAGATCAAAAGTAGAAATATCCTTCTACTGATTGACAATGCTCTGTCGCATATGACGAATGACCTTACGTTAACTAACGTCAATGTCCAGCTGCTTCCACCACGTACGACCTCCATGATTCAGCCGATGGATGCTGGTGTCATCGCAGCGTTCAAGCGGTGGTATCGCCGTTACCATCTGCAGAATGCGATCGACTGTGACGAGCGTAGGGAGGGTTTTTACATCTACAAAATCAACCAACGTTTTACTGCCATGCGCTGGTCGGTGGCTGCCTGGAACGAGATTTCAAGCACTACCATTACCAACTGCTTCAGCCACACGGGGCTTTTTTCTACTGAATCGGTCATTTCAAGTGCAGTGGAGGTGGAAAGGAGTAAAGATGGTGCAACGGAGGTCGAGGAGGAAGAAAGTGAGCTGGAGCAAGAGCTGATAGCACAGCTCAAGAAGCTGCGTGTCCGAGATCCTATGAAGATTTCGGAGCTTCTCGATCCCATCGAAGAGGATGAGACTGCTCAGCCTGAGCTAACCGACAACGAGATTCTAAAGAGGTTTTGGAGGCAGATGATGAGGAGGAAACAGTGAAGATGCGGCACCTGTCGCAGAAAAATTTACCAGAACCGAGAAGATTAACCTCCTTCGTGATGCCTGCTCCCTGCTCGACGTATCCCAGGAAAGTTACCAAGCTGCTTATAAAGTCCTTCGCAACCTCCAGCTTGATCTTCGCAACCTCCCACCACCCAAACCACCCTCGACATGTGGTTCAAGTAGTTTTTCTCTTCTATAATACGAAAACAAGTGCCCATTTTTAAAGTTATATTGACCTATTTGATCATAACTTAAAACTTATAACTTAGCGGCCATAGGACGAGGTCCGTGGAAGCGGAAATCGGTAACCTACTAGAGGTTAGAACTTATCGGGGAAAACTTATCGGAGGGAAGACTGTATATAGAATGGTGGGTGGTTAACAGCTCTCTATTAATACCAGTTTTATTCTTCCCCTAAGAATTAATCAATCCTTTGCTTCAATTATTAGCCTCCTCTGCACCACCGTGTACGTGAGGATTTGGAGTACATACCTCTGCATTATCTTCAGTGCAGGGCATTTCCAGTTATCTGGTAAGCGTATGCCCGTTTCATTCAGGGTACTCTTTGGGCAGCATGGAGAGGTGCGCGTGTACGTCCAGCGATCATGTTCGTAATGGAAACCCTGCGCACACTCATTATATTGAACAACAACGGGCTCACGTACGCCACTTATTTTAACTCGTGAGAGCCGATCAACACTGGGAGAGGAAGGAGCTAACTCTTTTTTGGATGCAGGTGTTGTCCATGCAAAAGTACGAGAAGAAGATAGCGCCCAAAGTCGTAGGAGCAGAAGCAATGAAGGTGAAAAATGCAAGATAAGGGCTGATGAAGGCATAGCGCCGTTTTCCAACACGAACAGCGCACCAAGGAGGCCAAGGTGTAGGTCAATTACATGTTAAAAGGCCGCACAAGAGACGACGGTGACAGACTTACGAATAATTTGCTGTGGGAGCATGGTTTAGTCCATGGACATGAATGGGAATAATTTGAGAAAGCAGAGATATTTCTCACTGGTATAAACTCAAATAGTAGGACCTGAATCCCGGTCGTACTTTCCGATAAACCACCACGGAACGGGGAAATGTATAGCGGATGCGCCATCTGTTGTGCAGATCAAGTCCACACCTCTATGACAGATGCGCGCTCAATCTTTGGTCTAAAAGTAATTTTTCAGTGGAAGACTAAGTGGGTTGCATATATCGAAAGGAGAGTTATACGATGCATTTGTTATAAAGTTGTATGGTAAGATTGGTACGATGGTACAATGAAGGGAGAAAGGTCGCTACACCATTACATGTAATAGGGTATACACTCGTGTACTTCTTAAAATCGAAAAAGCATCGCGAAAAACGTGTACTTACAGTTGATTCGTTTGACGGGAGAGCTTGGCGTATGAGTTTGCCACGCTGTACACTGGTCACATACGAGCAAGACGCAGCTTAAATGCAGAGAACAAAGCTGGCCATAGCACCTAAAAGGTACCGCACAGACGAAAGTTTTTGCAATTGTGTGCTGTACAGATATCACAGTGTTAGTGTCTATCAAAACAAATAGTAGTCGGTCCCAACTGAAAGTTGATAATCGTTCCGGTGATACTCTTACGAAGCCCCAATAATAGAAGGATGCCTTAAATTGCATTTGGGTCACCACTGCAACAGGCACGGCAATGTCGGTCGGCAACTCACCTTCAAGGGCATAATACTTTTGACCTAGATGCACCATTACTGAACCAAAGGGAACGTAGAAATGACAACGAGTGCTTCTCGAAAGACGTTGACTATCACAGCAGCAATAACTAAAATTGTGCTGTAGCACACTAATCATAACCATACAGCGGCGAAAAAACATATACACGCATCGATGCAACAATTCCGCTAAATGAGTGCGTGCTTGCTCGTGGTAAACTACCGATATAGCTATGCTCACTTATAACCCGTTCGGTTCGCTTCCACGATTTCTGAAACAAGGCTAAGTGTCCGTGTTCTATAAAAGAAGGGCAGGGCTCGAATGTGGATGTACAACATAACAGGGACCGGCGAACGAAAGCTATACCTTTTAACGCATTCGATCTGCGCGCGTCTATCTTTATGGAAGGAATGTATCGAGAGAACCAACCACTCCGTCAGTTCAAGCATTTAGCCGAAAGACATTCTGCACACCAATTATATGCCTGTCATCAAAATCATAACAATAAGACCGGTGACGTAGACGTAATCACTCCATGATCGTTGTACAAAGTTATGGTCGTCCTCCCTGCTTCACGCAGCACCGGAGTCAATTGCTCCACCGATGAAACGGGCGTCACACTTTACGCGACTTTGGGTCTCAATTTCGAAGTTGCTGGTGTCTGGCAAACAAAGATCACTGAACTCATTTAGCAATAGGCTTCGTCAACTGCTTCAAAGTAAAAAGTATATATACATTTCTTCTTTATGTTCGGTCTGAACATATGTGCATGATCATCGGTCCAGTGGAGAGGATAGTCTAGGGTTTTTTGACATTAAAGTAGGCAGCATACTGAAGCCACTGGACGAGCATGTGTTGTATCACCCACATCTCATATGCTCCGGTGCTGCTAGAAGGAGACCAGCATATATCGCAGTGCTACAGTAAATATATATTGGGTATATTTTCTCGTTTAGCCACATATTAAGCTGCTTTATAATGGCTTCTGAATACTCCGAAATCAGCAATGTTTGCCAGTGCTATCCACGCTCTTGCATGCCAATGAAGCCTCGAACTCAATCGAAAGATTCGTCCAGCTCGAATGCTTTTTTACCTTTCATCAGCAACTCAATGTCATCAGCATCGGTATACAAGGTGACCAGTGTGGAGCACCTAATGGCATATAAACTAGCGACTGATTAAGATCTAAAGGAAAGCGGCCATTCAACAGGTAGGTACGAAAGTACCAGGGATATGTCACCATGAAAATGGGCATCATATGGTAGTCATCATTAGGTCTCACGCCTGCCAACAGCCACATATTGAACATAGACTCCAGGGTAGTGGTTTATTCCACGTCTAGCACCCCTTGAAAGGCGTCTGAGCGTTTTCATATCTCTTACGTCTCGTAGCAAAAAGATGTAGCAAAGCTACAAATCTCTTGAGTAAGAGAAGACTTTCGGCTGAAAACCGCTTCGTTCTACGAGACTAAAGTCAAAGATTACAGATTCTGCCTGTTCTAAGACCCTGAAGTCAGCCCGCAAAATATTAACAGCTCCAAGATATCTCATAGCACGAGGTGCTCAACGTAATAAGCCCGCAAGAGCTTGAAGTCTTTTACTTAAATGGTGAACGGAGCTTTATTTATAATTTATCTACGGTAATAAACCCAGCCCTCAGTACCATACACTAAGAGCCTGTTTATAAGGGTTTTTGAGTGGCGTTTCGACTATTACTCGAATTACTGCTTCAAGAAGAGGTTCAACTAACGGTTCTAGTTATAACTGACTTTTAAAAACATTATTAGTTTACAGTTAACCTCTATTTTGTTCTGCAAAAATGACTTTCACCCCTAAACCACCACGAAGATAACATCTCAGGCAGGAAAATGGCGTTCACCACAATTTCTTTGTGCTCGCGCTCGCCGTCCGCGACATTTTCACCAGATCTTTCTTTCCCATCGAGACCAGTCATCCTAGATGCTTCTACGACTGACGATAATGCAGTTTCTGCACCGATACAGGGTAACAGAAAGTAAAAGTCTTCTGTATACAAGAAGTCCCGACAGCTTTGATCAGTAGTAGCATGTACACCTAATGCATGTCATTCATTCTATCAGCGTGT
Source organism: Hyaloperonospora arabidopsidis Emoy2 (assembly GCA_000173235.2). Lineage (NCBI taxonomy): Eukaryota > Oomycota > Peronosporomycetes > Peronosporales > Peronosporaceae > Hyaloperonospora > Hyaloperonospora arabidopsidis. Next base: position 77,422 of record JH597888.1, read on the forward strand.
GCTATATCGATGTATGTCATCCTTTTTCTATTTAACATGCATGGACAACATTTTACAGGAAAGAAACCAATATTTCAGCACTTCTTGGATGCTAACATACAGCTCGTTTGGAAATTGAAGCAAAGCCAGCTTCATGCAGTATGTTTTACTTATATCGGTACTGTTGGGATGTCCACACTTGCTGACACTCGTTTTGTTTACCATTAGGTCTGTCGTTCATTGCTGTCAGCAAAGAATGTAAGTGTATTGTCATGCGCGAAATGGGACTTCGTGGACTGGCCAGTGGAAATTAAAGCAAGCCACTGACACGTATAACAACTTTCTGGCTATATACAGCGAAGGACGACGCAAGCTCGAAGAGACGGGTGGGAAATTTATCAAGGCATATCGGCTCAAGTATCCACGGTGAAATACCATCGCGTTTTACAAGCAGGTAATGCCTCTATGGAATTTGATCAAATGTCGACGACGGTGTGACGAAGACCAATACAAGAAACCAAGAACAAAAATACTGTGAGACATAGCAGCTAATGCGGTGGACACGGTGGATTCTTCGATGATCCCTCATCACCAAGATGAACCGTTTTCCATCAAAGTTGAAGAAAAGATGAATCTGAACTGGCGTGCAGCTGTGCGCCACCACCATCAGAACGTAGATGCAACAGAAAAGCCGAGATTAAATACAAGCTCACATCTTTACTCATTTTACAAG
>JH597888.1:78143-97235 GCA_000173235.2 Hyaloperonospora arabidopsidis Emoy2
TGTGGTGGATTCTGTTTTGTCGCTGGTGTCGTTGTTGCTGCTTCTGCTGTTGCTGCAACTGCTGTTGCCTTATCTGTTGTTGTTGTTGAAAGTTATTTATGTAGTTCCTGTTGCTGTTGTTGCTGTTGTTACTGCTGATGTTGGTGTTGTTGCTGCTGTGTTGTCGTTGTTCTTGTTCTTGTTAATGTTGCTACTGATGCTACTGTTGTTGTTGTCACTGCTAATATTGCTGTTGTTGGTACTGGTGTAGCTGTTATTTTTGCTGCTACCGCTGCTAGTGTTCTTCGCGTTACTGCTGTTTTGTGTCGTTGTGGGTACTACAGTGCGGTTGTTGTAGTTGTTTTAGTCACGGGGTGGAATTCACTTCCTGATAACTAGCTCTAGTTTCTTTTACTAAACCATTTCAATGGACGATCATGAATCTATTCTATCTGTTTGACTCTTATTTTATTTATTCGAAAGCTTTACAAGAGTTGATGGAGACAATGAAGTGCTGTTGCAGGGATTAGTCGATATTGTTAATTATTTTAAAACTTCAAGAATAGCATGCTGGACATGGAGAGTTCAATATGTAATGACAATACACACAAGTCATTTAATTTGGTCGAAGTGTTAAAGCACTCCAGCATATATGTCATAGTTTAAAGCAACAAATACACTTTGCATTGAAACTAAGGCACAGACTTCAACAAGATTTTTATTAGTTTGTCGTTCTGTATCTGTCAGCACTTGGCATACGGCCCTATATGGTGATATCTGGTGCCACTCCACTTGCTACAGAACTCCTAAACGTATTCTTATAAAGTAAATTGGGGGTAATTAATAGCGCTTCTGAATGTTTAAGGGACTACACAACCGCGAGATTCGACCTAAGTTTATCTACGGCTCCTAGCTTGCAGCCCTTTTCAAATATTAATTGACATAATGTAGCATGGATGCACGAGCATAGCATAATTCCACTCTGTCGCGGTGAATATCAGCATGACCGTAATTAAGCTCATCTGTTTTAGTAAGCCAGACATATCAGCATATAGCGTGTGAATGGTGATTAAAATAGGTTATGTTCTTCATCGAAACACAGGCCGGTGTATATGTGCCATGTTAACATGAGTATACCACGACTTGGGGCATTTTTTTATTTTCGTGATAAAATGGAGCATTTTTTAGGAAATTTATAGGTACACACCCAGTCGACCTGTGTAAATTTATTATCGGTGCCGTGCTTCCTCATTGCTATATATCAAACGCATTAGAAGCAAAAATATTTAATATAAATTTTAACAGCACTGCGGTCTCGACCATCACTTCCTTTTCATGCTTTATAGATGGCGTAAATCAGACCGTAAACGGCGGCATAGTGGGTATCCCGATAATTAGACTGCTTAGATCAGCGGACCCTTTGCACGTCCATTATCAACGATCAATATAACTGCAGTAGCCTCATCAAAAGCAACTGTGTTTGTGCGATGGAGTAGGTCGCATTTGAAAAATCGTAATAGCAAACCGTTCCCGTAAGGACACGTATGAGCAGATGAAATCCTTGTAATTGTGTCCAGCGATATAACTAGATCGATGAAGTTACATATTAGAGCGTTAATTCCTACGGAGATCGGGATCAACATCAACTACAAGATTAGTGTATCAAAACCATGCTGAAATTTTGTTCATGATCACTACCACGATCGCGTCCTAGCACAGCTGAATCCTGAAAAGTGTTGCTTCGACACAAAGCATGCTCAAAAGGATAGCGGCGGGACCGACAGAGGTGTCCTCTGGTAAGTCTTAATTTTACTCGCAGTTTTCATTATCAATATACTACTATTGATTGCCACAGCAGCAACATTGCTGTTGGTAAACAGTAGGCCATTGCCATAATCTTTAGCTACAGTATTAATTTTGACTGTGACGGTGAATGGACACAAGGAACTGCGGTGTTGATCTGCGACGATAACGAGACCCTTCCTTTCAATTATTTTTACCGGTATTCGCCGACCAACAAGAGAACGGATGGCCAAGCTTTTCTGGTCTCATCTGCGCGGCACTTCTTTTAGCGACTTCTTGATAATATATACCCATCACTTATCGTAAATTTCTCCATCACCATTTTTCTGCCCGCCGGCGATGTACAGACATCCTCCGCAGGCGTCACGAGTAAATTCCATTTACGCGTTTAGATGCTCTGACATCACAATATGCGGACTATTATCATCTTCTAAATAAGATCGAAGTGCTGCTTTATATTAGAATGTGACAGCTTTGTCTGTTTGCATTTACACTATAATTTATGGCAAGTAATCAATTTAAACAGTTTGGCTGGGTGTACGCATCAAAGGGTGGGTGTGTACCTATAAATTTCCTTTTCTTATTTTCCCTATTTTAAAGTATTTTACGGCATTTTTTCTTTTGTGAAAAACCATTATTACGTTTTGATTTATTCAAACGGCCATTAAATTGTAAACGGTAACCAAGAAAATTAGAAACATTTAAAAAAATGAAGTGTATTATCAAAATTGTATATACATTTCTTATGTATTTTCGTTCTAACATCAGTATAATATAAAAAGTTAAAATATTAGTATTTTTGTTAGAGACGTTTCTATTATAATCTTTTTTTTTTACATTTTCATTAATTCTAATACTACATGAGGATGTGTGCGGATACCGAGAAGCAATCGGACGACTTCTCTGGATGTCTAATATAACTAGACTTTATGTCTCATATGAAGTTAGTATTGCGGCGCGATACCGTGAAGAATTTAGGAACTGCCACTGGCAACTCGTAAAAAGAATAATCCGATATCTCAAGGGCACGCGTGATCTCGGCATTGTGCACTATAAAAAAGCCACACCTTTTCAGTCTCGATAATCTCGACGTCTTGATCTGGTCGGACGCAGACTGGGCTGGAGATAAGCTAGACCGAAATTCAACTAGTGCTGCTGCACTTACTGCCAACGGACGACTCGTGGCTTAGTCATCTCGCAAACAACCTGTGCTCGCCCTTTCAACCATAGAGGCTGAGCTCATCGTGGGAGATCAAGCGACTTCTGAGTGCGGCTAGAGTCGACAACTCGCTCAAGACATTTTCATGATTGAGGTTCAAGCCGCAACTAAAGATCGACAACAAGATTGCCGTACGGAGTTTCAAAAAAGGTGGTGTCGAACGCGTCAAACACATTTCTATTCGGTTCCACTCTAATCGTGACGAGCATGCAAACGGCCGGGTCGAAATTGAGTGGTGTGCATCAGCAGGTCAGCTTGCCGATTTTATATCCACCAAGCCACACACGCGTGTAGTCTTGACTTGTCTTCGACATTCGCTGGGTCTCGTCCCGTAGTAGTGGCGTATTGATCCAGGGGGAGTGTTGCGAGGAGGTTGCCGTAGTACCTATGATTGTTGCAGCATTATGAGGTGCTACAGCACTCCATCCACTATTGCTGGTGCTGGGGTCAACTCGCCTGAGCAGGGCCTTCGATTGCAACAGGAATCTACATCACAGAAGTGGGATAAGATTGAAGGCACATCACGATCTTGGATGACGAAGGTAAGACCGATGTGCGTGTATAGGTAGGAAGAGGACAAGTAAGCAAAACGCGGAGGGAAGCGCCAAGTTATCCATTCCTGAAACTACTAAGTCATCATAAAGACGAGTTAATGCATGTGACAATCGTTACAATTCCGCTGCTATCACGCTTGAGAAGAGCCTTGATTGCATAAGTAAACCATCAGTGGCACCAATTAGGATCTAGTAAAACAGGCATTCAGATTATACGATCAATGCTTAACTGTCACGACGAGTTCCTCACTTACCAGTTTGCACTCCAAACACTGTGTACAAAAACTCGCAACACCTATCGGTGTGTACAAGCATAATTCTACCCTCCTACAGCGCCGCCGACGGAGATTTCCCACCGATAGAGGCTGTCCCTTTCCTATGTTTCCGAGGCTTAGACTGACTCTGGATGGACTTAAAACTTCGAAAATAAACTTCTCGATTCGTTAATGGTTCCCATGAACCAGCACGTACCAGGTTGCACACTATCCATTTAGAAACGACGTCGGCACTGATGTTTTCACTAATGATTGCAATCCTGAGGGGTGAAGTTTAGTGACTGTGCGTAAGGTGAATGCTAAACTTTTCGTAACCTACCTTCTGTCTTTCAATCTGTTTGTCTGTAAATAAAGCTAGATGTACCGTACACGTCGCAGTAAGTGCGATATTACCTGTCCTTTCCTCATAGGTAGATATGCGTTATAGGTGTTACTCTTTGATCAGATCACCAGTTGCGACCGCGTAGAAAGTCGAACTTACACAGGCACCAATGCCCGCATGTGATTGGCTCAAAAGTGTCCAACGGCGACCAAAGGGTAGGTAAGCAAATTCCCAACGTTTTGGCAGCAGCAAAACTCTCTCGTCTCCAGAAAATAGTATCTGTGAAATGATGTTCATCCATCGTACGTAATATATTGAAATTGTAAGAATTTATGGTCACCTTCCTCTCTCTCAGTGGCAGAAAAAGCTCCCTCAGTTTGATTTTCGTTATCATAAATCAATTATACATGGTCGGCCGTACTTCGTGATGGCGGTGTTACCGCCATATATCTGTATCTATTATTTTCATATTCGTATATTATAAACACCAACAACATCAGCCAGTAGCTTCGACATACAATTATCCATCCCCACTTTCAACATTGAAAAACAAAGCGCACAATCCATTCCCTAGCTGCTGACCATCAAAATGATTGAGGAAATATACTTGATTTAGTTCCTAATGCTAAATTTATTATATCAATGGACTAGATCCCCAGCTTACCCTTGTACTGTATAGTTGATTCTGTTAGTATTTCTACGTCGTCGATCCTGTGTGGTCTGTTTTGATCCTTGTTAGTCATTCTAGCTTGAATATGTCATTACTACGCCAGAACAGATATACATATGGACGAGATGGGCAATGCTGCAAAATTGGCTTATCTGGTATATGCCATTGACTGATCGAGACCTATATGTCGGCGACCATCTTTCTCAACAGGATTGAGAATACATCACCATACTCAAGAGCGCTAGCACTTTGTTATGCAAATGTGCCACCGGCTTCGACGAGACGTCTGTTGTTACTTCTTCATTCAATCCATCTGTAGCCGAACGATGTAAATAAGTTTTTATGACCTACTTGCTTTCTGTTTGCAAGACCTCTAACAGGTCCATCACAATACAAGTCGATCAGTACTGGCGCTTCACTATATCTTATTTATGCAACGCTTGCACCAATTCTACACTAGGCTGGTACTTTGATCGAGTTTTCATCGGCAACTTTGTGCACGCTCTGCGCAGTACACATGGAATTCCGATGCTAATGTTGCTTTCACGTTTGCCCTTGCTGTATTTGCCATTCAGGTCACATATCTACCAATTTCTTTCCATGCTGTCTTGATGGCTGTATATGCTCTATGACCTAAATATGGTTACCCTGTATCTGGAAATCACAGAAATGGAAAGGCCCTGCTTTCAGTATTTCAATCAATACACCGACCACGATCTGTATTAATTTGTGTAATCTATTTCGATAATTTGACGGAAGAGCTGATCAGCTTATCGAGCGGTAGAAGCAAGCAACCAGATTTACTGATCACCAGCAAGTATGTGACATGTACGTGTTTATACGAAAACTATAAAGAAAAATGGGTGAAATTTTATGAATCTACCCGCCCACTTTTGTCTGTACGATTACTGTGACGATCAATTTATGACATAAAGCACGTACTTGTGTCAGATCTCTCCCAGCGGTTGTCGCTGTAGAAAACACTGAGCACAGATCTCTTAGGATTAGGATCCAGTGGATACATGGTTGGCTGACGTGTTGTGCCGCGTATTCGCAATGATGGTAGAAGCTGCTTGTGGCGTAAGTGACAAATGTCGAAGTGGGTGCAATTTTCATGTTTGTTAAATCTACTTTAATACTGCTTACCCACCCTTGCATCTTGACTATCTGCTTTTCGTTACTTGTTAAAGTTTTGGAAAAAGCACCGCGCCGGGATGGCTCAAAATGAAAGATCTTTAAAACTACGGATCATTTGAAACCAGCGATAAAACGAATAGATTAACCACCTCTCAATACTCCTTCCGCTCGGCGCCGTGCCTTCTTCACCGGAATCATTGTTATGCTCATTGCGTATTAGCGAGCATATACCCATCCGTATTCGTAGTCAAACCGCTTTAAATGCTTTAGTGAGTAGATCAGTTTTTTTTGCCTTGGTAGTCTTCGTCCTCTCTATGGTGTCGAGTGACAGTGCTTTCTGACAGTAACCACCGTCTGCTTGCTTACAAGTCGAACACTTGGATCATGTAACTGAGCGAAGTTACAAATTTATTTGCTTGGCACAGATATATTCTCGCTGAAGGTTAAGACGCGCCAAACGCATCCCCTAAAATTCTGTTGAAGCGCTAGCGCACTTGGCAATATTCTCCAAAACGTGTTCGTGAGCACCTCCACCAGCGTCGCCCAGCGCCACCAGGTACAGCATATGATCATTCTGCGAAAAATTCTTCATTTCCTATGACGAAAAAACTTGCTTGCCTGCGAATTCGAATTCTAAGACCGAACTAACTGTTTCACCGTTGCATCGAGTACCATAGTTGAGGATTATAGCTATACCAGATGTTAACCTGGGTGTTAAAATGCGGGCCAGTATTTCTGGTAAGGTCTGATCGAGGACATTTTTAACTTTATTTCCTCGGACCATATGCAACCAATAAGGTCTTCGAATATTTTAATCTGCTGCAAGATATGTTTCATTCTAGGGTCAAATTTGTGACCCGATGCTTGGGTAAACTTCTTTGCACCGAAATATATTAAGACCAGCTTCAGGTCTCTAATCTGCAGAGGTCTCTGCGGCTAAAAGTACGATGGTGTAGGTCTTTGCCTATGCGTTTATAGTCGTTTTGGCTGCATAGGCACTCCTTACCCTCTTTCTGAATTGACTAATTCCTGCTGTCTCTGTTCGTCAGCATAGGATCGTGACGTACTCGGTGTCTTCGTAGTTAATAAAAAAAGCCACATGGTGGCCTAGTCCTGTGTGCGTCTCCTTATTAGCGCGAAAGGTGCTGATGCCGGCGGACACAACCGGTGCTTCGTCTTCCTTGAGTCGTTGGGCTTCAAGCCTTGTTTGGCGAGATCTTATGCCACTTTTTATCTCGGTCACCAGGTCAAGCAGCTTAGCCATTCCCTAACCAAGCTAGAGGCTGTACGGCTTCTGATGCCGTCGGCGCGGGTCGTGGTTGGCGCTTGAACTTGGTCTTGGGCAGCTTAGTCTATCGGAGGTGGGCTCATAACATGTCGTATATTTGCAGTGATGGTAGAAGCTTCTTGTGGCGTAATTAAAAATGTTGAAGTAGGTGCACTTTTCATATTGTTCAAATCTAATTTTCTACTGCTTTCCTGCCCTTGCATCATGCCTTTCTGACTTCCGTTGCCTTGTTAGAGGGGTTACGATACTACCTCTCTGGGATAGCCTAAATTTTAATATTCTTGAGACTACCAACCATCTGGAAACCGATAGTGAAACAGATAGGTAACCACCTTTCGATATGTTTCTACTTAGAGGCTTTGAAACTTGCTTTTCTCATTTATCAAAATGCCAACAGCCACCGGGATCCACCATGCGCGTTCCTTAACATGTGTGTATGCCATCGGTGTTTCATTGACGGGCTGCATCGGTAACTGCTCGAGACGATCAGACAGACGGTCCTGCTCCCGAATTGATCACCTTCACGCTCCTCTGGATGTGAATAAGTCCTTCGCTCCGGTTTTTCTGAAAAACATTGACGTTTCATTGAACGAGACCTACCGCGTCCAGGAGATGGACGAGGCACGAGTCTGAAACTTGCCGCCTTCGTTAATCGAAACACATCTACTGCCTACTAAACAGTGGATTTAACAACAACAAAACCCAACAGCCGTGTCCGAGCACTTGAATCATCAAGTGAACAACGACGTTACTTTCTGCAATGAGGTTTTTGAGCAACTAGATAATTAAGTGTATAATGACATGCCCTTCCGCAACGGAGTAATTATTTGGTGGCTTAAGCATGTTGACAAGTTTTGCGCTCGGGTTGACACCCATAGAGACGATGATGTAGTCAAGTAGCTGGTGAGTAATGAAAAACAGGAGCCATGGTGGCGCTTTTCTGTTCACTATAAGGCTTCGATGCTATGAAAAGACACGCCATTGGTATACAAGGAGCGCTTGTGGTGACATACTTGGCAGATCTACGAAGATTAATGCTCCCTACGTTGCTGTCAGATAATCACCTTAAGGAAGTCTTTGATATCGCCGGGGCGAAACAATGCACAAGTGGCACAGAAGGGACGAAAAGTCTTATTGAGCCTAAAGATCTGAAGCAGTGAACTCAGTACGTTTATGAATATTGCGCAGATATTACCATCTATAGCAACAATTTCAGTCAAGAACCTCGTGAGTGTAATGAGATTGTAAGATGTGTCGGTGCTTCTCTTTGTAACGTGATCACACGACGGCTGTTCCTACGGTTATAATGCATGGGATGCGAACTTAATACAACGTCCTTGGGGTTATATCAAGTGTGAAACTGTAAGCTAGCCTATCGATAATAGCGTACCCTATTGGTCATAGTACTTAAATTAGTAGGATAGTACCAAGTACGACATACGTTGATGGATTACTGACATGTCACCCATTAATTTGTTATGCATACTAGGCTTACCGTAATAAGTCATATAACCTTAGAGCCTATTTATAATGGTTTTTGAAGCATTTGTAGAACCTCTCGCTGAACCTCTGATTGAATGTTTAGCTAAGTCAAAGTACCTAGAGGAGGTATTTCAAACAACTCACTAATAGTTGAGCGATAAAGACCAGGCACCTATACAAAACGGCCATTGCAACCATTATGAGTGGTAGTACACCTCTCCTGCTACTTTACCAGGTCACTACCCGCAAACCCAAACGCGGTACGCACTCGATACACGCTTTTTGGGAATAAGACGTCTTAATGTACACGGAAACCCAATTCGTTGAGGACTTCTTTGTCAGTCGTAGCCTTTTTTCCTGGCTTTGTAGAGAATACTCTGATCTATAGTAAAACTCGAAAGGTGAGACCAGTGAAAATTGTTACAAAATGCTATAGCGCTTTTATGCAAAGTCACGTTTTACTGACCAAGCTTAGGCGAGCCTTTACCTTTTTTCACGCATCTCAATTGCCTTGTACCAATGGGTATGCGGATGCAGCCTTCGATTCGTGGCGTGTTTATTTGATCTAGGGAAAACAGAATCACACATTTGTTGTAATGAGGTTGCTAATGTCATAACCAAATGTCTATATAATAAGGTTGTACTCTTTCTGAGTGATCACGATCTCACTGGATGAGAGAAAATATCTGGTGGGTTTCGATAGCGCCGTGGAATTGGACCTGTAGCAGGTGCTATAGGTGGCACTCACTTCACCATTCTAAAACCAGCTGGCGACACTCTTCATAATGCGTGTATTAACTGCAAAGGCGTTGCGTCTATCGCATGCCAAGCGGTCGTTCATGCGAGCGGCCTATTTTTAGAGCGTGAGCGTACACTTATCCTTAAACAATGTATTATTATTCCTGCTAATCAAATATGTCTAGGTCTACTTTGGCTGGCCTGGGAGCGTACGCGACAGCCGCTTGCTGCGCAAATCTTCAATATTTTAAAAGTTAAATGAAAGATACCGGTGCCCTCTGGATACTCCCTCATTGGCTACTCTGGGTACGACTTGTCAGACTGGATGATGGTGCCATATCCTGCTTCTTTACTTCAAAGGCTATTCGAAAAATGCTTTAACTTCGCCTTTTCTTCAACCCGCACAATTATTGAGCAGAAGTTCGGAAGGCTTAAAATAAGAAGGCACATATTGCTCGGCGAGCAGCAACAAAGTCCAGCTATAGTCGAGCATATTTCCATGCGTGCATGGTCCTGCATAACTTTGCGAGTGATATCCTCAACAGTGCATTTCGTAGCTCGTGGTCTATACCAGCTGTCATCGTATGTGGACCAACTCACATTAGAAGTGAAATCATTTTTTGTTTTTTTGTTTATGGCACAGTGGGTACATTTAGTATTTCTAACGACCGTCGTCTGCCCGCTTTGGCGGGGCCCACACACCTACCAGATGGTCACTATTAACTGAACTCTCTGGGGGGGGCAGCCATTCAGGGCCCCTGACTGACGGGGTTCCCGGGTGGTACCATCGAGACTTGTGTGTCACACATATTTTAACGACCTTATGCTGGTCGTACGGGGGATCACACCGGCTATCAAGTGATTGATACGGTGGTGCTTACCCAATGCACCACAGGGGACCCCTGGCAGTGAAACTTTGGCTGCTCGCCGCAAAAATTGCATAAAAGATGTAAGACGACTACATTAGTAGTTTTTAATAAAATTGACATCATTTGGTTAAAAGAGCTTTTATTTAATCAAAGCCAAAAACATTACATTATTCCATCTTTGATACAAACATGTGCGTAGCATATCTGCTGCACGAAACCACTATGCCTCACTCTCTCGCTGTCGATGGTCTGCAGCGGCTTCGTCTTGATCTCTTCGGCGTTCGTTTTCAATTTCATCTATGGCCGCGTGCTCGGCGCACTTCTTGCTGTGCATTCTTCCATACGGATCACAAACTTCTGGCGCTCTTGCTTCGTCTGAAGAATGATTTAGTCTATGCGCGCCATGTTAACGTGATTATACCACGACGCGGGGCATTTTTTTATTTGCGAAGTATCTGAGGTATTTTTATTTTCCAATTATCGAGGGCATTTTTATTTCGTGAATAAATGGAGCGTTTTTTATTTTCGCTTCAAAATATGATATAAAATATCATTTGAATGAATTTAAAACAACTTCAGATATTGTGGCATTAAATTGTGGGTTTTTAGACCATTAAAACAAGTAACGGAATTCATCTTATTTAAACAGTTATATTAATTAAAAATAACATTATCTCCAAAGTACAAAATACACTTTTTATGAAAATTGTTATTTCTACCACACGTTTTACAATTTACATCTCGCCATACCTTTTGTTTGAATAACTACAGGCGCACCACGCCACATTACGATACCTTACCACAGCATCACTCCCACCCCCGTCCTCAACTAAGATCTTCGGTGAGCGCGTCCTCGACTTGCCAAAAATTGCCAGTGATGGTTTCAAAAAGATTGGGTAATACAATCCTTTGTTATTTATCATAGCTGTGCGCAACTTTCCATTCGTTCTGCTGAGCAACCACACACAAGTTGCTGCCTTACGAATTTCCTGTCAATGTAGTACGTATTGTAATACGTCTCGGGAAGCAGCTAAATGTTTTTAGACCATTAGGACTTGCTGCCTCGCCCAAACTTCTTGGGCATAATAACAAGAGCTTTTGATCGTCCTCTAGCTTCTGTAGACTGATATACTAACACAAGCTTTTGCAAAGATTCAATCTCCTGCATGTACTGGACCGTCAGACTTGCATCCAGTGGGATAATAAGCACAGCTGTATATGGTGTCTTGTCTTTAGCAATGTATGTACCCTGGGTTTTGCCGTGTACGCGTCTTACTGGCAATCGTACACAAATTCATTCACTATCCCCACCTTCAGTTACTAAAACACTTATTTGCTGTTGACAGCATACACGTCACCGAGGGTATATTACACAGCAGATACACCCCCACTACAATTTGTAGTCTTGTCTCACCCTCCATCCCTTTCCTCGTTGTCGCTTGTTTCTCGTGTTGCGGACGCTGGCGAATATACAATTGTAGCTAAGCTTGTCATCCAGAATTTATGTCGTATGCCAAAGCGATGGATGGCGTTCTCTAAAGTATGATTATATATTGTGTGGGAGTAGCTTGACTTCTAGACTGCAAACTCGCGGTCGGATACCGAAAAGAATAAGCCAACCAGGGACAGGTAAATATGTGTGGAAAAGTAAACGTATTAGCTGGCTCCCGACTAATTTCCACACTTTATATCGATGTTACAGCTGAGAAAGTCTCTAACTATACGTGTAAAATCATGTGGTGGTTTACGTGAGGTACGTCTGTAATTATTAAAACAGAAGTTATGGTGTGGTGGAATTAGTAAAAAGTGTGGTGGAAATAAGAAAAGTGTGGTGGAAATAACAATTCCATTTTTTATAAAGATAAACTCGTGGATAAATTATTATTTGAATTTGTTTTTTTGGACATAACGTGATTTCAATTTTCGACGTTATCGTAGCTGATTTTGTTGTCGATTGAAGTCGCAACTGGCTTGCAATGTGCCATATTGAAGCAAACAAGGAGCTCGTCCACCATGCGTGACTACAAGAAATAGAAGAAACGGCTGTTGTCTGTAATGTTCATCCTCAGAAACGTTTCTGCTGGACCAGACTTGATTTCATAGCGGTTGAGCACAGCTGTGTCACTCGCTTCATAACGTCTGGTGTCGAGCCGGCCATCAAAATGTCATACATATATAATCCAAGTAGCATGTATCCATCTTTAGCGTAAAGAACATAGACACACGGGTCTAAGTTGCACCGACGAAACTGAATCGACTCGAGATAATTGTTAATGCTGTCGTTCTTAGCATCGAACAGACTGCTTTCGGCCATTCAATGTCTTCATCAAGAGTAGCACCTTGACTTGTGGCAATTCGAGTTCCGGAGGTGGCTTCATGTATATATTTTCCTTGATTTCCCTCTTACGTATACGTTAGGAACATCAGCGAGCACACCGAGAAGGCCGTAGATGCTCTCAACTGCGAACTCAAAGAAAACAATTCCAACTTGAAATGACCGCAGAATAAGTGTATGCGTACTCTACTTCATGGACTTGTGAGAAGCCACGTGGATAAGTTGAACCTTGAAATGCTCGATAAAACCCTCGTGTTGCGCTTAACCTTGAACACGTACTTATTTGATACAACATTGACGTCCGAAGGGCGATTTACTACCTCAGATGTGTGGTTCGCAATCAGTGCTTCCAACACGGTCTTGATCGCTGCTTACCATTGCTCGCGTTCGTAGGTTCGAGTGCTTGTTGGCGATTAAATTGATCCGTGACTGGGTACGTTGCATACATACAACCTCGCGCGGTGTGATCTTGCTCATTTGGTGATCGGGATGATGTCGTTCACGATGTCGCTTCCGTCCAATACTCCTGGTCATTGGCAAATTTATCATCGGCCTGAGTTCTCTCGATGTCGTCTCGGTATCTCACTGGGATACGATGAGATCGACTGCTTAGCCTTGTACCTGGAGATGCCTCAAGAGAACCAGCACGACAATCTGTAATCCTTGTGGTGCTTGAATCTGACGCTTAAATTGGTAGCACTTGCACGTTACGGATAAGAATTTCATATTCGTCATCGACAGTGTCCTCTGTCTTACAATTGCCTCGCCTATTGGTATGGTGAATAAGCTGAATACATTGCGAGCGTCCTTGTTTTGGTGTCACCGGTCTCGTGTACTTTTATCATGGGGGGTTCTTAAAGACCGATCGATGATTCTTACGTGTTGCATTGTAATTACCTTTTGCGATTTCTTGGAGTACATGATGCAAAGTTTCCGCTCATCATTGTACCTAATAAAGATGCCTTCATCACCCTTAGGGTGTGTGCCCATGGTGTCACGCTTAGTGTATGTACTGACACGTTGTCCCCACGGCATCACTGTTGATAAGTTTGGTTTGCGTCTGGTCAGCATTTCGATCGGTGGGACTCCCCCTGGATTGAATCGTGTTGTGAGATTATTCGACAACCACGAGATATACTTTAATACAGTAAACCACAGTGTTCTCAGAGCACCTGGAGTGCCAAACATCCCCGCTCTCATAACGTTGAATATAATTACCTTGACTTCGATGGCGATTCATCTATTTCCGTGAATTGCATCCAAACTCCGTGTTCACTGGCCCACCTACGCGTATTCTTCGTCTTAAATTCTCCGTCACCACGAATAACCTTGACTGTAAGTGCGTGTTGTTGCTCGAATTGTGTTATAAACTGAATGATTTGTAGGAACTACTGGTCCTTGGTCTTCTTGTCAAAGACGTTACCGCAGCTGCTGGCATTATCCACGATCTGTAAAACATGTTCATTACCTTGCCAGTCGCGGGGTTTTAAGTGGACATCTAGGTCAACATAGAGTACTGCGATACCTTCGTCCGTGGGTGCGTGTGTTGTGCTATCAGCACCTGACTTAATCGATAGCGATTGTTTGGCCTCGACGCATACGTTGCATGGGAGAACTTTCTTTTTGTGACACGAATTCTACCCACGATGTCATGGTTGTTCATGCTCATCACATCAGTCGTATTCAGATGACCTAGTCGCTTGTGCCACCCTATCAGTGTGTCAGCCGTCATGTTTTCCACAGTGACTGTCCCATTATCAAAGTCTCCACGAGGTAGCACAATCAGCGAATCCAGGGTAATTTGGCCACCACTCTCTGCTGTCTATTCGCAACCAGATTTTCACGTACTATAGACCATTCTTATCGAATATAACCATGACTCCACACTCTTCCAGTTTCGAAACTAAGAGAATATTACCGCTAGCTGATGAAATCTGATGGACGTTCTTGACGGTTATTTTGCACATAACCATCAACGAGTAGGTTGATTGTCACGTCACCAACCTTCGTAGCCCGGATGACCATCTTGTTTGCAACTGGAACGTTCAGGCAGAAGGACCGCACAACTTGTAGAATTGTGTGGTCATTAGTGATGTGGTGGCCTGCTCCAGAGTAGATCAGCTACATAGCACCTTGGCTTTTGCTGGCACTTGGTTACCTTGGGCTGTCCAGCATGACGCAACAGGAATAGTTTCTTCATCTGGGACAGTCGTTCTGACAACGTTTTGTGTTTTCATGCGCTTATTGAACTGGAGCCACGGTATCTTGCTGGCGACGTCTATTTGGAGAATATAATACTTCTTAATGTGGCCAGCATTGATGCACAGGAAACAACGACGTCCTTCACCCACGCTGACATTAGCTGAACTTGTTCATGGTGTCGTGTCCTGGTTAATTCGTTCTTGTTTCTCCTGCCATTCTTCAAACTGTCCTGTTGCCAGGTAAATTGTGACTCTTATTATTGAAGACGCCATCACCCTTCACGTGGTACAAAAACTGGAGCACTTTTTCCAGTTCAGGTTGTGGATTAGTGGTGTTGAGGTTGACCAACAAAAGAAGCGTAAATTTCCCCTCAAGACATGCGGTGCAAAAGTTTTCAGCTCCAGACGATCGCCCGCATTCAGTAGTCTCCCCACTTCCAGTAGGTAATCCGCGTAATTGAGCCATATAAAGTGTTTCTTCTTTATCTCACAAGGCGGTCGACGAGTTCGGGTCTACTTAGGCGACATCCGTACTGTACAAGGTACTTTTGCTTACAGTCCTTGTAAGAGAACATGGGATTCTTAAGCTTTCATCTTTCGTATTTGTCGTGGAACAGCTTGGACGGCCTGGTGGCTATGAACTTGACCATCATCATCATCATCGTGAGGAGGTCTGTCCAGTACCTGCCTTAGATAACGATATCGGTTGCAATCGCGTGCTCCCAATGTAGCTTAAAGTCTTCAAAACTGAAACTGAGGCCTGTAAAGGTATCGTTCCTTGGCGTCGAATCGCTCACATACAAGAGTATAAATGTTTGGTGGCCGATGCGCCATTTAAATTGCAGGCGCTAGGAGTATGGCTTACCTGGTGAAGCCCTCAGCATACTCACATTTGAGGAATTGCGACGTTCCTCCCCACCTGCTCTACCAAATGTGGAGCCTACAGGTGTTTTCGGACGCATCGGACCCATTCGAGCAGTCCGACCGTCAACATGCTGCTGTAGTCGCTCGATGTTGGCACCTTGACCGATTCCAACAGGACGCGCTTGATCGTGCATCACCCGATGCTCATCCTGAACTGCAGCAATTGACTGCACTAGTGACTGCAACGTTGACGCTTGATATATCTCCTCGTCGGATTCCCTGCTGCTGTCATATGCGCTTGCGTCAAAAGCCGGCGTTAGGTTCGTTGGTACAATTTCATCGGACGTGGCGATTAACATTGCAGTTGTGGCACTAAGTTGGGCTCAACCTGTTGCGAGTTTCTGTACACAGTACAAGGAGTGCAAACTGGTAAGTGGGAAACTCGGCTTTATGATGACTTAGTAAATTTGGGAATGACTAACTTGGCGCTACCCGCCGTGTTTTACTTGCTTGTACTTTTCCTATCTATGTACGCACATCGGTCTTACCTTCGTCATCCAAGGTCTTGATGTGCCTTACCCCACTTCTGTGATGTATATTCCTGTTGCAATCGAAGGCTCTGCTTGGGCGTGTTGACCCCAGCAACAGCAACCGTGGATCGATATATGTAGCACCTCATAACGCTGCAACACTCATAGGTAGTACGACAACCTCCTTTCAACGCTAAGGCAGCGGCTGGTCGCTCATGTGGATTCAAACATCAAAAGTTGTCACCCATGGTACTACGGCGGTCATCCTCCTCGCGCCACACCTCGTCACTCCAGCCAGCGCATGTTGAAGTACGCAAGAATTTGTGGGTTCAGTCTATCGCATGTATAATGGCACTGCTGACAAAGTGCAGGTCTGTGGAGATACGACGGGCGGAGTAGACTTAAATGACATCAATACACTCGTGAGGTGGTCTAAATTTGCTGCTGTTTGTGGTGCTGCGCGTGCCACAAGTTTGAGTCAGCATACAGATTCCCTCATATGCACATACTGTAGATCGTGAACTTCGACGATGGGGTTCCCCCCTGGTGCCTTGGTTAAGCACCGCCGTTCCCATAACATGATTGCCGGTTCAATCCCCCGTAAGAAAACCCAAGGTCATTAAAAAAAGTGTGACACATAAGTCTCAGTTGTACCACCCGGGAACCCCGGTACCACTGAGCTCGGCCTCTCGTAGAAGCATAAACCCCCGACATCGAATAGTCGGGGGCCCTGGACTGGCTGGCCCCCAGAGAACCCAGTAAGTAGTGGTCATCCGGTTGGGGATGTGTAGGCCCCGCCGAAGAGGGCAGAGGTCGGTCGTTAGAAATACTAAATGTAACCACTGCACCTACAAAAAAAAGAACCTCGATGAGACCTGGTATATGGCATTGCCCAACCTGTGGAATCATAAGGCTACATTGAGCAACACTGGCAAGCCTTCTAACCTGTCATTGATATGCACGAAGTAACGACTGACTTTGCGTCGGTTTGAGATGGATCATCTATGATGTCTACTTTTTTACTTGTATAGCTCCGGTATCTTGGTAAAGTAGCGGGGCATTCACCAACCTTAAAATCATTGTAAGATCGAGCTCAATTCCTAGTTTTGTATGTACGAGTCGACTACAGGCAGTGATATCTGACGTAAAGCAATGTGTAGACAAAGTCCCATTGAGCTACATAACGGCTGACGGTACAACCCTTCCCCATCGAGCGACAGCTGTCACGCTGTCCGAGCTACAGTCTGGCACTACTTATAGAGCTTCTTTCGCCGAGTACATGTAAATTTACCGACAATTATGTTGTCTGTTCAATCCGGTGTTGTCAACGTCAACATAAAAATAATAAGATACATTGTTAAGCACCTTGCGTTCTTCCTGCACATCAGATCCACTAGCTGCAAGCTGCGTATGCGATATTCAGATAATGCGCTTGACCGTGTGACTGACAATTAGTGGTGCTGAATGCCAATCGCACGTTGCTTCGTTCTACTGTCACTCATCCATACGTTTTTCCAGTGAGCGCAGCGTTCGGTGACATGTCAACTATAAGAATTTGAGCGAAGGAAGTTGGGCCGAGCGTGACCATTCTGGACGGCATGTGCTACGATGCACAATTGGGACGACCCATATATCGCCCGAGTAGAATCGTGGTTTATTTATCGATCTGACAGCTGTGGAGCCTTTTGCGGATTGTTTAGGTAAATGCGAAGAAGGGCGGTCTCTATCATTGACATGCGACCGACCAGGAAACAACTCGCTTTATCAGCAGTAGAGTTGACGCGTTTCGGATACTGTCAAACGTAGCAAACAAATTCAATCATTTACAAAAGCTGTGGCACCAACAACAAAAACGGTGAAGACCGTTCTATTGTCAATTTCTAACACGCCATTGACGATATTCAAGACCAGTTTAATGGCTACAACCGACGCTGAGCAGCTACGCTTAAGCGGCTTCAAGCGCATCCTGGTGCATCTAGATGACGACACGCGTCGCAAGTACTGCTGTCTAGCTATAGAAGAGGACCTGCAGCATGTTGAGGGACAGGTGCGGTCGTGTTTGGCCTCGATGGCCGAGGTGAAGCAGGTGCAAGACGCGACGCGCAAACTGCACGCCAGTCAACAGACCGCAGTCTCGAGCGAGCTATTGACTGAATTAGAAACGCTACAGGCCCAATTAGAAATGTCCATCAATAAGACCTGCTCAGTCCAAAATAGTTCATTCATTGTGGCAAATGACGCCAATAAGGAAAGTCTTGCAATAAAGGACGAGGTGAGAAAAGTGCTTGGGGATGAGCCGCTGATGTGCGAAAAGATCAGGACGCTGGTAAACAAAGTTCGATTATCGCAGGACCTCAAGACTACCGTCAATGCTATTCGACAATTGCAGCAGTTGATGCCCGTGCTGGCAGATGCAGATGCTAAGACGATAAAGTCGTGGAAAAGGCATGTGGCTAAGGCCGTGCATCATGCTGTGGTTCTGGTGACAGAGAAAAAGAGAGATCATAATGTGGTGCAACGGCTCGAGAAAACGCTCAAGAAAGTTGTCGACAAGTGCCCAGAGATGAAGAAGTGGCAAGCGTACGTGGAGACGCTGGTTTTGTTGCCGGCGATGTTTGCGACTTAAAATTCACTATCGATTTGTGTCGTGTTTGTTTTGTATTGCATAGTAACGTGCTGAAGCAGCTTAAGGCCAGGATGAAACCGAAGGGTGAGTTAGCAGTGAAGAGCAAGAAGAAGCGGGCGATCGCGCTGCCTGATGATGGCGACTCAAGTATTGTAAGCAGTGCCTCGTCATGTGTCCGGCCGCCTGTAGTATCTAAGAGC
>JH597888.1:98190-225422 GCA_000173235.2 Hyaloperonospora arabidopsidis Emoy2
GCTTATGTCCAGATGACCGGAAGGTGATTAGCAGTAGAGCAGAAGAAGCGGCGGATCGGTCTCCTGACGATGCGACTTCAAGTATGTAAGCAGTGCCTCGTCATGTGTCCGGCCGCCTGTAGTATCTAAGAGCAAAGAAAAGAAGAAGAGCCAGTCAGCTGAAATGGCTCGGGCACAGCTGCAACAATGCTCGCGAGAGGTGCGCACATTGCGTGACAAGTTTAAGCTCGGCACGTACGATGTGAATCTGAGTCGCATGGTGACGATTGTGGACTCACTTTGGTCGGGAATCGAGCACTCGGAGGTTGTTCTGTTGACCACGGCGCTATTCACTTTGGTAGAAACAGTGGAAAAGGTGGCGGATCATACGAAGCGCCGAGACCGGCTCATGTGTCTCGAGAGCGTACTGGCTGTCGTGTTGGGCTCTTCGGAGCTGCAACTGACAACGCGGCGAAAGATTATGGTCGAAGAATACGCTAACAACTGCCGCCAGTCGTTGGATCAGCTGAACCGCGAAGGTAGGACACTTGCTGCTAGTAGCACTAGTGAACAAGCTGTAGTTCTGGGAGCGAGTTTAGCGCGCAAAAACCGCTAGGTCGTGCAGTGCAGCTAAATCGCATGTAGGTACAGCTGGTGTCATAATTTGTATGAACAAGATGAGCCAAGTAACCGGCAGATCGATTGTCAATTATTCCACTTAACCTACGACAGGTACAAGCTGCTCGCGAACACAACGTCACGTTTAATAGCCTCCGAAGCGACCTCCATCTTGCGGTAAAGCTGTGGGTCACCGATGACGCGAGCGGCATTGCGTACTTCGCAACAAACCTCATCCAAACGTGTAATGCAGCGCACAATAGAGCCTTCTTGGACATCGGTGAGCTCACACAATTGCTTAAATGGCATTCCCCGTGCCCATTCGTATACGACTTCCATCAATCCAAAATTGAGAGCGCCCTTGCAGTACACCGTGGGGTCGATTTCCAAGTGCTGCTCCAGCTGAATGAGACCCAACGATTCAGCAATATTCTTGACCAACTCGCGCGTGCTCTCCAAAGTGGGGGTGAGTGTCGGCTCAGATTGCGACTTCTCCTGGAATATGAGCACAGAAAGCACCGCAACAATCTCTTCCGGCTCCAAACTTGCAAGTACATTCTCAAAAATCATTTCTGTCAACACCAGCTCGTCACACATGTTAATCTCACAAGCCACTCGACCCTTCACCTGCACGACACCGTCTTCCGAGATGTACCCGAGTCGCTTTAGCACACTCAGTCGCTTTTTGAAGTCCGGGAAAAGCGAAAGGGAGTCGTTAGAAAGCTCCCGGGTCATTCGAATCAAATAGGCTTTCAGCTTGAAAATCTTCTCGACTTTGCCCATGACACGAGAATTTGACGGCGAATCCGCCGCACACGGATGATTGAGCACCATCGAGTAGATCTGCTGCCATTGGGTATAGCCTGTCGCGGCTTCAAGATCATTGACCTTGAGTTCACCCATGATATCCACGTACGCGATTGCCGCCTTCTGTGACGATGCGGTATCCTTCTCAAGCTTTACTAGAAACTCAATACCACTGGCGAGCTCCTTCTTGGATGTCAAAGCCACAAGTGTCTTTGTATTAACATTCGAGACAACGACGGATGTGATGCTGTCGACACAACTTTCAGGGACTTCCAGTACGGCGTACTTTCTTCCAATAAGCGTAGCGGTTGATGGAGCTACGAGCTCAGTGCTTTCTTGACCCTCAGATTCTTCTTTGATACCCATATGCCCAGATTTGCGATCGTCGTCATCATCTCTCTTGTTACGCAACATGCGCCCGCTGCCCAAAAGAGTGTTTGAGCTCTTTCTGTTGGCCGAGGGTACCTCAATGGTGGGAGGCTGGTAGTCATCCGGACAGAGAGTTATTACCATAATCGACTTAAATGCGCCGTTGTGCCCTGTATCGGTAGTAACAGAGCTTCGGAGCTCGGTTTCAAATGAAACCTTCGATCTGGCGGTTCCACCTTCACCCAATACAGCAGACCTGGTGCGCACAACCAGTGCCAGTTGATCGGGCGCCAGTCCCTTTACACTAAGAACTACGATTCGGCCAGGACATATTGCAGTTTTAGCAGCTTGGATATGGTTTGCAAGCAGCCACTTCGTCAATCTCTTTTCCAGCTTACGCTTATCACGACACAGCTGATGAAACTCTTTCATACGCGCAAGCTCTCCACTCGTCTCAAGATGCGGGTAGTCTCCAATAAGGGACCGCTCGAGCTGCCGAAGTAGCCCTGTACCCTTCTGGATTAATTGAGGAATATTTTTTGATGCCAACGCCTTCTGCGTGTGGAACTCCGAGAAGGACCGTTTCATCATATCCTCCACCGTCAGCACCTCCACTCGCAATAGATTCAAAATCATGTTGTACGTCAAACGAAACTGACTTGTAAGCGATGTTGCCTTTCCAGCTAGCATCGTTCTCAACGATGTGGGCTCGGGAACATCGTTCCAGCACGCGATGATAACAGTGCCGACTGAGTCCAGTCCGCGACGACCAGCCCGACCTGCCATTTGCGTGTACTCACCAGGCAGCAGGTCTCGGAAGTTCTTACCGTCATGCTTATGGATCCCGTTAAACACGACTGTACGCGCAGGCATGTTCACGCCCATTGCAAAAGTCTCGGTTGAAAACAGCACCTTGACAAGACCGCGGCCAAACAGAATTTCAACCATTTCCTTGATGATCGGGAGCAGGCCTCCATGGTGAACACCTATACCACGTTTAAGCATTTCTTTCGTTGTAAGAACCTGTGGCAACTCACGGTCGGATCCCTGCAGTCTTTGCACACTGGTTTCAAGAAACAGGTGAATTTCAGATCGCTCCGATGGTGTGCTGAGATCAAGCTTGGCCAATTTGCTTGCACTCTCCTCGCACAGACGCTTGCTGAAGGCAAATACCACCACTGGAAGCAGCGCTTTATCCTTCAATGAGTTAATAAGCTTCGTCCACTCACCTTGGTCACCTCCCGACGTGCGAATGTTAAGCGCGTTTGCGCGACTTCCACCACCCCGGGAAGCATTTCTACCGCCTCTAGCGCTGGCCCCGGATTTATCAGAAGCGGGAAAAAGTTTGGCCTTGGCTGTAGTGTACGCACTCGGAAGGTATCCGGAAGTGGCATCATACAACTTCAATAGCTCTTTTCCAGCATACAGAAAGTGTTGAAGGGGAACAGGTCGCTTGTAAGTCGAAACCACATGAATCTTCTTTTTCTTCGTTCGCCCAATCCAGTCGGAAAATTCCAGGTGGTTTGGCGTGGTTGCTGATAAGAACACCATTCCGATGTGTTCGGGAAGCATGATGATCACTTCTTCCCAGACCACTCCACGTTCACTATCGTTAATATAGTGAATCTCATCAAAGACAACCCACTCAATATCGCGGATGATATCCGCGCCACGGTACAGGATCGAGCGCAAAATCTCCGTCGTCATGACAAGACAACTCGCGTCCGGGTTTATGCTAACGTCTCCAGTGATCAAGCCAACGTTGTCAGCGCCAAACTTGCTTCGAAAATCGCGGTATTTCTGGTTTGACAGCGCCTTGATAGGCGACGTGTATATGGTGCGAGTCATGTGCTTCTGGGACATGGCAATGGCATACTCGGCAATCACAGTCTTGCCAGCTGAGGTGTGAGCTGCTACAAACACGCATTCATACCTTTCTAGGTGAACTACGCATTCTTTCTGGAATACGTCCAGCTCGAACTCATACCTTATGGCCATATCTGGCACCTTCTCATGAAAGTTGCGCACATCGACGCTCGCCATGCTTGCCCATTCTAAAGTCGAACTTGTTTTCTTCTGCAAGGTCAGAGCTGTCGACTCAACATCTGAATCAAGCATCGCCTCCAGTTCTGCTTCCGGGTCTTCGACAACCACTCGTGCACTAAAAGCTCCTTCAGGCTTGTTCCCCGATGCCGCCGTCTCAACTGCTGTACCTATCTTCTCAGCATCGACTACACTTGAGATTTCGTCGTCCGCAATCTCTTGTTTTTCATCATTCTCAGTTGTAAATCCTAACTCCGTCAATTCTCCATCGTCCTCCATTTCACGCAGCAGCTGGTCCAGTTCAACTGTCGCGTTTTCATCATGTTGCCTCATTGCGTCTGCGGCCTTTTCCTCCAGCACAGCACTTCGAATTGCATCCACATGATCTTTGTCTGCCATAGCTTCAAAATATGGCTTAAGCAGTGACGAAGGATTGACTCCTACCACCTCCACATCACCCTCACTCCTCTTCTCTCCAGCGACTTCAGACGTAATCCTGTCGACATCTTCTGCCGTCATGCAGCCATAAAGTCCGGGCACATCCTCCACTAGACTCACAAACGACTCTGGATCCACTTGATGCTCTCCCAAGACCAGTCCATTGCGGAGCTGCTCTTCCTGCTTGAGCAGCACTTGTTTCATCGGCTCGAGTGGCTGCTCATGAGCATTGTCCGTCTCCAACTCGGCCAATGAGTTACCCCCAGGTACAAATGGTTTGTTGTTCCCTGTACCTCGAGCGTACTCGTCTTGTTTACTCATCACCGTACTAAACTCTGCGTCCCTTCGACTTCGAGAGCTCGAGCCGTTCACCGCTCGAAACTCGTACTGGATCTTCAATGGCTCGTTCACAATGGATGTTCGTGTCGGCACTAGCACCTTCCGGGGCGCAGACATGGGCATTTGCGCCAATAGGCGACTGGGTGGCACTTTAACCTTCTTCTGGAGTCCAACCTGGTCATTTTCCCTGCGAAAACAAGGTCCCAGACGGTCCAGCGCATACAGCGGATGCGCCATCGTCTCGAGCTCTTTCTTTACCCTAGACCTGTCCTTGTAGGGCGACGTGAGACGCACTCGGGGCAGTGCGAATGGTGATTGAGAAAATGGACGACCTGGGGTACGGTGGGATACACTCACGACGGCCTCTGGCGCCAATGACGACGCCGAGACGACGGAGAATTGGTCCAGTGCTGTGTCACATGATTCAGTACAAGGTCGTGAAGCAGTAGCAGCTGCGGTCTCGTTGTTTAGCCGCGTTAACTCTGCCAACAGGCGCTCGACTACTACCATTCTGAAGATTGACGAGTTACGTCGTGTACCCCTCAGTCGCTAGGGTACGCAAAACGTGTAATATCTTGTTGGTCGTAAGGGTACGTTGTAAAGGTACCCCTCTGTACCCATCATGCTTTAGAAACGGTATTATGACGGCAGCGGACGATGCGGACGAGCTGGCGCTGCGCTGCTGCGTGTGCGGCACGTCGGCTGAAGACGATAGTAATTACCTCAATACAAAGATGAAGATGCTTATCTCCAAGTGTGGCCACCGGTTGTACGTTCACTTGATCGTCTTGTCTCGATCAGCTACGGAAGACGAGAAGGCGAGTAACCCCAGCATGTACCCCTCTGTATCTATCTTTATGTGTCTCTCTCTTTAATTATAGCTGCGACCACTGTATCAAGCGTGAGTTCCAACATAAGCGCGAGGTCGCGTGTGCTGCGTGTCAGAAGCCAGTGAAGAAGTCGCAGCTGCAAGACAGAACGATCGAGGAGCTCAACTTTGCCAAAGAGACGTCGGTGCGCAAGAAAGTGACCAAAGAGTGAGGTGGTATAACTATTGAGAGAAAGTTGCGTCGACTAATCTCAGACGTTGGTGGTAGTTATAACAAGACAGAAGAGGACTTTGACACTCTGGACGAGTACAATGACTATCTGGAGATGCTGGAGAACCTCAGTACGAGAAGACCGACGACAATGATAACACTACCCCCGTATAGGGAATCACTAACGAATGGCGTTTTTTCTGCAGTTTTTGATCTAGTGTATGGCAACGAAGACGAGCGGGCGGCGGCACAAAAGCAGTGGAAGCAGTACCGACAAGAGAACGCCATTTCCATCGCTACAAATGATGCCAAGAAGGCAGACGAGGAGCGGCGTATCGCGCAGCTCATTGCAGAGCAGCAAAGACTGGCAGAAGAGCGACGGCAGCTACAGCAGCGCGAGGACTCGCAGTTTGAAGCTGATATCGAACGTCAGAAGGCGCAGTTGATGGAAGTGGCGCTAGGAGAACGTGACGAGAGTGACGTCTCGACGCTGCGTGCGACGACGACAGCGATTCCGATCGATCAGGCCGTCACAGCCGAGATGGAAGCTGCAATGATGGGTTTCCAGCCTGGGGCGATGGGCGGAGCTCAACCGGTTCCGGTCCCGGGTGGTAAACGCGGACCTAATTTTGGCGTCAACGAGTCGAAGAAGCTGCGTCGTCAGCAGCAGCTTGCAGGTGGCTACGATCCAGACTTGCACTTCAAGCGCAATCGGACTGAGGCCTGGTGTGGCATTTACTTCTACCCTACTGACAGAAAAAGCGATACGGGCAATGGCCAAGCCCAATGGAAATTTGCTAGCGCATTTAACGAGAAAGTGAGATAATTCGCACGTGGAATACGGGCAGATTTCCTCTGAGCATACACGAATGAATAGCGTCGGGTCAGAGCGAAGGACAAGTCAAAACAAGCATTTCTTATGACGAAGCGCTGATAGGACGACCAATGGTTTGCATCATTAGAATGTATCTAAGTGACGCCTTGGTTATTTTTCTTCACTGATCCGGTCGAATTGACCTGCATGACTGCCACTTTATGTAGTACCGGTTTCCCTTTTAACGGCTCGCATATAAAATTAGGGAAATTATGCAGAACGGACGGGATTCGAGTTGGATCGGACACTATGGGTTGGAAAATGTAACCCACAGGAGGGACAGTATTGTTCTTAAATATTCGACAGTACTAAAAAAGTTATTTCACTACTGCGCGTTGCCATCTTCTTATATGTATTTTCATCCGTAGCCCCCCCCCTGCGCGATCGCATCAGGCACAAGGAACTTACAGATCTGATGACAAAGGTGTAAGTCTAAAAATAAATACATTGCTATGTATTTTAAACTTACACCTTTGTCATTGTGTCTGGTTCCTATGGAAACGTTTTAAATGAAACTCGATAATAGGAAACGTTTCAAACCGTTTAATAGATTTAAAAAGAACGTTTTATTTTGTATAATGTACACCACTTGTAACGGGGTGATCCCGTTACATGAAATTGATACGAATATATCAAATTTTGAATATTACCTATTTTTAGATAATATTCAATTAACATCACTCGCGAAGAGGTGATGTTGACGGAATATTACCCCCAAGGGTAATATTCTGGGTTGCTCCACTTTTGGTTGGTGTAGACACTACATCAACCAAATTAATCACCAATCGCTGCTGGACGCGCGCAATGGGTGGTGAGCAAGAAACCCACATAGGAGATTGTAGTTTAATATAGTTAGATCAAGACAAAGACGATTTACAAAGAAACTTAACTATATTAAATACAGTTCTACATTGTCCCTAGATAGAGCTTTTAGTTCTGTTTACTTCGCTGCGCTTCCTCACGCCACGTGTACGTGACGTCGGGAGTACGCAGCCTTGTGTTCAGTCAACACAAGGTCTTACCAGTCATCTGGTAAGGGCGTGCCCCGTTGCACAACTCCACTGGCGTGGAGTCCACCCCAGCGTCACGCACTTCAATATAGAACCCCAAGGACGTAAGCGCGGTGTTGAGTGGGTCGAGTTCGATTACGTTGATAAACACGGCCAGCACAAGGTCCCACGTGTCGCGTGCAAGCACTGCGCTTCGAATGTGTCCGCCTCAACTGCGAACATAAGAACGCACCTGAGCAACTACAAGAAGCGGTCACGCTTGGTAGGCTACTTTTCGATCTTCGTATCGTCATCCAGTCCAACGGAACAGTCGAGTCAGTGCACCGCTAACCTGCAACAGCG
Source organism: Hyaloperonospora arabidopsidis Emoy2 (assembly GCA_000173235.2). NCBI lineage: Eukaryota > Oomycota > Peronosporomycetes > Peronosporales > Peronosporaceae > Hyaloperonospora > Hyaloperonospora arabidopsidis. The sequence continues at coordinate 106,050 of JH597888.1, forward strand.
CGCCGAAAATTCGATCGCCGACCTTCTCGGTGCAAAAGTGTACCCGCCGTGGTCACGCAAGGAGAAGGCCGGGCTGGACCCCTCTTCACGAACGCGATGCACGAGACTGCTACGACATTTAACGCTTTGAACACCCTTCGTGGCAGGCATTCTTTACCCACGCCGTCCCTGGTTGGAGTCCTCCATCCCCAGAAGCCGTTGGAAACCGCCTCCTCATCGAACCATTTGAAAAGTGCATGCAGCTGGACTTTCAAGACATGCACAAGGCGGCGGCCGTGATCATTGGAATGGACGGCACGAATAATGTCCTGTCGTCTTCCATGTCAAACATAATCGCGTAAGCCCCAGCCCTGGTTCGTAGAGTACCTGCGGGCGGATCTCAAGAAGGAGTCGGCTGATGAATTGCTGGTGAAAATTAAGGCCTCGATCGACGCGTTGCGCCACTAGGTTGGTCAGCAGGTCGTGAACGGGTTCATATCGGACTCGTGCAACGTGATGCGTTGTTTGCAGGCCAAACGCTTTGAGGAGATTGTGGTCGACTTCTCGTACGGATGCGCCGCCCACCCAATTACAACCTAGTCGTGGACTTGCTAAAGGTGGAACCGTTTAAAACATTCCTCAAACAGGCCATGTTCCTGTCTAAGGCGGTGAAATACCAGGTTCTTTTGAGCAAAATCTTCTCCGTCATTTGCAAGCGATCGCTTGGTGTGGCGCTGGTCATGGTTCAATTCTCGCCGTCTCGTTGGAGCAGCGTGAACTACATGTTCCAGCGCCTCTGAACTGTCATGCGGCCCATGTCCGAGATGCATTGGCGTTCCGAACCGAGAAAGAGCAGCCTCGTATTGACCCGTCGTTCTCGCTGCCTCCTGCCGTCGCCGAGATCATGCGAGACGATCTGTTCTAAGAAGGCATCGCCCTCTTCGCCGACCTGTTCGACCCGCTTTGCAAGTGCATCGGCGTTCTGGAGTCCGACTCGGCAACAATGGGGACCGCCTACGCATGCTTCCTCTACATTCTAGACCACCTGAATGGTGTTATTCCCGACTACAACGGCCAGACCAATCATGTCATCCAAAGCCTGATCTACCGCTGGAAGCGCGTGTATAGTCCGGTCCACGCGTTGGCGTTCTTCTGCGACCCCTTCTACTCGGAATTGCGCCTGAAATTGACGCGCCATCACGGGGCGCTCTTCGCCGAGCTTGGCACGAGCAACCTGCAGCTGCAGTGTCGCACGGCCCTCGCCCTGATGGCACGATGACCTGGACGGTGCTGAACTCCTCGGCCAGTTCTTCGACTTCTGCGTGCATCAGTAGGCCGTGTTAAAGGAGAAAGTCGCGATAAGTATGTACCAGCTGCGCATGATCTGGTCTCAGATCGGGGAGCGCTGGCTCCTGCTCGCCTTGGTTCTCGGCCGCGTGTACTGCGGGCGGGGTTCAACGGCCGGCTTCAAGCTCCAACACAAGGCGGGCAAGCGAGTACACACATCGGTGTGCAACCGTACTTCAAGCGGCAAGGTCGAACATCAAGTTGCGATGGCGTACAAATGAGAGACTTCGCGGCGTGTCCTGCCTCCGCATCGTCAGCCCTTCGAACACTTCATCGCCGCTCTGACGAACAGAGTTGCCCAAGTCAACATTGGCCTGCTTGACAACGAGCTTTTACTGGCGGTAAAACGCCAGCACGGGGATGGTAGAGCAGACGATTTGGAAGGAGACATCGACCCTGTCGATCTGCTGCTCGACAACTTGGAGATTGCAGAAAAGGACCTCTTGGCGAGTCAGCAGCCCGATGTGAAATTACCTGATAATGTTCTCGACTTCCTTATGCTCAGCAACAACGAATTCGATGATAATTGACGACTGAACAGTGAATGCCATCCCGGCCCCCGTCCCCATTTCCCGAATATAAACGCTTGTTTAAATTTTGCTTGTATTTTAAAACTCTTTTTGAAATGTTTGAAAACGTTTTATTTTACATTGATTTAAATTCAAACGGATCCTACTGATTCCACTCAATTTGAGCCAGTCGATGAATTTTGATAAAAATGTAGAGAGGCTTACATCTCACCTCAGATATTAAACAAATTCCCGTCAAAACTTGTGATTAGCTAATATAATACGTAATGCTAACGTTTAAGTTTGTTGGAGAAGATTGCAATGTCATGGCTTTTTGGACGTCAAATTGCCATCATTCAGCTCAGTTTGCGTTTGTTCGACTGTAATCTTTCTTATTATTTCATGGATCACGGATCACTCGTAACACTGATTAGAATATTCGATAACCTGAGTTCTAAAAATTTACAATGCAGCTCATTTACGCTACAAAAACATTATGGTTCTATCACGCGGCCCTTGTTGTAAAAAGGGGTGTCCGTTCCATGATATTTGGATAAGGTACATATCGATGGTAATATCATGATGGCAAATATTTGTCGGAAGTTACTTCTGTCGTGTCCACCTCGCCGGTGATCTTATCATTGGCTGTAGTGCCATTTCTTGGAGGCATTCCATCATGGAAGCGATGTTACCATTGGTGTCGGCCATGTAAATTATGCTATGTAAAGAGTGGGCCGAACAAAGAAGGTGCCAGTCGCACTGTCTACCCAGCGAAGAAAGAGGGATGCAAACATCCAGAAAAGAGACATACTAAGTAATCGTCTGAATGCAGGTATTTTGCAAAACCACCGGGCATTTTACGAATCTTCAAGGTTTAACATACTACATACAGTTCTCCTTTTAGCATTTCAGGTACCTGTACCTCGCTGACTAATCTTCTTCTCTGCACAAGTGAATGCGAAGAGTCGAAAGCACACACCCTTGCACTATCATTGGTACAAGACCGTACTGGTCATCTGTGTAAGAGTGTGCACCGATGATAGTGCTACTGTAGATCTTGGTCCTACTGGGAGTGCGGGTCAAGTGGATCCTGTCAATGCACTTCCGCATTGTTTGCATAGTGGCCTATCATCCTGAAAAGCTACATTATCTCGATACAAGTGCATCCGAGGCTGCTCGCGCGTGCTCAATTGTTGAAGTATTCTCTGCGACGATGAAGCAGATTATTGTTTCCTTCGGGTTTTACGAATAGCTCTTCTACACACTTGCACATAAATCGGACCAAAAACAGTATCATCAGCAGATAGAGCGCGAATTTCAATGGGCCGTATTTGATGGAGCACCAATTAAGATGTCCAGCAAACGGCGTTTCTTGTGCAAAGAATTTTTATTTGTGCACGATTACGTTAGCTCTTGCAATCAATTATACATACTGGATATTGTTAAATACACCCCACTTTTTACTAAATACACCCCATACACCACACTTATACCACACCACAGTGTGGTTTGTACGACGAATATCGCGCCACCATACCTGTGAACGACCACTAACGCACAACAATCTGCATCTGTCGTACAGATATCAAGTGATTTACCCAGCAAACTTCTTTTAGCACGTAATGGACGACAGAAGCTCTTTGCCTCCATAATTGACTGGACCGACGACCACGACGCACTCGTCACTACTTGTCAGATACACCTGGGCTACTGTTCAATCCTTCAGAAATTTCAATATCCAGATTTCAGTCGCGAAAGGTACAAAAAAATAAACAAACAAAGGTCCAGCTTTCATTAATCGTAACAGGATACATCTGTCGCAGCATGATTTATTTCTTAGAAAAATGCATTATACAGCTATATGTAGCTTTGGTCCAGCACGTACTGAATCTGCGTTAGGACCAGGCCATTCATTGCCTGTCGAAGAAAGATTGATAGTAAACTAACTTAATATTTGTATGACCAATGCAGATTGTTGTGCGATATAGGTCGTACAGAGGTATGGTGATGTGATATTTGCCGTACTAACTATACTGTGGTGTGGTCTGGGTGTGGTGTATGGGGTGTATTTAGTAGAAAGTGGGGTGTATTTAACAATACCTACATAATTAGCATAATCAATTCACTGTTCGTACTTGCAAAGCGAGCGCCGCTCAGTTGGTAGAGCGATTTACTATAGAGTTGTAGGCTATGTATCAGTGTGCTTGGAAATCGAGTGGTCGTTGGTTCGACTCCGGCCACTCAGAGTTATGCGGCAGACTCAGATGGTCCGTCCGTGCACTTGATGGTCTCTTTCTTTTTCTTGTTGAAACTTGATCTGCACCCTCTCGACAACAACCTCGCTTAGACGCGGTGTTTGCTGACCTTGAAGTGCTTATTAGGGAATCAGAACGTGGCAGATTATGTAACGGGCTAAATGCCCATATGTTATACGTGCCCGTTACAGATGCGATACTTAACGGGAAGGTCCAACAAGGTACGTTAGTCCTTGAGACCTGCCACTTGGGTGGGACACATCATGTGACACACCCTCGTGTATGTGATGTACACTAACTGTATACATATTGATGGGGATGATGCCCAGATGGGACTAGACGTCATCAAATGACGTCAGTCAGTTACATCATTTAAGCGAGCTTTAACGTATTTAAGCTCGTACGTAGGGATGTGCATCGATAGGGATAGCATCCAATCATTGAATTAACCAATCAGTAATTAGATTTATATTTAGTTATTTTCATTTAATATAAATTAGTCTTGAGCGTGAATCCAACAGAGCACTACGATCTGGAAGGACTGTGAAAACAGCCTTCTACGACGTAGTGAGTGTTTGCCTTATTTCGTTGTCCGAGTCGCTTGTGCGACCTGCACTCGTTGCACGAGATTTCGAGGCTACCGGCAACCCCACCACCACAAGCACGCGAGGTAAGACTGTATAGCCGCTTCCCCATTTATCGTAAGGTGTGTGCCCTTGTTGTGCGTGGCAGCTAGTACAGCGCCCGCTTAAAGATTATGATCTGGTACACCAAAAGACACGAAATGGGTTTGTATCACATCATGATCACAGCGCCCCAACTGTAGAAGTTAAGTCTCCACTTTTGCTTTCTGCAAAGACTTTACCACCTCCTCAACCTACTTTATCATTGTCTGAACGCCTTCTCCTATCTGCTTCGAACGCTGGAATTATGTTGGGACGATTAATAATAAATCCATAATTGTCTCCGTTCTTACGTTTCAGCTGCATGTAAAAGTCATAAGAACGCTGAATAGTATATCCTGCTCTAGGGGTACCTCTGATCCGACACGACGAAGTGAAAGTCACGCCGCTCCGATCACGCGTCGTCCACTAAGCGGCGAGACCTTCACTCTCGATCCAAGTTCCACGTGTTCTACGTGAAACGGGCACGTGACGCACAGGTATGTACCAGTGCATACTTGTGCGCTGGTTGATTCAGTCGTAAAATGCTGATGGAAATCAGCGATCGCTTGCAATTCAATCGCCAGATATATAAGCTTGGCTCAATCTCATTTGTAACATCAATATAAATTTGATACTCGTAAGACATAAATCTGTATCACTACGGCAAACAGCAATCTTTTCAATAAGATTATATATAGCGCATGTTGCGGGTCAACTTTGCTGGACGCAATAATTAAATATAACTGCGCAAAGGCGACGAGATCTTGTGCATTACGCAAATAACGTCTTGGCTGTGTTAAATCGTACTTGACGGTAGTAGCCACGAATATGAAAATCATATCCACACGGGATCTAGCTTATGACACCCCCAATCTCCTATTCAACGATACGAGGTTGCATCAACCTGAGCATACTTTGACAAACAAAAAATGAGACTAAAGCTTGCCTAAACTAAGCTAGAAAAGATTTGAGCAAAGTGGCGGCCTTGGCACTGACAAGTCCCCCGATTCCGCCAGTGGTGCTGCTCGGGGCGCTACATGTGTACACTCGTGCTGAAGAAAAGGATACAATGAAAGGATAGTGACGCCTACATTTCTTACTATACGATTTTTCTGTATCCTAATAAATACACCATGAAGATGCTCAGGCGTATATTTAAGCTTATAGCTCATTCGAAAATAATTTCAGGAAACTTATAAGATACCTTCATTAGACGTAGTAATTGAACTGATTGTTATTGTTGTGTGAGTGTTCCTGTTTTCGTTTCAGGTCTTTCCTTTAAAATCACGAATGGACATCTTGCGTGATGAAGCTGGCCAAGCTGAGATGTATCTTTTCGTGCCTTTGCCAGTTGGTACTGTCGAAGTGACCACTCGTACTCTGAGCGAATAACTTGCTTAAATAGTGGTCTCTCGAACTCACGAATGCGTTTCTTTTGCACTTTGTATGTCCTCTGAAGCGCACAACGCGATTATTCTTGGCGACAATCTCAAGGTGACTAATAGCTCGGAGTTTGACTCCGATATATGCGCGCTAGTGGTGAAGATAATGGGTGCGCATGCCGACCAACATCTTAAAACAACTCTGGTATGCTCACGTGGTGGTATAGATTCATCAAGTGGTGCTTCGCCTTTTCCGAAAACGTCGGAACCATTTTGCGCAATGTTATCCTAATCGACAAGCACATTGTACCACCCTCGCCAAGTTCGATCTTCATCATCGGCATCAGCAAAGTTTCTTGTACGCCTACGGCAAGATACGATGGGAGATGCAGCGAACGACCAAGAGACCGATTACTTCTCAAGTTGATTCGCAGATACCTCCAGTTGCTTCATGTTCATCGAGTGGTGTACTCCAGGTCCTTAACACGTATAATGTTGGTGTGGGCAAAGTTGTCAAGTTAGACTTGGGTGCGTTCATCAGTTTTGTTTAATCTCATTCACGTGATTTATTCCATGAGTTGTCGTGTCACCGTTGAGCGTGTCCGAGATCTTATGCAAAATCTATTGTACTATTTGCGTTCTCCACTGATGATTAGGACGAGTTATTTCGTTAAATTTAAGGTGAGATGAAACTCGTTAGCGATTCGGATCCTTCAAAACCTGTCTCTGCCTCAGTGAGTATGTCGGAGGGGGGCATACGGTGTCCAGCAGCGTTCTGTCCCTATAGATTTACGGATGATAATGAAGCATTCCCTTGTCTTTCTATACGGCAAGGACCTCATCAATGCTTGGATCTAGACCTTGTCGACCTGCTCGGGCTCTTAGTCACCGCTTCTTCTTCGCCTAAAACTTCTTCTTATTTTTATGTGGCACCATTCTCACTGGAAATCAGGAGCCGCTTTTACTTCCACTACTTGAACTTCTAATGGTTGCAATGACGAAAAGTAGCGGTTCTTATCCATCTCGACAAACACCTTCCACACGTGGCCTCAAGATTCCTAATTCATATTGATTTTATTTTTAATAATTGCTCAACTTTGTAATATTATTTCACTTTAGAGTGTCTCTTTCTCCAGTTTCTCCATTTAAAGATTTGGTGTCAAAACTAGATAGTAGACTAAGCGCGAAAATATTCCGCCACCTGGGATGCACCAACTCGCGCAGAGAAGCACTCGAGCTAGTGAGTAGAATGGGCAAACGTACTGTGCAAAACGAGAACCAGAAGACAAGAGAGCAGTAGCAGCACATAGTGCCAGTCGTAGCGTTTCAAGTCACCACCAGCTTGTTGACTCTCTCTACCTATTTCTGTGTGCTGCACAGTCGCTCAATACGTGATAGTAGTTAGCGGAGCGTTGAAGTGAAGAAAACTTGTTGGTCGAAGCAGCAAAACTAAAAGTGAATTACGTTATGAGTGCAAATTCAGTCCTACCGTTGCCAACTCATCTTGCCTGATCCATACTTCAATCCAATAGTCTTGATCCAGCAGTTTTTTTCCCATGTTCCTTTTCCATAAAACGGTTTCTCTGGTGTGGCACACACTACGCATGTCCATAACACATATCGCATCACCTATTCTTAACAATACGTACCAAAGAGTCGGATGAGATGCTAAGCGCCGTAAATCTGTGAAAGCGGCACTTTTTCCGTCTGTTTCTGCCGTAGCTCCTGGTACTGTCGACGCTCAATGCAGTACAGCAGGAGCTCGCGGCTCGGTCAAAGTACATATAACTTCATGCTGTTGATCCGTCTGTATTCTTCTTGTAGAGAGTCTAGTCCATCATCAACTTGTAGATCGAATTCAATATGTTGCAGATTTTCTTGGTCCGACGTGATACTCTCCTTGTAAATCGAATCACAGGGATTAATTTTTTTATCAGAGTGAATTACACATAGTCTATGATTTCGCTGTAGGAGGTGTCCGACGCCGAAATTGAGTCTAGGTTTTGTTACTTTTAAACGTTCTTCAATAGAAAATTAGAACAGCCAAAGACGTCATTATAGATAGCAGGGGAAAGAGTGGCCTTCGTAAGTCCAAGGGCCCGACCAAGTCTTCCGACATGTAGTCGCTGCTGCTGCACGCAATTTAACGACTGAATCAAGGCGATAAGCGAGAGCGTCGACGAAAGAGAGGTATAGAGAACGGATAAAAGACATACGGACCTTTCAGCCTTATTCAGCACCTGTTAAATCGCACTGCGTAGTAAGTGATTGCAAGCCCAGAGATCGAATTTGTTAGTGAGTGCTCAAAGTAACAAGTGACGTTTTGATAGCTACTTTCTGAGGGTGCGGGCGTGTGTCTGTGCGGCACGCTGTGAGGTCCACACACAGTCATGTGCGATTATAGCACGGCTTTCTGAACAATTCCACTTAGGCTTGTTCGAGTAACAAAGAAAGCTATCTACGCCACAGAATAAAGTAGGGCGTTTGAATCAGGCGTTTTGAAGAATAATCGAAGCAACCTTAAACCCAGACCCCGCGAATCGCAAGCAACCAAAACTTCCAGTAGGGATATACGCCGACCCACCCTATCGCTAATTTGCAAGTAGCTTGCGTAAGAAGAAGACTAGTAGGAGTACATAAAAGGTTATTATAATAGGGAGTAGCCCTGCACTAGCAGCTTAAAGCATCAGTCATATGCAACCCTTTATGACCATCAGCGCAATTTCGTACAAATAAGTTGATATAGCTAGTACACCAGCATCTGTAGTTTATAGCCGATCGTTCTCGTACCAGTATAATTTTAGATGTAGCGCATGCAGCAATGAGTCATTTCATGGGAAAAGGCTGATGGATGCCTTCTCACCGCAAACTACCAAACAGAGCAGTGAGTATTGTGAGTCGAGGAACGTTATCACGATAAAAAAGCCTCGTTTCTGCTCGTCACCCATTATCACTAGTCGCCATATTAAAAAACGAGCGCTATGAAACAGCCAAGAAGCTGCTATAGCAAAAAAAATACTACTTTGCGTCCATGTCGCGATGTACGGGTCCAATAAATTGATGCTGAGGCCATCCCGTAACCTAGCAGACCTACTTACTGAAACGTAATATCGAGTCACTTCACAGTAGCAGATCCTCTCATCCGACAGGTAGCTGGGACAACTTGGACCCAAGTGACGAACAATGCTGATGCTACCATGTGGGGGCTCATCTAGAGCTTGGCGATATGCTAAATTAGTAATTTATTGACTGTGCATATACCATCATATGGCTGACTCACGCGAATAATCACCGCAAAAACTGAAACCTTTCCATAATAGAGCCATGAGAGACCGATGCGTCAACAGCGATAATGCTGACATAATCCTAAGCCACCATTTTTTTATCAAGAGTTCATCTTCGGCAGACCAAATGTCCAACGGCATTGCATCTTTTAGGAATCTACTGTCCATTTCATCGTCACCAGTGCAATATTAAATTACATGGACCATAGCCTGATGTCTTCGTGTGTTTCAACTTGAGCTGGCAGAAAATGTGATCTACTTTCTCTTCTCTAGCTTGACCCACCGTTTCCGTTCACTGCTATCTACTGCAAGCTTGAGCTAGATGAATATCAAGGAAACTTGGTACCGCCTGAAGGCGAGCCTCATGTGAGGTGTTGGCAGTATTGGAAATGTCAAAGCATACGCCCATCGCACCATCTGTTGATTACGGGCCTGATCTGAAATCCTATAGGGAGGCCCGGCGCCACCCCCACAGTGACCTCTGGGCGCAAGCGGAAGTTGAAGAGCTGAGGTCACCGGAGAAAAATGAAACATGGACAGTAATCAAGTGTGATCCTGACGCCAAATCTACTTCACACGAAGTGGGTGTATGTGGCGACGGGCAGTTTGAACGGTTTAAAGCGCGCCTCGTCGCGTGTGGAAACGAACAACTGCTCGGGATTGATTCTGTTCTCACATTTGCTGCAGTGATGGAAATCGGCAACATCAAAGTGATTTTAATGCTTTCGATGATTTGGGGTGTGCGCGCTAGGCGCGTAGACGTCCCGGAGACCTACGTTAAAGCGATGACTGAAGACGAGTACGATATTCAGCTCTATATCCCCGATGGCATGAAGGTACCGGCGGAGTTATTGCGAAATACAGGAGTTACAAGCGTGAAGGAGCTATTGTTGCGTCTTAAATGAATCTTGTATGGTCTTAAACAAGCTGGGCGCCTTTGGCACCAACTTCTCAGAAAGACTCTCCTCGAACTTGAATTCATTCAATGTATCACGTATACTTGTATATTTTACAAAGTGGATAATGGAGGAACTACAGCTATTGGTACATACGTCGACGATTTGCTTGTCACCGTGACAAGCACCGATCGTGTGAATGAATTCTTTGCTGAGATGCAAGTGCTAGAGCTGAAGGACCTATGGGACGCAGCCAAGTTCCTCGGTATGCAAGTCGATCCAGGAGGAGCAGGCTATATGCTACATCAAGCAAGCATGATTGGCGACATGATTACACGTTTTGGTCTTGAAAACGCAAATGCAGTACGGTTGTTAATCGGAGAGGAACAGCCTGATTTGGAAGGAGAAGTACCGGTGACCTCGGGCGGTGGGTATGGGCTACCGAGCATAAGGGAGTTCCATTCATTGGTCGGAAGTCTTCTTTGGGTGGCTCGGTGCATTCGGCCTGATATCGGCGTTGCGGTGCATAGGGCCACACGAAAACGCCATGCACCGACGCCACAAGACTGAAAATTAGCCAAAAGAATTGGTCGGTACTTAATTGGCACTCCAGATCTTAAGCTATACCTTCGTGCGGATGAAGGAATTATGACCCCAGTCCGTATCAGCTGCTACAAGGATGCAGACTTCGCTGGTGATCGCAAGGATCACACGTCTGTCAGTGCGACTGTTACCATGGCTAATGAAGAAACTATCGGATGGCACTGCAAAAACAGTCTGCGGGTGCCGCAGACTGTTTTTGCGGGTGCCGTCTCGACTTCAGAGGCAGAGTTTGTTGCTGCAGCTGTAGGAGGTCAAGAGGCGCTAGGATTGAAGGAGATATGTTCTGAGCTAGGTCTGCAAGTCAAGACATGGATTGTACTAGCTATGGATAATCAAACGGCTATGAAACAAATCGAAAACGAGGCCAGCTCGGTAAGCGCCAAGCATGTGGATGTGAAGCTCAAGTTTCTGCAAGACTATGCTACGAAAGGTGTTATCAAGCCACGTTTCATGAAGTCACACGACATGCTAGCTGATTTGCTGACGAAGGCGTTGCATGCTCCACGGGTGCTTGAACTGCGTTTGAAGGTGGGTAGAAAGTAGGTAAGTACTACTGTGGTCTGACTCTCCCATGATTCGGGAAGGAGTGTTAAAAACTAGTGTGAACAGTCGCGTGCAGGAGGACGCTTGGGAGCAGTCACATGCGCAGTTGCGAAACTGGTCGACTACTGGTAAAGGGCACCAGGGATGTTAATGACCGGTCGCATAACATAAGTGACCGTCGCGGTCACTTGACCGGTTAATTGACCTTAAGTGACCATAAGTGACCACGGCATATTTCAATCACATTTCCCTTAAGGAAGGGGCTAAATACATTTTAAAAATATCGTTACGGTCAACAAAAGATTTGGTACGCTATAGGCCTGGCTACTGCATCTCTGACAGCGTCTTTGAGACCTGCAGGCGTTTGGACAATGGGTGCGACAATGTAGGACGGAGCTTGATATAAGTATAACCCCTTTTATGATGTGTTGTGGCTATGTGTCTTCATTATATAGGAGATACAAGATATAACGAGGTTGCTATCGGATTGGTGGTCAAGACGAACGCTGCAGACGTAACAAAGGCTACTTAATTCGTAAGTTGCAACTATAAGTGCTGAAAGGTGATATGTATACGGCGAGAAGAGTTGCGATGTACTAAATGAGTCGCTTGTGGTTCTATTATCTTGTGTAGGTGCGCGTGAGTATCCAGTGGCTGTGCACATGAATACCCCATGAGAAGATTAACCTGAGAAGAATTTGCATCAAGCTCAGGAGAGAGCAAGTGCTGTTGGGGTATACAAAAATGATAAGTAACGAGTTCATGTTGTTGGACGCTAAGTGAACGATGTGTCCACTGTGATATAATTAATGCATTCCAATGCCCAAGTGACTACAGGGTCTTTTTCAATGTTCGTCCAGCCGTCGCAAGTTATAGTAAATGATCCTGCAGGGCTGTTTTCAGGCAATGCTCCACAATCTGCTTGATCCTTGCACATTCATCATCGAAGAAGCGGTTGGAGAGAACATATCGAGATGGCATCTCTTACGCCGGGCACATAGCTCTATAAAATCCCTTCCATTCTTCAGCCGTACACGACAACGGCAAACCGCTGGCGTATACTGCTGAAGCAAAAAGCTACAGCTTTTTCTTGTCACCCGAAGATAATAATTGTGCTCTGCCTCCATGTACGCTTAGTGCCCGCTGTCCATGCGGCCTTTGTAAAATTACAAGAGGGTTTTCCATTTCTCTGTCACCAGCTGAATCAAAGTCACCATCGCGCGGTCTTCTCGATAAGAATGGTTGTCCCCAACAACCACCAACAACTTCGCGATTAAAATAGTGCTGGTGTCGGATTCACCGACACAACATTCTGAAGCAGCTGACTCGTTGGGCAAGATTTCAGTAGCAGGAAGACGTGACAGAGCCTCTCTCTCTTTACCTCAGCAGAAATCTTACCGCATGCTCTGGCGAGGTGCACAAGCATGCGATTGGTCTTTCCACCCTTGTTAACAATCCCGCAGAAGGTGCAAGTGCCATTTCGAGAACCAGATGACTCTGGTATGAATTGTATCCAGACCCATCCTCTAGAGCGAGTCATCAATTGGTTAGATGTGCGAGCCCTTATATGACAGTAGCAATAACTTCGAAAGAATACTGAGAAGCACCACCAGAGGAATCAGGAAAATGATGAAGACCTCGACGAAAATAGATGAAAATTCTTTCTGATGAGAAGCATAAATATGATTTCTAGAGGTCAAAATTAAAACGGTTTTTTATCTTAACATTTGTATGTCGGTCGCATTGGTCGCATTCGATTTTAATGCTTTGTTTATTATAGGGTCACTTTTGGTTTCTTAAGATAAGTGACTAGGTCAATTGACATCGGTCGGTCACTCACATCCCTGCGGGCACATGAGGATCAGAGGACAACAAGGCAAAGTAAGATCGGGCGCGAGCGCTACGATGAAGCAATACATATATTCTTACTCTCCAAGTTTCTCCTTTGTGCGCAGGCCATCCTCATTTTCTACAGACACATCCGAACTGCCTGCAAAAAAGCGCTAAGTAGCTAGCTTTAGATATGCAACTTGATACCACAGGACTGTTGAAAATGGAGTTGTCATAGCGGACACTTCCTTCCGTGTCAACGCCCCAGCTGCCAGGTTTGGTAGTTCTAGTGGGTGATATGTGTGGTTACACTAAGTTCATGAAGGTTCTTAGTTTGGTTAGCGCAAGTTACAGAAAGATCTCACTTCTAGATTGAATTAGCCACTGACGAGGCCCCCGGCAGGGGGCCGAAACGCGTCTGGCGCGCGTTTTAATATAGAAATTCTATACCATGCTTTCTCTCTTTCCAACAAGAACTATGTATATGCGATAACAGTGCTTGGGTGGGGTATCGCAAGAATACCACAACTTTATTACGTCAAGTCACGCAAGCTCATGCTATCAGCGTAAAAGTCTCGAAAGTTACAGCACGTAACCGTAGTACGATCGCAAATCGCGATGGGCTCTATGACGTGTACATTGTACGTGTTAGATGCGTATCATACTTGACTTATATGCACGTGGAGGGGTCGACGTCCTCGATCATTCAAATAGAATGTAAATCGGTGTCACGCAAACCCATTGTCTCGAATGTATTTTCTGTCTTTGGAGCTTTGCATCGAATACAAGCTATGGACGTCATGAATGTTCTAGCCGCTTGGCCATTAGTATGGTGGCCACGATCGCATACTAATGCCTCTTTTTTATTCATCGAATCTCTCACTTTACTCCTCAGCACTTGCATCCCATCAGTAGTGTTGCTCGTTGTCTGCTGCAAAATGCACTAGTATACTTCGTGTCGCAAGCCTTGAAAACCTATCTGAATAGCATCGACTTGTCAGCACACCAGGTTTCTGCGAGGTGTCTTCTTCGTCCCGTGATGCACAAATGATCTTCTCGCTCAAGTCTGTACTCTGACAACGTCATGAGTACGCATCACAAATGGTTCAACGGCAGTGGCCAAGGCTGACGTAGCTTCTCGGTGTCATAAACGGGCATTTCTAGTGCGCTATAAGGGTGAAAGTCCTTGAAGCTGCCCGGTGCACTGTTCGACATTTGCAGAAAGTCTGCAGAGTTACCTATCGAGAACGAACCTTCATTGGTCCTCGCCAGCTTATTATTAAGTGAGTGCGAGCGATGTGTACGCTCTGGTAGATCAGTCAAATTCAGTCAAACTCGAAAGCATACTGTTGACAAAACCATGATGATCTCGAAGCAGTTGCATGCGACTTCATACCATTAATCGATCACATCTGGGCTTTCAAGAATCGATCAGCCGATACGCCGAGTAAACACCACGACGCTTTCGTTGCAGTACCTGTTGAAAACTATCATGTTTGACAGGTTTCAAGGTTCAAGGGATATACCACGTTACGGTCTCACCTGATTGGCCAGTGGTCAGACCAGGTGACATGTGGGAACACGATTAGGCGATCGGACAGATGGAGCAGGGAGAGACAGATCAACGACTTGACAGATGGGGCAGCGAGGTGGCGACCTGACAGTTGGGACAAGACGACACGGTTGCGACGTGGGACCACCGTATGAAATGGACAGGAAGGACGAATGCCATCAGACAAGTACATGGTCAAGTTGCAGTGCAGTTCAGGTGTATATCGTAGCATTGACAAAGGAGAATAGTTAATACTAAATATATTTTACTTTTACTTCTAACTACCTCTGCACAAGTGCAGATCAAGACGCATCATGGATCAACAGGTTATGAGCCCAATCGAGCACGATGCCGGGGCAGCTGCTTAAGCTGGACCCGTCGTGGTGACTGACAGCCCTAGCAAGGCAGCTACCAACTACTTCGAAGGGAAGTCGGCAGCGTCCGTGAAGGCGATGAATAAGGTGGTGGCTATGATTGGGGACCTATCCGAACAGATAAATCGTATGGAGGTCTTCCAAAAGGAGAAAGTCGGCAAGGGCCAAAAGCGGTCACCAGAGTCTATTTTTGGATCGGCCCTGGGGGTGGGAGCGGGGATCAGTCTTCAGGCTTTGCAGCGTACCCCTCTTCCCAAGAAGTCCCCGAACGAGTTTTTAGCGACGTTCTTTGGGGAACGGCGTCATAACCAAGTAAATGTTGGTGAACGAACGGCGAATCATGTTGCAGTATGCTTCAACATGGTCCCGGAACCTGGACATGTGCATCACAGGAAGAAAGTACCTGCGGGTTACTATCACGGAGTGGGTATGCCGATTAGGATGTATGTGCATCCTGGACCGCAGGTTGCAGGCATGACAGACGCGCAGCATCGAAAGCTCGAGTTACAACCCTTCGACGGCAAGGAACTCAACCATGGACTTGGTAGTGGGTTCCTTGAGTGGAGAAAGGAATTTGTTCGTCGAGTGGTATTTGCGGAGCGTGCGTGTAGATTTGCGTGGCCGGGGGATATCAAGGTTGATGTTCTGGGGCAACATCTGGCAGGCAAGGCGTAGAAGTATTACCGTCGGCAGGTGAAGAATTGGTGGTCCGAAATCCAAACCTTGGAGCATGCTATGCAAAGGTTGCTTCAAACTTTCAATACTAAGATATCACCTGCCCAGAGCATGAAGTTGTTCACGTCGCCGAAGACAGGTAACAGAAGTTGTACGGACCATTTTTTGTACCTGACAGCCGTGAGCGATGCGTGCGGAGGTGCGGAGAGCCTAGTGCTTGATAACATTGTCCACTATGTAGACCCGCATATTCGTACAATCATGTTGTCCAGGTTGGACATGCATCTCATCGACCCCTTACGTCAGGCTGAAGATCTGGCGCAGCTCGCACAGTCAACAGAAATCGACACTCATGCGAAAAATCTGGGGCAGGATGTGGTCAGTGCTGATGATCCAAGGAAGGACCCAAAGGAAACGGTCAAGGCCAAGGCAAAGGCTACCTTCAAGGAGGGTGACGGGCGCATATGTCACAAGTGTGGAGAAGCTGGTCTCATCAGATCGAGGTGCCCTCACTCCAAGAAGAAGATTCCAAGGACGAACTTTACCGTTGCAATCGGTAATGGTGGTGTTCTTCACGACAACCATTGGATCCTGGACAGTGGGTCCAGCAGACATTAGGAAAAAAAGACTTAAATCTGCTGGTAAACCCGGAGGACTGTCACAGAGAATGCTTGACTGCGGCCACCGATGGAGGTGTTACGTGTGACCAAGCAAGGAAGTGTCGATATTGCATTTGTTGCACTTGGTGTCGTCAACACCATACGGCTCCTCGACGTTCAGTACACCGTGAATCTTGAGCGCGATTTCATTTTGTATGGTAAGCTCGAGGCCAAAGGATGCGTACTCGAATATCGATGAGGGAGGCGTGTGTTGACCTCTGGGGTCGGAGGTGCACGGTTATGGATGTTGACTGTAACAACAATGAGTTGGTTGTCAAGGTGATGGGAGGCGATACCAAAACCTCAAGCACATCACGGGAAGCGATGATGGCTGTAATAAATTCACCTGAATATGAATCTGATTCGGATGTTAGAGTGGTACCTTGATGGAATTTCATCGCCGATTGGGTCATCTATGTTTTATTACGATCATCAAGATGGCGAACGACCCGACGTTGGCTATCAAGCTTACTGACACGACACTCATGACTTTCCTGGCGTGCGCTCAAGTAAAACAAGTCAAGAGAGCACATTGGAAGAAAGAGACGGGCAAGAAATCACCTATCGATGTGATGGGTGGAGCGATCTGCTCCGATATCAAAGGTCCAATGACTCCACGAGACTGTCTGGGCAATCGTTACCTGATCAATTTTATTGATCACCGGTCGAGCTACTGCTGTGTGTTTTTGGCTAAGACGAAGGATGTTGCTACACTCAAGTTCAATCACTTCCTTGTGAGCCTTGAGCGTGAGTTCAATTGCAGGATTCACGTTCTCCGCACGGACGCTGGTGGTGAATGCAATACATTGGACATGTTTTGCAAGGAAACGAGGGTTTCGCGTCAAGTAAGCGAAGCCGGGAACCAAGCCAGCAATGGTTAGGCTGAGTGAATGCATCGTACCATCATTAAATATGGTACGAAGCATGTTTTTCGCCTCAATCCTACCGCTGTCTTTCTGGGATGATGCTGCTGAGTACGCGACTTACATACTCAAGAGAAGTCGAACCAAGTCGAATCCTGGTGGTGTATCACCAATGGAGTTCTGACGAAGAAGATCGCATATTGAACGACATCGTGGTGTTCGGATCAGCATGCACGCTTCACGTCAATGCAAGGAACAAAGTGCTTAAAGAGCGCGGGAAGGCATTCATGATCATTGGCAAAAGTAATGGGACGAAGGGTACAAAGTGTACATCCCCAAGGACAAGGTGGTTGTGGTAACACAACATGTACAGAACTTAGAAACACTGACGGACAGGCAGAACGGACAGCTCAAGTCCCACTTAGAGAATTCCGACTGTCAGGAGGAGTCATTTAATGAGGGTTAACCGGTTGTTGAAGTACCACCAAGTGCCAAGAAAGGGGTCACTAAGGGCCGTTAAGACGGAAGGTCCAGATGAACAAGAGAACAACATGGTACAAGGTCAACCAGCAAGCAACCTGCCAAGAAGCCTTCGACTGGAGGTCCTGCTGAGCAACAAGACGTGGTAAATGCAATCATGGTGCAACACCCAAACCACTATTGGGAGGCAGTCAAAGGTGACCACCGAGAACAATGGCTGACTGCTATGACTGAAGAGTTGGACGCCTTGAAGTCGATCAAAGTGTGGTCGGTGGTGATTCACCCAAAAGATGCGCATGTCCTACACAACAAGTGGGTCTACAAGACCAAGAAGGGCGCAAACGGAGACATCTAGTAGTACAGGGCTGGTTTGGTTGTTTGTGGGAACGAAAACGTTTTTGGTGTGAATTATACGCTTACGTTCGCGGCCGTAATGGACTTGGGAACGGTGAAGTTGATCCTGGTGCTCTTTAGACGATAAAACGTACCGGCACGCCATGCTGACGTACCAAATGCGTATGTGAAGGCGGAAAGGAGGAGCATCTGGGCATCTACATGAGGGTGCCGAAGGGGATGACCCTAAAAAACGAGAGCTAGAAGATCTCGGAGCAAATTCATTAAGTGATTTAGCACTACAGTTGAAAAAGTCACTATATGGACTTAAACAGGCTGGGCGGCTGTGGAGCAAATTACTTGACTCCAAGCTGCGACAAGATGGATTTCAGCAATGCACGACGGACATGTGCCTGTAATACAAGTACAAAGGCGAGACCTGCACAGCGGTCGGTGTCTATGTGGATGACCTGTTGGTCACAGGCACTGAGCAAAGCGCTGTAGACGATTTTTTTGCTGAGATGAGCTCATTGTCTATTAAGGACTTGGGAACCGTGAACAAGTTCCTGGTGTTGAGAATTCAACTGGACGACTCGAATGGATACGCTTTGGATCAAGAGGTCACGATCTACCTGTTGCTGAAGGAGTTCGGGATAGAGTCAGCAAACGGAGTGCGGACCCCTATTGGGGACGAGTGCAATCAAGAAGACGAGGGCGATCTGGATTATCTACCTGCAAAGGGGGAAAAGGGTGAACAAAATGTGAAGTCGTTCCAGTCGCTGGTAGGAAGCTTACAATGAATTGCAAGATGTACGCGTCCAGACATTTTCTTTGCAGTGCATAAGGCCACGAGAAAGACGCACAAGCCGACAAGCAAGGACTGGAAGACAGCCAAGTGTATCGTGATATACTTGAAGATGTCAAAGAATCTAAAGTTGCATCTAAACGGTGTCGGGCCAACGACAGAGGACGTGCGGATCGAGTGTTGGAGTGATGCAGATTTCGTCGGCGACAAGGCTGACCGTAAGTCTGTGTCGGGATGTGTGCTAACTAGGGATGGTGCTTTTGTTCTATGGTTGTGAAAGAAGCAATCATGGGTGTCGTTGAGTATGATGGAAGCTGAGTTCACCTCAGCGTCGCAGGCCGGACGAGCTATGGATGCAAGTGCGCGAGCCTATGCCGATGTGGATCGACAATCAAGCCGCCGTTAAGCAGCTCGAGTCGGAGAACAGCACCTCAAGCGCGAAGCATGTGGACATTCGGTTCAAGCTTATCTTTCATCATGCACGAGAAGGAATTGTCGTGCCAAGATTTGTGAAGTCGCAGGACATGATGGCCGATATACTAACAAAGGCACTGCCTGCACCAAGAATGGAAGAGTTCCGAGCGATGTTCAAGTTGAAAGCAACACAGGATGACACCAAGGAGGAGTGTTAGAAACTATCATGTTTGACAGGTTTCAAGGTTCAAGGGATATACCACGTTACGGTCTCACCTGATTGGCCAGTGGTCAGACCAGGTGACATGTGGGAACACGATTAGGCGATCGGACAGATGGAGCAGGGAGAGACAGATCAACGACTTGACAGATGGGGCAGCGAGGTGGCGACCTGACAGTTGGGACAAGACGACACGGTTGCGACGTGGGACCACCGTATGAAATGGACAGGAAGGACGAATGCCATCAGACAAGTACATGGTCAAGTTGCAGTGCAGTTCAGGTGCATATCGTAGCATTGACAAAGGAGAATAGTTAATGCTAAATATATTTTACTTTTACTTCTAACTACCTCTGCACAAGTGCAGATCAAGACGTATCATAAATCAACAGTACCCAACAAGGAAAAGAAGCAGTCGGTTACTCCCGATAAAGACGATGCAACGTCGTCGTAAAGGTGAGCAATCTACTTGCTGCAGTACGATATGAGCAAAGTGAGCAAAAACAAGAGTTCTCGGAGCCTGGAAAAGATATGACAATTTCTGCAATGATGACCATATCACGGCTATCGTAAAGGCATTTAGTATACTTGGACTAATAAAGAGATAAACATTGTAATACTGCATCGCGTAAGTCAGTCTCTCTGCAGAACATCGATGCTCAATGAAATATAAATTACTCAAAAAAACTTATGGATGTGAAATCTTAGACGAAACACAGGATATTTTATCAGACTTTCGAGCAATGTCAAATTGTTAACTGTGTTTGTAGAACAAACACAGTTAACTATTCGAGCATGGCATGGCAGGATACATCGCGGTTGGTCGTCTGTCAGCAGACATCTCATCGAGAATGTTCCGGCAAAAGGCTCCACAGAAATTAGAAACGAGCAAGCAAGGCTTTTCTGTAGACATCAGCTTCACATCTACCTTCGTCAAGCGCTGGGCGACTGTAGGACATGTGCAGACTCTGCTATTATTATGAAATCGTTGGTCACTCGTGTGTGACAATGGGGACCCAACTGACATGTTTGCGGTCCACGACGATCTGCTCGCAGCACAAGTTGAGCGTCCAACCATTAGGGTCACCAGAGGCGATACGGCACGCCTTTCTTTTGTAGTAAACCCCAGATTGGTCCATCTCTCCGTCGGAGTCGTTCGCGTTGGTCGCACTGCTTGACGAACGTCAATGTTCGACAATGAACGCTACTAATTAGTGTCATACTGGCGCACTGGTCATTATGAGGATATGTATGGCGACCACAGAACTCACATTCATGGCTTGCGGACACACCACTCCCCAAGGGCGCCCAAATAGCCGAGCTTGGTCGCCGTTTCAGTGACAGCTCCCCAATATCGATTTGAGCAAGCATTTTTCGAGCACCTCTAGTACTTGGTGTACGTAATCAACCTGGTTCGGTTGACATGTGTCAATACTGTGAAAGTTTCATGCATAGAAACGACCAGAGCGCAAACGT
Source organism: Hyaloperonospora arabidopsidis Emoy2 (assembly GCA_000173235.2). Lineage (NCBI taxonomy): Eukaryota > Oomycota > Peronosporomycetes > Peronosporales > Peronosporaceae > Hyaloperonospora > Hyaloperonospora arabidopsidis. The sequence continues at coordinate 127,194 of JH597888.1, forward strand.
GCGACGAGAAATAGTGTCAATGAGCCTCATTATCTCCAACATAACTCCGGGTCACAGTGAATGAATCACATGACAATCCCCCCCCACCGCAAGTTTTGCTCGGCGCAAACATGATACAGCCCATAAATGAGATCTTCTCACATGAATCGATCCTCATTCTAACATTACTTTTGCTACACACAAAGGTATACAAAGCAGTCGGTTTCTGACTGTAACAACGGGATAATGCCGGTGACGTCACTGCGTCATTTCAAATAGAGTACCACTTCTAGTCGATGCGGCTTTCTTTTTGTACGACTGTCTGATGGTTATACTAGTGAATTCCATCATTTTTACTATATTCCATCATTTTAAGAAAGCGTGCATCGATTCGCGCAACACAAAGCAGCGTCCGTGCACTTCTCGTTTCCATGCGTACACTTCGTGACTCATCCATCAACCGCTGGCTCGTGCAGCTTCAAATTCCTCAAATTCCCAAGCTGCATCCATGGAGGCTTCTTGCTGCACTATTGCGGTCGCCCAGCCGTGTCTTGGACGGCGTGACGGCTAGTCATCATCGCTATTTGGACCGAGCAACAGCAGCTGTCACACAAAATCCAGCTTTGTTTCCTAACGGATATTTTTCCGAGGGGTGGGGAGATCTGAGTACTCCTCAGCGGATTCGAGACTTACTTCACAGCCGACGAATAAATGAGATCGTGCGGTTGCGCGAAGGGGAACTAACATGGGGTACCTTGCGAACGTTGGCAATAGCCAAAGTGGTACGGAGAGAAGGTCGGTTTCAGAGCACGTTGACAAATGCAGAGCAAGTGCTACCTAAGGAAAGTCGAGACGCCTATTGTGAACTGGTCACTCCGTTGGAATGGGAACGAAAAAATGCGACGATCCCACAAGGGACAAACAATCGACCTCTTGTGTGTACGTTGGATCTTATTGTTTTATTTTATTTTGTAATCGAGTTGCCAGCAAGATGAAAGGGACTAGGTGGTAGTGTTCATTTTTGAACTTCTGATTTGCAGTGCTATTACCGGGAACGGGAGAGCACGGGTTCTTGCATCGAAGGACGTCTGTGGCTATTCCACTGGCAAAACAAGGACTCGCTACGTTGGTATGTTGCGTATAACTGCCAAGTTGTGCTGTAAATCAGTTGTTAAGTCACCTGCTGCTTTCTCGCTGTTCGGTTTCTTCCCGGCTTGTGCTTTAGATTTTGGAAGGACCTTTTTACGGCAAGCGCAAACCACCTCAGCAAAAAGGGTCGAAGCTGCAAAGGTGTGGCATACCACGCATTTGTCGTTGTTTTATTTTTATTTTAGTCCAAGTATGCAACGATTCGACCATGTACGTTGTCTAATATAGGGTAAGTGACCTGCCAACCCTAGGCCAAGCAACGATAGAAGAAGCCAAGTCCTTGTTGCAGTACTTCCATGATTACCACGGTTTCTCACAATTGATAGTAGCTGGTAGCAGTATGGGTGGACTGCATGCTGCTATGGTCGCATCCGTGTTTCCTGGGGATGTAGGAGTTACAGCCTGGTTGGCCCCACCGTCAGCCGTCCCTGTGTTTGCAGACGGATTGCTTTCAGGATCTTGCAATTGGCGCTCGCTTTACAAACAACACGAGTTGCTATTGCTGGATAAAATGCTTTCAGGGTACGCCATAGCAGAGTCGTATGAAAATCAGATTGATGGTGCTTTCGAAGCCGGAAAAGATCGAGCCGAACTCTCCGACATGGCACTAGATCCAGTGCAGGAAGTCAAGAAGCGCATGAGATTGTTTCTCTCCATCACGGATATCGACAATTTTTTACCTCCGCGACGTTCAGATGCCGTTGTCTTTGTCTACGGCACCGAAGACGAGTACATCGGCTTCAAGGAGTCTCAGTGGGAGGTACGTGTTGTTTCTGGAAGATTTGTGTAGCCCAGTCTTGACGATGTTATCTGTCCAGCGCATGCGCGAGCAATGGAGATCAGCTCACTTTAGGACGATAAAGGCAGGCCACGTCAGCGGTATTTTGCTAGAGCAAGCAGCCTACCGCGAGACAATCTTGGAGGTCGTTGCTCTATTAAAGAACCGAAGTTCACTAGCAGAGTCCTCGTCAAGCGGTACTGGCTCGTCAGACTAACACGTCGACAAGGCACCGAGTACGTAGTTGCACGGTATCGTATCCGCGTATCAGCAGCTGCCAGGTTCGAACTAATCAAGTCGAACAAGCTCCTAGCTTGTCATTGCAACAACGAAGACATTCCCTTATTTCAGTGTTTGCATCAGCCGTGCTTTTGGCTCACTCGTGTAGACAGCAGACGATAATGTCCTGGTACGTACTCATAACGGTGCGAAGCTCACCGCGAGACAGATTCTCGCGCCACATGATCTCTTCGATATGGTGCTCTCCGTGAAAATACACGCACAGGCGCTTGAACAGCGTAAATACGGGATTGGGTTTGGCTATCTTAGCCAGGTACGCACGCTCTTGGTCCGTGAAAAGCAATTGGCTAGCTACATTCATCGCTTGCGCCATCGGCACTCTCCTGTCTTCCTGTCCTTCTGCTGCCGAACGTCCACATAATGGTGCCATTGGAGGCGACGGTAATGCCAAACTAGCTGGATTACCAGGTGGTGTCCGAGCTATCGGTACACTTCCGGACGCGGTTGCGTTTGTCAGGCTACCATTCATCCGCAGACGATGGAAGCTGGATGTTACTTGTGCCAGGGAGGAGCCTCCTACGATAGAAGCGCTTCCAGTGCCAACGTCAGCTGCGTAGTCTCCGTCCGATGGAATCATAAAATATATATAGCGGTGGAGCTGTATGACAAATCGTTGCTGTAGTAGCCAGATCAGCATGTGGATGTATTCCGTTTTTTTCGTCGTAGACAATGTCTTCATGTGTTCGCCAATGCGACGAGTTCCTGAAAACGTCGACAACACCTCTCCCAATTCGTAGGGTGCAAACTTTCTCCGGAAATCCAATGCCAGCGGTGATGTTACATGCAAATCTGCGTTCGGATTTACCTGGTAAATGTTGTACAGCGTGATGGCATCCACAATTCGCCCATATCCCCAATACACGAGATGAGCTGAAAGGCGAAAGACCTGGTGAATAGGGACACTAGTCTCCAGAGCGATATCCTGAAAACTCTTCAACGGATTCACGGCTTCTACCAGATCTCGTAGCTGACGGGCATGATCTGCAGGCAGCTTATTTAAAATCGCACTCTTGTCAGACAGTAGTAAAAGTGTATGATACGGACGTAGACTTGCCATTCGAACCGTTACAGCATCCGTGAGCGTTAGTGACAGCTTTACCCATCCATTCAGCACAACGTGAGCAGCTCCAGCTTCTGCAAGTCCATGAAATACTCGCTTCAAGTCATTCGCCAGTACACTTTTTCCCAGTGACACGTCAATCAGCGTCTGCGCATCTACCTCCACACTAGTCGATCCACTCTCGCCATCCTTTCTGTGATCATATTGGTGCCCTAAACTCACTCCGTTACTTCCCGTACCTCCACCTCCGCCTCCAGCATTACTCGTAGTCCCATTGCCATTCGTATTCCCTGCTGCAACTGAAGCACTCAGACTTGATCCAGTGGAACCGGTACCGGATACCCCCGCGTACTTGTTCCCTGAACTACGTTCACTTTGAGCGACTTCATCTCTCACTTGCAGCAGCTCTCGCACTTCTTTCGACACAAAGCCGACCCGTAGTTCTTCGTGCAAAAGGCCATTAGCCAGTTGGGCAGCGACCGTATGAAAAGATTGAGCACTCATCCTTCTTCTCGCAAAAAGCTCCTCCTCATCCGCTTGTTGCAATGGCCAAAGGTGCGTCCCATTGTACGACCCCGCCAAAGCTTCCGCAGCTCTTGACTCTTGTAATGGACAGTCTTCCAGTGCGAAAATGATATTGAACATTGTCGTCTCGTTCCCCGACGTTGAGGGAACAGTACTTGATCCATTAGTCGAAGAGTGCTCTGTGACGGTAAACGACGACGCTCTCAACGCCCCACTGGCGTTCACCCCGACGGGCGAGTCGTTCCCTACGTTATCCACTGGGGCTGCAGTCGGCGATCGCCGAGACACGAGCACGGGGTGACTCACAAATCGCAGATCATCAACTACCAGCTCGAAACTTGCGTTACAGAGCGCGTTCTTCGGTCGAAAGAGTTTAGCCAATAGAGGAGCGGGAAGCGTATGGAAACTAGACGCGTTCTTACGCGGTGGAAAAGGGTATCGGAAGGCCAAATTGCAGCCTTTGCTTATGTCGTCAACAACGAGGGCGACGCCCAAGAGACGGCAGCCGCCGGTAAAGTTCATGGTTCGAGGCGATTTGAGGTTGACAGGATGAAGTCGAGACTGACTTTTGATTGTGGATATACACGTGACGAGTATACACGTCTCGTGCGCACTTGGTTGAGTCGCTGGAAAGTGATGGGGATGGACGATGTTTTGGATGCGGCGATGTTTGAATCGGCCGTATTATGCCTTTGTGTTTTTACAAAGGTCTGAGCAGTGTTGTTTATATATAAACGTTTTAAATGAACCGAATTTTACTAACAAGCTTAAAACGTTTCAATACGTTTTATAGAAAAAGAACGATTTCTATTGTTTATATCTGCAACTGGGTCACACAACGTTTTAATGATCAGTGATAATTCATAACACGCAAACCTGATACAAAGTCCTTATAAATGTATGGAACGTGGATCGAACGATTTGCTATCGGTTATACCGTACCTCATCAGTTATGGTGCCATAAGTGCTACAGTAGTACTACGTACAGCATACATTGATAACTGATGGGTCACCCATTCAGTAGTTCTACATACAAAGATTACTATAGCGATCAATCCAACCCTAGTTACGGGTACTTAATACAGACTTAATACCATGCGTAAATCATAAATAAAATTCATCTCCGGTTATGAGCAGAAGAGTTCAAGCGGTAAGGTCTTTCTACTCTCAAGAAACTTGTGCTGTCAATTCTGTAGAAAATGTATAAGTCTTCAACTCGTCGACTTGAGAGTCGATCCCTAGTTCCTCCAAACGGTTGACTTTCATTATTTTGTACTTAGTTCCGTAGAACTAAGTGGCTTCTTACCATAGGTCTTCCACTGCTATAGAACTTAGTGGCTCCACTGTAGACCCCTCTCAGCACCACGGTCACGTCATTCTTTAAAAATTCGCCGTGTTGAGTAGGTTGAGTTTGATGACATCGAGAATAAAAGGTCAGGACAGGTCCCACGTGTCGAGTGTCATGTGCAAGCGATGTGATTCGAATATGTTCACATCAGCAGCGAACATGAGAGCACACTTGAGCTAATGTAAGAATCTGCCACGCTCATTCCGCTTCCTTCTGATCGTTGTACTGTCATCCAGTTCAGCGAAAAAGGCCAGTCAGGCACCACTCACATACACATGCAACGGCCCGCCAAAACGTTGATTTGCGACCTTGACGGCGCAACGTGCTCCCACCATGCTCGCGCAAATAGAAGTTCGGTTTGGACCCAATTTTTGATAACAACATGGCACGACACTGCTATGAAGTTCAACACTATTGATACCATCCTTCGCGAAATGCACTATTCATTCACGCCGTCCCAGGTTGGTGTTAGAAAGTAAAGAAGAATTGTGTCTTCGTTGGTAAAACCACAAGTGAGTTTACTGTAATGAATTAAACTAAAGCATAATAGTTTTCATTGCTATAATGGCTTAAAGCAATATAACATCCATTTAAGAATACGCCAGATACGGTTGATGACTTTCGTTGTGTCTCGAATGCGAGTATCGCATCGCAATACAGTTCAAGCTGAAGGTTATCACTTCTTGAACGGTGAAACTTTAAATCATTTTATGTTGTGCACCTCAAATGTCCAACAGTACCATAGACTGCACCTTTCACGGTGTACGTCTGTAACTCTGTATCTTGATATAGAATCCGAAGTGGAGTTGCAAGGTAGGGGCGACGGATTGTGCTTGCATTTGGAAATTCTTTAACTATTTGGCGCTGAGAATGTTTTGCGGACACATTGTTGTTTATTAGCCGCTATTGAAATTCAGGATCCATTGGAGTCCTCGAAACTTGGTTTGGGTTGCTGTGAACAAAGCGTGCTTGACGATTGCTGTATTGAACTGTTTTGTTCAATTTGAACACGTCCCGGTATTGCATTGAATTAGCTCCATTCCCACTAATCTGTTTGCCGAGCCAGAAGCAGTGATTGCTAACTTGTGTACATTTGCGCCTCCAAGTTTCAAGTTTTGCATTGGCACCACTCGAATGAATCATGTATCAGACACATAGTAGAACCACAACAACGCTGCTGAACTTGCGCTTCACCAGCACAAAATGACGGAATGGCACTTCTTGAAGCCAAAATCTTGAGCAGGTATCGTTTCAAAAAGTCGTCCCATGCTTAAAATGTTGGCTTTGGCCCATAATGAGCTTTCTTTAGTTTCCATACATTGCTTTCGTAACTACCTTGTCCTAGAAGGGTCACGCATATTTCTTCCGTCAGTTACTGTTCAAGGAAGCAGTCTGAACATCCTATGCGAGTGGCACCGTCCCAGTTTAACAGCCAATGCCACTATAGCAAAAATGGACTTGCGAACATCAGGACAGTGTCTTTCGGTATATTCCACATTATAATGTTGCGTAACGTCTTTCGCACCTAGACGGAGTTTTGTACCTGTCCAGCCTGCAATATGATAGTGTCTTGCGTCAAATATTCGCTTGGACTTAACTGGTTTAACCATTAGTCGAGTAAGCATTCTCTCATACTTTCCGTTGCGCTGTAGAATTTCCAATTCCCCGTCAATAGCTTGGCACCACCGTTCAGCGCTAGACATTGATATTGCTTATTCTAAAGTAAGCGGATCCTAAAGCTCGGTGACTACAGCCGATCCTTCCATGTTGTGAAACTCTCCATTAGCTTCTCGGCACGGGTATCGACGAGACGATTACTGGGTGCTTTACTGCAAGATTCTTCCTTAGAGACATGAATTACTTTTTGAATACAAGGTACAGTCTCACGCGATGACACACTTGGTGATCCAGCTAAAAGCTCTCTATACGAGTGATTGTTTGATTTATTGAAGATCTGGACTAAAATAACACTATTTCAAATATAGGGTAGCAAGCTCTGGAGATCGCATTTTACTATAATTATTTCAGTCTACGGAACTAAATCACGTTCTGTATATTTACGTTCCATTTCTCGTAGTTAGCGGCTAGGAAATGGATTGTGTTTTGTGTGCAAAAAAATAAAGTGTTGATAAATCTTTGTGCGTTAAGGTACTTGTTAATGCTGTTGATGTTCTAAAGAGACGAATTTTAGAGTAGGTAGACAAAGGGTGATCCTGCTCAGTGACGCCGTCAACCACAAACTGCGGTCGGCGACATCTAATTTATTCACAATAACGAGAAATTAAATGGAAAGAGCTCCCACTGCTACCAAGAGAAATGTGACCATAACCTCTCACTCTTCCAAGTATTTCAGATCAAATCCAGTCACACTTACTGTTTGTGAAATGTGCAAGATTTTGATTATCCTGGTCACACCTTCTCCTGATCAAATGTCGCAGCTCTGTTTAATTTAGAATATTATGACTTAGATTTTTATGCATTTAGGTTACAATTTGTGGCAAACGAATATTTTGTACAGGTTGACTGGGTGTGTACATATCAAAGAGTGGATGTGTACCAGAGTTCTAAATCGGAGCCTACCGCAACCACCCATTGGCTAAAAACCTTGGGGGTGGGTGGGCTCTGCCCACCCACGCCCACACATTCATAATTCCGGATTCAGCGCACCCACCCACAGAGGGCCACATACAAAGTGCTGTCGGATACAGCCCGACAGAATCTTGTTGAAGTCCGTATTGTACATTTTAATATCGAGTGTGTTTATTCCATAAAACTATGACATGTATTCTGGAGTGTGCTAACACGTCAACCAAACCGAATTTCTTGTGTGTGCTTTCATAACCTCTTGAAATCTGCAATTCCAGCTCGCTGTACTTAGAGGTAAACCTTATAAGCACTGGGTTCTTCATGCAATAGCACTACAATGTAGCCATCCGTACTGGTAAAGATCTTTCTAATTAATAAAATAAGAGTCGAACAGGTAGAATAGATTCCTGATAGTCTATTAAGTTGTTAAAAATCTAAGTAACTACAGCATACGAACAGGAAACGTATTCCTATCTCACAACTAGATAACTACAACAGCATCACTGTAGTACTAACTGTTGTCAGACAAGGAAACGGGTCAGCTATGAGAGGAACTTTGATAATGATTATTATCTTGTTAAACTACCGACCTTTCCAATATCTTTTAAAAACCTTTTTTCACATGCAATCTTGCTGGCTACACTACACTAAAGTGACATCAGTAACAGCCGCACTCATCATCCACGCAATCTGTAACATCCGTCAGTAGGCTCCATATGTTACAAATCACACGAACAGTCGCCCAGATGGTCAATTCCAACACTCCTTCTTGGTTTTACTAGATTCTTGCACTTCATCGCACCATATTTGCTCTGCGCGATTTTAGCGCTTCGGCCCACCTCTCAAGTTAACATCAGACCCAATAAGTTGCACATCTCCATCATCTTTGCTGCGTTCAATGACTTGGTCAGCGCATCTGCTAACATCATTTCCGAGCGAACAAATATCGGCTTAATGATTTCGTGCCAAGAATACTCGCCTAGAACTTTACTCGCACGTCGATATGTTTTGATTTTGCTGAAGACGCCTCTCGTTCGACTTGTTTAATCACAGCTCGATTGTCCACGTACATTGACATATACAACTTACTTGAAACAACAAACTCGGTTAGCAGCTCACGAATTCCCAGCAACTCACAAGCAACCTCAGATGCAGTTACAAACTCTGCTTCCATTGTCGATAACGACACTCCGCTCTATTTTTGAAAATCCAGCTCACATTCATCCCGTTTAAATGAATCACGCCTCCGGTATGTGACTTTCTATCATGTTCATCCGCCGCAAAATCTGCATCACTGAACGAGGTGATCTGGAATAAATTCGACTCTTTCACCATGTTCTTCATTACTAGTTTTAAAATCTTTGTTTATTCTAAATAGCAAGAGACCCCATTTCCACCTTCCAATCATACATCCGCGGCTTGTGCGTCTGTATTGTCGCCCTGTGTACTGCAAAAGTGATGTCCGGTCGCGTACAACAATCGATCCACAGTAGCAGACCGACAAGGGAATGAAAATTCTTGATAGACGGTTTACTTCCTTCTGCAACCTGCTCGAGCAGCTCCTCGTCCAACGATTGCAACTCGTAGCAATCGTTCACTATTGGTACGCGCGTCGTATTTGCGTCTTCTAGTCCAAAGTCACGCATTAAGTCGTTAATTGCTTCGTCTTGGTCCAGTTTGTTGTCGAATCCTTTTCCAAACTCAATTCGCATGCATAAAAATTTGCTAGCATGGCCGAGATTATTTATCGACAACGATTCCATACTCACGAACAATTTGTCCACAGCCTCAGCATTTGTTCCAGTCACCATCAGGTCGTCAACTTAGACGCCTACCACCACCAAGTCACTAATATTGCGCCTAAATTATTACCTCTCTGAGGCATTCGCACAAAAAAAGTTATGGTTAACGACCAGTAAAATCAAGTACGACGCCACCAGGCAATGGTTCAAAGGCTCTTGATGACTTCCTTTGCGTAGAATAAGTGGAGGAGGTGGATTACGATAGCGACACCGATCAAAGGGGGGGGAATTCAAACCCAGCACTACTATGTGCTACGACAACTCCCATCGTGCACCGAATCCATGCAGGATAGTGGTACCACGGATATGCTAACAGGGTTACGCGTAACGCGAGACGATACGGGAGCCGTGATTGTCACAAATCCGCTAGATGTGTATCACAGCGGCTTGTCGCCCAAGCGGATCACGCGCAGAGACAATCAATGATCAGGGATGCAATCCACAATAGTAAATACTATATCGTCACGCCTCTGAGCGTGAAGGATTGTACCAAGGAAAATGTTGGACAGTCTTTAGTTTTGTATACCACAGATACTGAGACTAAACAGCCGACGAGATCGCCGAGCGTGAGACCCTTCGCGCAAAGTACCTAGAGCCATTAGTTACGATGGAAAGTCGTTACAGGATAGGATAATCCAGCAGTCACGTGGGATCCATATACCTCCCATCAGGGGCGTGCCCATTCTCTTGTCCGCAGGAGAGGTGGACTTCGAGGAGGACAATATGTCTTTCGGTTGGGTGCCTAAAGCACGTCGATTGAGCAGCACGATGGCTCTGAAGACAAGTGCTAGTATGGCTAATGAGCGTCTAGAACTCAAGCTTCACTATGGCGAAGCTAGTGGCCAGAGGTCAGTTACGATCGTCGTTTTGATCGCGCTATTCCGGTTCCGAGGTTCATCACCGAGGTGCTTCATCCACTAACGTAGACATGAATCAACAGCATATTGTGGTCATGGATCCGCCCCCCCAACATTACTGATGAGTAGAGTCATGGTTCGCAAGTTAACCGCAATCGCGAAGCTCGAAAACATCCACGGCGCATGGGAAATCTTGCCGAAGATCTACCTCATATTCCCACGAGTTGTTCTCAGACTCAGGGTATCTACGCCACTTCACCAGATAGTGGTATCGACCGTTACGACGACGATGTCGGAGGATTTTCTCCACATGGAACTTTTCAAGTCCTCATGCCGATCAAGCAACGCCGGTGGAGGTCGTTGTGTCGGGAAAAGCCAACTCGAAGTTGCTCCATGAAGTGAAGTACCTTCGTCAGAATTTGTCTCAGATCCATAAAACACTTGAGGCTGTGTAGGCACGCCAGTGGAGATGGAGAGTAAGCAACTTCAGATAGAAGCGCAGCTGGAAATCCTGGTGCGGATGTTACATCCTACGGCAAGTCTAAAGCCCTTGGCGCAAGTGCTTCCAACTCTACATGAGTCGGGTACTGATACGGCTTAAGCATGCAAACGTAAAACACGGGACGTATACGCAATTTGCGAGTTAAGTTTAGCATATATGGTAGGCCTTTATTGGCAATGGACGTAAAGGGTTCAATGAAGAGTGGAAGTAGCTTTGTCTGGAAGGCAGCAGATACTACTTTTGTAGGAAGGTTTTCAGCGTTGCGTAAGACTTGGTGTTCGACCTCATAACTTCAATGCAATATCTTCCTTTATCATCCGCTGTCGTCGTTCTGGTGTTACCACACCAGAAGAAACCTACACCAGGACTATTCGATTAGGTATCATATGTTTCAAGGTTAAAGGCGTAAGTGAGGTTTGTTATCGCTATAAATCATAGATAAATCCAGGTCCTCTTTTGATCAGTTTCAGACACGTGTCTTGTTTAGACGTCTTTGATCGTAATAGTTAAGAGACTGTTTTAAGGCTAGTACTCTTGGGTAGTATTGGCGCGTGATTACCCTTGGATTCGTAAGTCCCCTGAACCAGGACTAGAAGCTTGCGAGCTTGCTTGGACACCTAGAGGTAAGTTTCACTACGTGGTTGAAGAGTAGAGTCCCTCTAAGTTTATAGCCGTTCAGTTTAATAGGCTAAGAGACACTACGAGTCTACAAGTCTTCCTCTGACAAAGGAGAAATGGTATCTCCGCTACAGTAAGATGCTTTTCTTATTTTCAAGGTTACCCCTTGGTATTCGTAGCTAGAAAGTTTTTTGTTTTACCCGCTGCCATCTTTCGGTTGCAATATTAGAGAATAACAAGCGATATGTATACGAGTGCCCGGCCGATGTCAAGTGACGGGAAGCGACCCTAATATGTATAGGGTCTGACTAGATAGACAACCTATACTTACTAAGTGAAAACACCGTGGATAAAATTTATAATCCGAATCTTACAATACCAGTGCCCCTCCCCCCCGAAATTTAGTACGTGTCTTTTTACTCCTGATGATTTATAGGGTACCCCGTGTACGACACAGAGCCAGCGCCGGGAGCTCTCGGTGTATGTAACAGTGGTTGTCTTTCTCACACTTGTTGTGGCCGCTCTTGTTTATGTGAGGTAGTGGTGTCGTTCGTGTCATCGTATTTTTGATTGCTGTACCGGAGGCTTTAAAAACTACAGGTCTCGCTATGATAAACTGATGCGAAACTTTACACTGATTCATATATTCAACCATTCATCCTATATTAACCTCTTTCATAAATACAGATGTAGAAAATTCGGCGGTGTGTTTTGATACGTTGCTTCAGAGTCCATTCTTTTAATGCCCTTTGACGAATTCGAGCTCAACTACTGCATTAATTTCACTCTCTCCATCCCCTACTAACCTATTGAACGTGTCGGTATGCAATGGCTCAAGCATCGACGCCGTATGTACCAGGATATCAAACATGGATCACACTATTAAAATGAAGAGTCAGTAAGGTCAACATCATCAATAAGAAGATAAAAGTGTGAATCTTTGCGTAATAGATACTTATCTGACATGTTGATTTTCCGGTCTACGTACCTTTAGCCGTCTGTGTCCCTGGGATGCAGCTGAAACAAGAGATTAAGAAGAAGGCTATGTCAAATTAAGGCGAGATCAAAACAAGTTTTATACGAAGTACTGAGGTGTGGGTATAGAGGAGAGGAGTGATGGAGAATCAAACATTCTGTATTGCACTGTGGTTGAATTCCGTATTTTTTTGATAAATTTCAGAGGGCACCAGCATTGTAAGATTAAGACTATACTTTTCGCTAAGGGGTGTCCGCGTTGTAAGTTGAGACACCAGCATTGTAAGATAAAGGTTAATCTTTAACCAAGTTTTTTTTGCGCTGCAATTAGGGGCACCGGCATTTAAAAAAAGGATTGTATTGTATATCTAAGGGGTATCCTCCTAGAAAGTAGGGGGTGTCTTCTTAGTCAGTCCCTATTTATACTATCATAAAGGTATTAGCAACAATTTAGACCCCCATGAATTTGCTAAGATTAACTAAATATTACTTCCTGCCCCCTTTACCTCGAAATTAAGCTTCTCATTTACAATAACAACAAATCACCTGACGACGTGTTATCAAAACCCGACTCCACCTCGTGATCGTGATCATCAGTCTTCATCTCGTCTTTAATACAGTTTTAAAATCGAACTTATATAGATCACCCCAGTAATGACCTGATTCAGAGGGTGAGTCTAGATTCACTTCCCGCCACAGTCATTTGGGTTCCGAATTTGCATTTGCAACTACTGCAGTATTGTTAATAAGGTAGGAAGTATTAGTCGAACGCTTGCGAATCTCGCCAGAGTTTGCGGTAAGATTTCTGCAGAGGTAGAAAGGTAATAACCACCACTGCTATCTGCAAACCAGGTCTTGACCATCTCATCTGCCACTTCAGAAAATGTCTGCATTGAGTCTGACACCAGCTCTGTCATTAATCGTGGATTTATGTGAGGTGGACCTTCATATTTATCTTGAAGTCCGCGTCATGATGACTTTGACATTGCCGATGGATGAAAAAGTAAAAAGGCCTCTTCAGATATTACAAAGGCCGTATGTATAGTGAGCTATAAGCGTCCACGAAGTCAGGTCCCAAGTATTGTCATTAAGTGACAGGATAAATCTAGATGATCTTTTCTTCTATAGTTTATTCAAGTGGATTGTCAATATCCGCCCTTTGCGAGTGGAAGAAATTACACAGAAAAATATGTACGAATATGAAATTTCACCTCGGTAAGTTCTCTCCAATTGAATATTGCATGGAGAGTGCGTAAGGATCAAACACATTTTATATTAATACTCGAAGTCCACCCAGAAAGATCATTCACGATCCTTGCGATGACTAAGGAATATAAAAAGAGCTCATGACGAATATTATAAATGTTAGTTTAACTCCAGTATTATTCAAGGCTGTGGAAATTCACGATATTTTATCATACTGGAGCATACATGACCTCTAGCATTACGTAGGGCAGTATAGTTGTGGGCGGATTTGTAGACAACACCGATTGCGTGAGCTATATGATATGTTTACCTGTTGTCACATATATCGCCCCTTCAATAAAAGGCTTTTACGCCCAGGCTTTTAATCTACTCAGAAAAGATATCCTACTACGGTAACCATACCCTGTATCGCGCACGCTATGCACCTGGTTATAACTTATAAGGTATTTAATGATTTTTTGATCTATCGTCGGCAATTGCCTGGAAGGAACCAAGTATTATGTAATCTATCATCACATAAGCCGCTTCTGGAGAAGTACATACAACAGAGCAGCTTCCAATCGCAAAATACACTAAAGATTTCCGGTGACACCATATATAACGCACACTTACGCATGTTTGGTGCTATTCCCAATTCAAGTCAAGCCTTCTACAAGCTTTTATTTATTTGTACTGAAGAATTACATTGAATAAACACTTACCTGCGGGAAAAGACTATAATTTTATTCTTAAAGTCTGAAGACATTTGTAATGAACTAACGTGCACCCACCGTGCTGAATAAAAGTTTAAAATATCCCCGATAAGCTCAAAATTTCCGTACCAACATCGGGATATGTTCTTTCTGTGATTTAGAGTATCTGCAACGATACTATTCACTATATGTTAAAATGGAAGGAAGGTGATTCAAATAATAAAGACCAATACCCACTAAAATATAACATGATGATTGAGTGATAGCCGCTTGAAGCCAGGATTTGTTGTCCTAATATTACGTCGAGCGATGAAGTCATTATCGCTCATCCGTTGGGCCAGACAAATGGGTTAGAGCTTCTCGTAGAAGAACTATATGCACGGAAAGAAATTTCTTATGAACTTTTAAATGGCAACTTGACTAACTATGATGAGATCAATATTTAGCTGAACTTCTTCCAGAGCTGATGTTCCTCCGTCCCTGATATATGGCTTTATTTCGGCTCCAATTCATCATATATGGAAGCTGCTGCTGTTGACTGGTAGTCTTACTCCCTAGGCTTATCTCCATTGAACATGCTGAGCTCAGACAGGTATATATAATTGCCTATTTTTATAGTTTGGCATTAGAATGACCTTATTTGTTTGTTACATTGCCCTATACTTGCCCAATTGTTTAGTAAATGGGACGATAATAAAATGGGCAAACGTGGAATGACACATGCAGAACGAGTACGTTCTAGCAATCATTTTAGAATTACATTCTGTGACTATTATTCTTCTGGTTTTGGTAGAGATTCTGACGGTCCTGCTCTGATCTTTTTTGTTTTAAATACAGCTGTTACAATTAGGTGTTCGAACGACCGGCTACTGTCCTCATTGGTAGGGAGGGTCACACACCCCGTCCCGGATCGAGGCTGTCGTGCCGCGCGACAAGCCTTTTACTAGTCGAATTCTCTAGGTGCCAGCCAGTCCTGAAGGCCACCGACAATTGTTGTCGGGGGTTCATGCTTCTTCGTTTTTGTAGCGGAGCTAACCTTATTTCTTAGTCCGCGGAAGACTTATAAACTCATAGTATCTCTTAGCCTATTAAACTGAACGGCTATAAACTTAGAGGGACTCTACTCTTCAACCACGTAGTGAAACTTACCTCTAGGTGTCTAAGCAAGCTCGCAAGCTTCTAGTCCTGGTTCAGGGGACTTACGAATCCAAGGGTAATCACGCGCCAATACTGCCCAAGAGTACTAGCCTTAAAACAGTCTCTTAACTATTACGATCAAAGACGTCTAAACAAGACACATGTCTGAAACTGATCAAAAGAGGACCTGGATTTATCTATGATTTATAGCGATAATAAACCTCGGGAACTTTTATTCTCCCCTCCGTTTTCTGATTAAACGCTCTCAGTTTGATATAACGCTACATGATTGGCTGATTTATAGGTAAATATTTACCCATATTGACTGAAAAAATGACCTATACCACTCTTGTCCTCTGCGGTATATGTTTTTGATGGACTCTTTCTAATCTGTTCATTATATATTTACCTACAACTGTGCGACAATTAACAGTCTCGCTCCTCCAGAAGAGGTTGGCACACTGAAGAGGTGAAGAAGGAATATAAATGGGCACGCGCTCGAATGATTACGCAGTACGTGTACTGAGTACGCGTAAAGTTGGAAACCATAAGGGCGAAAACGTGAAGGGTCAAGACCTCGAATGATCACACGCTGGAGCCGCGGTAAGAGACGATAGTCTAGCGTGCATGCGCATGGTCGCCAGCTGCATGGTAAGGTGTCCGTTCCGCGTTATGATTGGAAAGAGTAAAACGAGCAAACCAAGTGGAAGGTTAAAGTTGTTTGTGGGCACCATAACAACGAAGCTTTTGAACACCCTTCGGATTCGAAGGGGGGAGCTAAGCTTAAGTGATAAGGTTTATGTTATAGCTTCAGGGAGGGCAGACATTCAATCAAGACGCATTCTAACCTCTATAAGAAAGCACCACGCTGACCTTAATGCTACATCCCAAGATATCTACAATGTGCGTCACTTGCACAGATTCGAGATGCTTGTCGATCGTCCACCACTATAAGCACTACTCGACAATCTCGAAAGCACGGATGTGGTGTACGATATTCGACAAACGCCTGGAAGCCTTCAGATATCACATCTGTTCATTGTGTCGCCTTCAGCACGCGTTATTTTCGCCAAGTCCAGCAAAGGGAGTGCTGGTTTGCTTGATGCAACCTACAAACAAATCGTTACGGTCTCCAATAATTGCATATGGTTGGTACATCCTCAACAAATGCCACATTTATCCTATGTTACTGTTTTGTGAGAAAGGAAACAACGTTGGACTACTGCTGGGCGATGAATAAGATGAAGGACCTATTTTACGACTGGGGCATCACCCACCAGCTCGCCTTTGTAACGGACCGGTAAGTCATACTCATGACCGCACTGTTCGAATTGGTTACAACAGCAAATGCATTGTTATGCCGTTACATATCATAAAGAACCTATTTGCCAAGAAACGGACAGCGTTTCAAGCGCAAGCGGACTTTGACCATTTAATCCAAGACTAGGAAATGCTGGTGAATCTTCTACTATATCAAAATTCGAAGCCCGACTCGGGAAAATGCGTAGATACTTGCCTGTACAAACCATGCATTACCTAGCAAGCACATGGCATATATCAAAGAAACAACTCGTTTTATGCTTAGTCTAATTTGATCCACATAACAAGTTATTCTCATTCACTATAATTTAGGAAAAGTTTGTTAATGCTTGACGCCACAGAATTCCCATTATGTGCACACCTCAACATTGCGCGTGTAGAGTGCCCATGCGGCTTTAAAAAATGGATTTGTGTGTCCACAGGTAGGAAAAAATATTCCCTGCTGAGAACAGCTTTTTGTGATGGTGTAATGTGTTCGATTACACTATATGTGTTTTTAGGTGATCTCCTGACAGTGAATACAGCAAGTGATGGGCAGATTGCCAGTATAAGGCAGCTACATGCCAGGGAACGTGCTATTGGCGACATGCAGCTTGCAGCCATGGTCGCTCCTGTAATGGTTTAGGTCTCGGTGGCAGCCCTGAGGGGCGCGCACACGAACTAAATATCAAAGAAATCGGGAGAGGGATAGGAAGGCCTCTGGAGGACAACAATGGGATACCCGTGGGCTCAATAATTTCAGCTGCGTGGTAAAAAACCGTCAGGTACGGAAACTTTATTGTTCGTCACTGTGAAATTGATATAAATTTCTAACATTCTGGCAGGTAATCACTAGGTACAAATGATTTTCATCAGCATTGGTGGCTAGTTCGATGAGCGCGCACGAGTTCAGGAAGTATCTAGAATATGATAACCATTTCCAGTGCATTTTAAGCGGTAGCAGAATCATATACACGTGAAACTTCGTTGCACAAGAAACGCCGTTTGCTTGAAATCATTTTCGGCGCTCCAGCTACCGCGAACGATGTACTTGATCCAGAATTCGTACAACTGCGTGGGTGGTCATCAAGATCGACCCGAAAGAGCCAACCATCTGCATCATTTATGGGCAGAATTCCGTCTGAACATGAGACCGTTGCAGAATCCTTGATTATACCCATGAAAAGAAGATGCGGCCGTTGCGGGTTGGTAGGTCACAATACATGACGGTGTAAAACTTTATTCGATCCAACACCTACTGTACTTAACGAAAGCAATTTATAGATCAAAACAACTTTGTATGCATTTTTGAGTAAGAATCTGTCAATGGTGTAATTGCTATCACTCATTACGCGATCATGCAGTTTTCTCGACCTTACTGGCAGCAATGACGTCTTTAACTTATCTAGCCTTGAAACTAATTTACCTAATCAAGGAGTACTCATCGAGGTTCTTCTGGTATTGCCACACCAGAACGACGACGTACTTTAAAGACCCTATTTCGAGAGATACCTTCTGTCCGTAATCGATAAGGTAAGGTATTACCGCTAGCGTACGTGAGTACAATATCATTTTCGCTAATCTCTTCGTATGTGTATCACACCAGCGTACCTGGTCACGATAACCGTTCGTGTAACCCAGTTACGGAGAGGCTACAGCTCAGTGGTAGTAGAGTACCGGGTGATAACATTGAAACTTTGATGGTTGCACGCTTTTTATAAGGACCGTGGGTTGGTCTTGTAAGTCCTTGGAGGGATTGAACCCAGGCTACTTAAATAGACTGGTGCTGGGCTGACCATTGCACAGGGTGGTAACCCAAAAGATTCGGTAGTGTTTATTTTGTTGTTGGCCATCTTCGCAGATTGTGTCCACTGTGGCGACAAAGACTACACCGCCGGATTGCGCTCTCCTTAACCCTTACAGTGTGATCAACGTGCTCAAAAATACCGATGGAAGTCGCTATGTCTAACCCGACAGTCGGCCACGTCATCGAATGTGTTCAGGATCACCAACACCTGTCAAGTATACTACAGTAACGAGGATGACTAAGAAGTTCAAAAGAAGACTGCGCTTATGCGATGACTCCTCACCATTGTTAGCTATCTGCAAGCAGAGTAAACCACTTGCTAATGTCACTGATTCATATGGAACCAGCACAATACGTGGTGCTCACATCCACCAGTGCGGATCAAATTCCTCGAGTCGGAGTCACCAATAATTAGTTGCATTCCAGCTGTACTCACATGGATATCTCATTAAAGACTGGACCTTTCGAGAGCACGGGTTTGTGACTGAGGTACGCATTGTGAGCCGACGATGTGCAGGCGTAAATGATGCAACCTTCTCCATATCATTAGCAAAAAATGCGCGAAACTACATGTCAGAAATCGGACATAATCGAGTGTTTTGACAACAAACAACAAATAACTGCTCTTTACCGGATGGTTGGATAGCAGAATTAGACACTTGCAAGTTATACGTGAGCTTGATAGGAATTAGAGGCAAAACATAGACATTCACGCAGCATCTACCGCCAATAAATTGGGCTCTGATCGATTGATACTTCTATCCACTACTTCTTGAGATCGGAATGAGAACTTTCAACACGTGAGGCTGATAACTTTACAAAGTTATTTACGCCTTGCTACCAAGCTGTAACAAAAAAATTCTTCGGCAATATCAAAGGAAAATCGTGCAGTGTTGCAATACTACGGCAAGGGCATTCATCAGTGCTACGTCTAGATCCGTCACAAAGACCTAGGGACATCACCAATAATACGAGTCAAGTTATACGTTCAATATTGATGCTCATCACACAGACTGTACTGCATTCAGTATCAGAACATATCATTACCTCAGGATGAACACCAACTTGCTAAACCACTGTAGCAATTTTTTCACCGCCTTCGTATAATCCAGTGACTAGTCATTTTCGGTGAAGCATCAGGCGGGCGTGAAGGACACATTCGTGTTATAACACCCGCAACATGAAGCAGATAAAGCTCGTAGCGACTGGGTTAATTTGACACCCGATAACCAAACCTTGCCTTTACTGAACACTTCACAAATGGCTGCCGTAGAGGACAAAACAAGAATAGGCGCTACAGCTGACCTGTATTACTCTGCTACAGGAAGTGCTGCAAACCAATTTGCAATGCTATCAAGATGTGCGGCCAATGGGGATCTTACGGAGATTTTCCTTTTCGTTCTTCGTAACATCCGTTGTATATATCTCCTGCGATGGCGTGGCAATTTTCATCATGTTATCTTAGGACCGTCAGAGTTCGGCTTGGACGCACACCCGCAATTAGTAATGCGGTTTTTGACTCTTTCTCATGAACTGTCAGATTACCCTTGTGGTAGGACGAAGGTTGAACGAAGCCTGCATAGATGTGGTCGATGCATGCGTGTACAGCTGACCACTTTCCTGCTTTAGTCTATACAAGGTTGAGTTTCATAGGACGACCAGCCTTATTGCTGCGCGTGGCGCTTTGTGTGCCAGCAGGCACATACAGACCATACTATCTCCAGTGAGGTGTACACATTTGACGTCTTCGTCCTTCTTTTTTCCTACTCGTGTGGTCATCCGGATCATAATTAAGTTTCTTGCGTCACGCGCGTGAATATTCACACCTACTTTAGTCGCATCTAGTGTGTCGTATATGTGCTGAAGGAGGGGGTGATAGCTGCAAACAAGGTTTGGGAGGATGCGGACATGTCGGAGAGTATTTTAATGACTACGGATTTTTAGTGACGTCGACACACCATAGTCCGCCGTTAAACTGTCCATTTATGGAATTGTTAAATGCACGCTGTTTTGGCTAACGTAACCGACCACAGGCTAATTTCAATAGACGCTTCATATAATGACAGCCTATTTCTGGCTAACGTGACCGACCTCAACTCATATTTACTGCCAAGAGAGTAATATTAAAAATATTGCAGAGATATTCACAAGTAAACTTGATTTTATTTTAGTGTATGCTCACCCCACCAAAACAGACCTATGACACCTACGAGAAATTTTCGTGCTTCCGTGAATGCTTTTACTTGCACTCAAGGGTACACCATTAGAATGGCAAGGTTTACTGGAGGCTGCAAGTATTTGTTGAATTGCGATCGTGGCGGAACACCACGATCGCAATTGGTAAAGGAAAAACGCAAGGGTAAAGAGATAAGAAAGGAATGGACTGTAAGTTCCAACGGATATGATCGGGTCAAAAAGGATAACTGGCACTCTTCATTCATAAATGGCGAGCTCAATCATCCACCCACTCTCGATATAGTATATCATGCGGCCGCACGACTTCTGAACAAATAACAAAAGCTCGTTGGGATACTGAATATCAAGGCGGGATTGTCCTCGGGAGATACTATGACCGTTTTGAGGATCCAAATTCTCTGTTGTCTCGACTTCTTTTACTATCTCCTTTATTTTCCTATAGCCGGGTTTTTCTTATTGGCATAGACCATTTTCTCCTAACCAGTAGTTTCCGGCATAAGATGAGAATTATCGATACTTCTACCTATTTAATTCAACTAGTCCGCCTGCCATGCGATTGACGACAAGACTATCCCCTAATACGCAGGGTTGACGAGTAAAACTTATTTTTGATTAAAGGGCGTGCATTTAATAACAATTATTGACATTTTTTAAAAGGCGTCCATTTAGTAATTTTGTGGGCGTGCATTTAGCAATTACCTAAATATATTAAATAATGACGCCGGCCAATCATTCGCGACCGTTTAGTGTCCATTTTTTTAATAATCGGGTAAGTTTAGGGCAACGCAACGAACACCTAAAGAAATTCTGACGCCACTTTTTACATTGTCTAACATTTTATAATGATGATTTTAACATAATGCAGATTGCCACGAAGCTCGTGTCATTACTCTCATCCTCCGTCTCAGCCGAACGGTGCTCCAGTTATTGGCCTTTATTCACAGCAAAACGAGAAATCGGTTACTTGGTGCAAGTACAATAAAATATGATATGTTTAAATGAATACGCAAAGTATCAAGTGTACACGGAGGTCCATCGAGTCGAATTAGGCTACCTACTACCACGGAAGAAGAAGAGTAAATTGCATCATCACGAGAGACAGGGATCATAGACGGTGGAGAAGCTTTAACCAGACCGAGGTTAAATCACACCAGTTAAGGAGATTGATGAACAACAGGATTTTCATGAAACACTATCAATAGTCGAACCGACATCATAAACTTCACGTTTGACATTATGCTGTCCCACTTATTTAATTTCACCATTCTATATATTGAGCCAAAGAGGGGCCATAAGAAATTAAAGTAGACGATAACATGATCGTTTTTGACACAGAAAATCCTGCCTCTATCGTGGACAACGCGTTGCCGAGTTGAAATTTTAAGCTTAAGTTAATTTTTTTGAAGAGGAAATGTATACATATTGATGATGAAAGCTCTACTTTTGGTGGTGATATTAGAAGCTGAAGTGAGGTCTAGCTTTAGATAGATTTCACATGCATTAACACGATTAAAGCAAACAACGTCCGCTAAATTCGAATAAACATTTTATCGTGGTCGGTTGATGGTATACATAACTACGATCATGGTCGATAAGCTGTAATAAAAGATCTATCCATGATCATCAACTTGCTCTACTTTTGATAGAGATTGATGGAGGTCACTTTGTTCACGTTATGTGATCAAAACAGACACGACTCGAAGAAATTGGAAAAGGTAGAAGAAGTGCGACGATTAAGTAAGAGAAGTATGGGGCGTAGTGATTAATAAACAAATTGTGTTGTTGGAGAGTAAAAGTCGCCGGTAAATTAGTAAGGGTACCGCTGAAGCCACAGAAAGTAAGACTACGACCACTCAAGCGGTCTAGAAGTAAAAGCCTTTTCATATTCGTCGCACGAAACCTTGGCTTCCCTGCAGCTTGACGTGCTTGTACGCAAGTGGCTTCATTAACAGCAGCAACAACAGTAAAATCAATGAGATAGCGATAACACTAAGAAACAAATCCAAATTGCAACAAAAACCTAGTCAAAGGCATGGCGTGGAAAGGGCTTTAAGCGCGTGTTTGATTATGCATGACCGCTTTCGTCCAGCCTACGTCCAGCGCGTCTGCACGGTGCCAGGGTTTTTTAAGTGGAAAGTGTTGGATTATTTTTGCTAGCTAACTGGAGAATAACAATGTCTGCGCTGTGATTGGATGGATTGAATTTCTGTGGGCGTCATTTTAGTTTCAATGACCGTAGTATTAATGTCAGTGGCCGTAATATTTGTGTGTGTAGCTGAAGCGGTAGCTAGCAATTAAAAATTGTACAAAAATATTGTCCTGGTCACTTCAATCGCTTTTGGTCACTTGACTTGTCATTGTAACAGAACCTTCACTTAAGCATTGCGTCCGGTCAATTAACATCCTTATTAATTGGACTTTCCAGTTGCTGCATTGAGACCACTTGAATAAAATCGAATAATTATTCTACACTGCCGACGCCCCCTTTAAAACTTCTAAATTTGCAATCCAAAGGAAGATTGATGTATCGCCTGGAAGCCTTATAGCTGTAGTGGACGCTTTCGGTATACGCGATTGTGGTTATACCTCTCGAACTTATCGCGACTGCTCCATTTGAATTCAGCTGGTAACAGGGTGTGGTCGTTCGTCCTCGAAGATGATTTGACTGCTTCACCTGCAGCTCCGCCAACTTCGCCAGTTCCGCATAATTCAAATCTCTACAGGCGCCAGTTGGTATAGTTTAGCTTTAAATCAGAAGACTACGATTCTTGTACCTGTAGCTTCAACAACTGCGGCGTTTGCCACAATGTTCTTGACTCCAGTGGAGCCTACACAAACGCCTAAACCTCCATTGTCAGGGTACGTAGCCTTTTCTATTACCGCAAAAATAAGCACATACTACCTTTCCACCACATTAAGCTCGATAGGTGGTTGTTCTCGTATCAGCGGCTACACGAATCTCAGGTTTAATTAAGAAATCTTGATGGGGGATTTGGAGTGACGCGAATACCTTATAATTCTGTCGTTTGTAATTTCTTGTTACAGTCCTCCCTCTAAAAAACCTTCCCCAATAACTAATAACATTCAGTAACTTTTAGGATTAGACGTCCACCGTGGTCGTTCTATGGTAGTTCTGATGTTGTTAACTTGTGACTTGTAACTAATAGCCGAAAAGCTAGAAAAAGGGTATAGAGGGAGAATTTGTACCAAGTGTGGGAAAATAAACCTATTGAAACCAAGTACCGAGGGTGTGATATGTGGTTTTCGCACTGCGAATGTCAGCCTTGAGGGGAGAGGAGTAGCTTATCGGAAGGACAGTGGTCTTCCTAGAACAGGTAATGCAAGGTACTTGCACTAGCTAAGATGGTGACCTGAACGAACTGTAATGGCCTCCTCCTATGCTGCAACTCCTTCTTTTACTTCCTCCAACTCCTGCACATCAATAAGATTCATTCGATCATTGAGCTCAAGCGGAGCACTCTTGTCGTCTTCGACAGAGTTGAGAAGCTTATCAATGGGTGAGACAGCAACAAAATTAGTTTGTTTCCCACCAAGCACACCAACCACGGCAAGCTACCAGGGTGGCTACATGTCTCTGACCTTGAGGTAAAACCTGAATCAGGTTTAAGAGAGAAAGGTGAATACTAGTTTTGGTGGTCTCTGTGGCTTG
The DNA here is from genome assembly GCA_000173235.2 of Hyaloperonospora arabidopsidis Emoy2. Lineage (NCBI taxonomy): Eukaryota > Oomycota > Peronosporomycetes > Peronosporales > Peronosporaceae > Hyaloperonospora > Hyaloperonospora arabidopsidis. The sequence goes on from JH597888.1 coordinate 151,680, forward strand.
TGTTCTGCTGTTTCGGGAAGAATTTCATTTGGGAGTTAAAGTGGACTGGGTAATTCCAGCGGAGGCTTTCACTTTTATTTTTTTATTTAATTTACCGTTGTATATGTGTGAGGGCAATATTATCTAAGGGAAATTAAAAATACTCCTTTTAATCACGAAATAAAAAATGTCCCAGATCATTATAAAAATAAATGCCCCAGATATTGAGAATCCAAATTCCCCACGTCCTCGTATCCTTAATTTAATCTGGCACACACAGAACTCCACATCTTTATTATTTTTCAATTCCTTTGAATGGCCGTGCTCAACACCCGCCCTGCGGGCGTAGCCACGTAGGGGGTTCTGCCGCGGGCGCAGATGGCACAGGGAAGATGCGAACGCGTCTTTGTATCGTCGGCTGCGGCCGTAAATGTAGCCAATCGGTGCTAATGTTGTTGTAATTGATGTTATTGTCTTTCTTATCGGTTTTGTTATTGTAGTTATTGTTTTTCTAATGTCATATGTTGTTATTTTGTTTCAATTGCTGCTGTTTTAGCTAGTGTCGTTGTTGCTGATGTCGTTGCTGCTGCTACCGCCGTGGCAGTAGACGTTGTTGTTATTGTTGTGAGTAATAAATGTTGTTCTGATGCTTTTGATACTGCTTGCTGCCAAAGTTAGTGTTGTTTCTGCCGATGTCGTTGTCATTGCTACTACTGTTAGTGTTCTTAGTGTTACTACTGTTCTCTGTTGCTGTTGTTACTACAGTGCTGCAGTTTTAGTTGATTGGTTGTGGGATAGGAATACACATCTGCTTGTACCCTATATTTATTTTAGCCTGTTAAGTATCTAGTATACTACCATGAATCCATTTTACCTCTTTGTCTTATATTATTTAATTCGAAGCGGATGGCGACATGTCAGTGATGTTGCACGAATTAGTCGGTGCTGTTAACATTTTCCTCCAAGGACAGCAAGCTGGAATTGTAGAGCTCAAGAAGTAATGACAACACACACAATTCATTCGATTTTATCGAAGTGTGAACTCACTGTAGTATACATGTCAAAGTATAAAGAATTGAATAAACTCTGTATTGAAATGTAATAGATGGACTTCAACAAGATTTTGTCGGACTTATCCGCTAGCACTTGGCATGCGGCCCTCTAAAGGTAATATCTGCTTCCACACCTCCTGCTGTATTGTTTTGATGTGCTAAAGAACTCCCAAACGTATTCTTATAAATTAAGCTGGTAGTAATCAGGGAATGCTTAAGGGCCTATACACCCGCCAGATTCGACATAAGTTTCTTCTACGGCACCTAGATTGCTCCCTATTGCACGTTGCAACTATGTATTGACGTAATTTAGTGCTGATTCGCGAGCGTCGCATAAGTCCACTCTGTCACGGTGAATATCCGCGTGACCGTAATCAAGGGCTCATCTGTTCTAGAAAGTCATATGTGTCAGCATATTGCGTGTGAAAGGTGAGTATAATAGGTTAAGCCCTTCATTGAAGTACAATGGCGGTATATGTGTACCGGGTTAAATAGAGTATACAAGGACGTGGGGCAATTGCCTTTTTCTCATTATTGGGGGCATTTTTATGTTCCAATTTTCTGGGGCACTTTTTATTTTCTAATTATCTGGGGCATTTCCCCCCTATAATCCTATAAATAATGCCCTTTGATATTGGAAAGTGTATCTACGCGACTAAAAGTAATCAGAGGGAGAACTATACTATAAATGTATACCTCGCGGTCGTGGGTTATAGTGCTCTGCTTCAGCCTCTCCGGGTACGGAGCGGTGAGAAAAAAATTATGATCAACGATCCTGTCCCCTAAACTTTGATCTTTTTATGTATTTTTGTTGCGGTTTCTCGCATGATCGCGTACATAATATTCTCACATAGCAAGATTGATAGATCACCCGACTTAATTCCAATTTTGCTAACTCTACCTGCGTCTACCCAGAATGATAACCGAACGATGTACTCATTTATACGCTAGCGCGAGTTATTTTAAAGGTGCAACAAACAGTATAATCATATCAGGTCCTTTTTCAAGTCCAGCAGAACAACACCCACACACGCCTTCGAAAATAAGCGTGGTCGTGTCTGCCTTCATAAAAGAAAATTCTGATCCCTTCGGAGTTCATGGTGCTGCAGATAAATTGCGTTCTTTTTGGGGTGCTGTACCCCCTATGATGTATAATCTGCGAATCGTTTTCTCAGTGAATAAAGTTAATTGTACATTTTTAGAGCTATTTGGGGGCATAATTTTATCTCCTATCGACTCATAAGCAGATGAGTCACGTTGAGCGCTATTAGCCACCATAAAAATGCTGTTTTGCTGGTTGAGTCGCTGTACCGGCGTTATATGAGCCACCTTGACTACATCGTCGAAGTACCTGCGATGGGTTTTTAACAATACGGTCTGAGAGAAAACTTCTATTCTATCGCAGTTGATCTTTTTCTGGGGAGGCGGCAACATATCTTGACCCTCTCGATGCCTTTAAAACTCATGAGTAATGGCTTGGTCTGCTCTCTCTGTCTTGCACTGGTTCAACAGTTGACGTTTGGAGCCGCCAGTTTACGTGAAGGCCCTCATCCTGAAGTTAACCCCCTTTTTGTTGAAGGAACAACTAATCCCCACAGGTGGAGTGAGTACATCTTGACAAGCTTGTGCATCATATTAGAGTGACTTCCTTTTTGGCACTTGCTTTTTAGCGCATATTGTACTAATGTTCGGCAAACTCAGCCCATTTTCCACCTGTGTAAGACGCTTATGCGAGAGATCAATAACCATTCGTGCAGCATGTGTAGATCAATAGCGAGTTTCAGACGTCTAAACAAGTCGACGAGGCGTCAGTCATCAGTAATTATCAATGATTAAGCTGCGATGAAGGTACCATCAACCCAAGCATATAAATTATTGTTAAAGTATAGATTTTGATTCGTTCACAATGCGCCAAAAAAAATGCTGCTTAAGTGTAGTATATCTTGCTGCTTTCATATACCCGCATGCTTTAGCAGGATGAACCGCTTTCTTCAAGCCTACGTTCAGCGCGTCTGCCCGGCGCCAGCGAGCCGCCCGTTGTTGGATTCTTTTTGTTTTGTTAGCAAACTTTAAAATACAAATTCTAAGCTGTGAGTGGCTGTATCAATTCTGTGGACGTAGTATCTGTGACCGTAGTATTAACGTCAGTGGCCGTAGTATTAGTGTGTGTGGCTTAAGTGGCACCTAATATAAAAATTTCATATCAAATTAAGGTTTGGTCACTTAAGGTTACTTAAGGTCACTTATGGTCACTTGACCGGTCATTGTGACAGCGACCGTCACTTAATCATTGCGACTGGTCATTTAACATCCCTGATCATTGGCAAAGGCCGGTCGCGTTGCCCTAGCATACTGTACTGGATTAATACGTTAATTAGCAACATCATACTCCTTCTCCAGTGATTGCTGCTGTTGTATAGTGTTTTGAAACTTGATTCAGTTCTCCGTACTGAATTACTTATATCAAAGGGCGATCTCCAGAGCTTGGTCCCCTACCTTATGGAAGAAATAGGCAATCAGATTAGTCAGTCGAAACAAAGGACAGCAACATGAAAACGTGTTTAGTTTTGTGCGCGTTTAGAATTTGCGCCTGTGCGGGCTCATCTATTATGCATAAACTCGACTATAGATTAAATAGTAATTTGCCGCCCAGATACTTTTTTACAATTATTTATTAATGACTAGTCACCAGACTCAGCTCGTGCTTGGCAAGGCTACGAGATTTGGAACTTTCGCCGGGCTACGTTATCTGTAACACTTTATTCCTTACTAATAAAAGAGGATGGCAAACCCGACTCTACACCTCGTTCAAAGGTAAAAAAATTAAAGCTATTCCTGATTCTAGATTAAACTAGATAGTTCATATTAACAAGTGCCCTTTTTTAATACCAGTCATCTTGCCACGGATAGGTGTCTGCAATTTGGAATCACCAGAAGCTGCACCATATTACTGGGGCATCCATGACCTTGCCGGAAATATATTAACTACTAGAGCTGTCGGTGTGTACGAAGAAGACAATATTTCGTATATTGCTCTGGAGTGTGACATGGATTTTGACGTACATAATTCAAGTGAAGTGGAGAAAAGAATTCACGAATTTACGAACTCTCAGATTTATAATCATAGCAGACTGGATGCCAGATTGGTGATCTTCTTGTTCGGTCACGGACATAGCGCCGCGAGTCCTAAAGAGGTCTTAGACCATTATACAACGCTTGGAGCGCGCCTGGATATCGCAGCGATGACCTGAGCGTCGATGCCGGCGATACTGGCATCACTTGGAATTATGGGGATAGTATTCTTTTGATTTGTTTTGACTGACTATTCTGAATGCCTAGGCGAGGCTAATCCGTATTTGAATCTTGCTATTCCGTACTGCAAACGCGTCAAACGTTTACCGACAACTCATTAGCTTAAAAGTTAAATTTATCCATAATATGCTATGTATAGAAGTTCAGAGGTGCAGAGTTTGTAGAGCTTCCTTTGACTGCTTCTAGTGCTAAGCCTAAGCTGGAGGCTGTGATATCAACTGTAAAGCGTGCCTAGGATATGGGGGAAAGTGTGTTTGGTCGTCCGAAAGCGAGTGCGCCTGGTTGGGGATCGCTAAAGACCAGTGCCGCAACTGCAATTAGTGGTTGGAAAATGTCAGGTTTGACCAGGCTTTGTCGTCATCGGCGGTCGTTGAGTGCACCATCAAAGATTGCGTCTGATGCCACGACAGGCTGGGGCCAAACATGAAAACGTGGAACGAGCCAGAGCACAAGACTGAGACGGCCCCTGTTCGACAAAACACAACGGAGTCATGGAACACAACGGAGTCATGGGCAAATTGCTCATGGTAGTTCATACACTACACCTACGACTTCACGTGTTACCACGACGGATCCATTCGAAGCTTTAATAACAAAGTCAGACGAATTTCACCCCATAGATGTAGCTGCTACGACGCCCGACGTGCTAACGATGAGAGAATATCCAACGACAATCATAGATTTGGTCAAGCTGTCGGACAAAGCGCGACGTCTGGGTGCAAAGTATGGGCACAAGCTGATGTACGTGCAAGGCAAAGAAGAACTACGCAACGACGTGATTTACTTTGGTGATAAGTGCGCCGCGTTCTCCACGAAAGCGTCACGTGGATTGCTGCAAACCCAACTTATTGGGGCAGCGCCCATTCTTGGTGCAGGTGGGCCCGTACCGGTAGAAAAGGTTAGTGCTACCGGAAAAGCACAGCATGGTGATGTGTTAGTGCTAGACGGACAAAAGACAGCGTGCTTGCGACCGGGTCAGCTGACTCCACCATCAGCTTTGGACTCTTTCGCGAACAAAAAAAGACGCATCCGACGCTCCAAGCGATCCCTCGCTGACTATCAGGGCACACAATGAGCGTGCGAACACTTCAGTTCAACCCGATAGCAGCGGACGTCCCACGCTTAACAGGCCACGATCCCTCGTTGCGCTTTGGAATGTAAGAACAGGGCAAGAGATTACGTCTGGAGTGCAAGCTGGGTGTTATCGCGTAGAATATGGCTATTAGTCACAGCAAGCCGCTAAAGCTACACTGTATGTTCATATAAAGCTAGTTTACAGGTGACATACAGGAAACTAAAACAAGATAGAGGAAGCTTTACAAACTCTGCACCTCTGAACTTCTATATATAGCATATTATGAATAAATTTAACTTTTAAGCTAATGAGTTGTCGGTAAAAATGTTTGTCGCGTTTGCAGTACGGAATAGCAAAATTCAAAGTACGGATTAATTTCGCCCGAATGCCTATTTCTTCTATAAAAAGGTGGAAGAATGATGGCTAACGTTTGTGTGGTTCATGGTTTACCTCTCTCTGTAATAATATATAACACTGGAGAGGCAAATGGAATCAATCATGTCTGTGATACCTGTTTTGTCTGCCCCCTAGTCCCACTCTAAACGCGCACAAGCGCATAAAAGAGGATTTATATTGGCCAAAAGCTCAGAACGGGATTTTGATTGGCCAAAACCTCCCTACCGGCCATCGATACCGGCATGTACTGGTCTTTCCAAGATGCTACGGACAGCTGTGGGTCTTCCGATTCATCGAAACGAGAGGTGAAGGCATGTATTTAATGATTTACAAATGTAGCGTACGTCCTGACAGAGAGATGGTTCGTAAGGAATGCGGTGCATCCCGTGACACGTGCATGCGTCGAAAACAAGCGATTGTTTACCGCTTCTGGTGGTTCACAAAGCGCATCGCCAGCAGTGCGAGCACACGGAAGAACACCAAGAAGGCCAGCACGATGCCATTGTTCTGCCAGATTTCGCTGTGCTCCACCAGGAAAACACTCTCCAAGTAGTTCTTCACGGTCAGATCTGCCGGGAGCGACGGCGGCACGTTCGTCATGAATTGGCACCCAACGTCGCTGCCCACGCCGTCACTGGGACAGTCGCCAAACACGAGGCTGGATACGACTGCAAACGTGTACTTGTGCGGCGTAATGTGGTACAGCCACTTGTAGCCCGTCGGCAGGTCTCCAGCAGGAGGAGTGAAGCCCATAAACAGCAGGAATATCAACGCCATGAGGAAACCCAGAATCTGTGCGACTTCCACATTCGGCAGCAGGAACACCAGGAACTCGCCGATGTACCCCTGTAGCAGCACGTGCATCGACACAGCAAGCCAGAACGTGAAGAATGCACTGGCCCCGGTGAAGCCGACCATCGAGTAGAACGGGATCATGAACAGCATCACGGCGAAGAACGTGTACGGGATCTCCACCACACTTGAGCTGAAGAAGTACCAAAACGCGTTGTACGTCTGCGCTGCGCGTTCACGGTAGAACACACCACGCTCCTGAGAAGCGATGGGCAACGAGCTGTTGAACGAGCTGATGCCGAGGAACCCGACCGTCAGGTACAACATGCCCATTCCCGAGTTGATGCCAGTAAACGACGTGTACTCAGCATCAACGTACGTGATGCCGAACACGAGGCCCAAAACCAGAGTTACGAAGAACCGTGTCAAGTTGAACGATGCCGTGCGCCAGTACATGCGGAAGAAGCGCTGCATCACCATTTTCATCTGGACCAGCTCCGTCGCAGCGCGCTTGTCAGTGAATATCAGTTCCGGCAAGTCTGCCGAGGGTCGAGTCACACCATCACGGTCTAGGTTCGTCTGCAGAATCTCAAACTGCCTGCTCTCCTGGAAGACCTTCACGAAGTCCTTGGCACCGTTGCTGTTGCCTACACCCGCACCGATCACCTCCAACATCCACGTCGCCGCATTGTAGTGTTCTTCCAGCTTCTCCACGCCCTCAATGGACTCGAAGTACGCGATCATCTCACACGCGTTCTGACCCAGCTCACCCGCGAACACCGTCTCACCACCGCGCTTCAGCAGGAGCAGACTGTCGAACACACTGAAAACCTCGGTCGAAGGCTGATGAATCGTGCACACAACAGTCCGGCCCGTGTTCGCCACCTTGCGCACGCCATCCATGATGAGCTTGGCGGAACGCGCATCCAGTCCACTCGTGGGCTCGTCCAGGAAGAGAACACTAGGCTGTGCTGCCAGCTCCACACCGATCGTCAATCGCTTCATCTGCTCCACGGAACTGCCGCGGACGATCTGGTCAGCAATCGGATTCAGATCAAGCAGTTCCAGACATTCATCCACCGAGTCGTACTTGTGGCTGTCAGGAACGTCGGCGCCCTGGCGGAGAAACGCACTGAACGTAAGCGCCTCGCGGAACGTTGTCGAATCACAGTGGATGTCCATTTGCTCGCAATACCCAGTCGAGCGTCGGATAGCGAGGTCAGTGGCAGGGACACCGTTCAGCAGGATATGGCCGCCAATTGTTCCTCCTGTTTTGCGTCCGGCAATAACATCCATGAGCGTCGTCTTGCCGGCACCTGACGATCCCATGAGTGCCGTGATGGTACCTGGCAGCGCGTATCCATTGATACCTTTGAGCAGATCGATCGTTCCCTTGGGGTTTGACGGATCCGGCACGCTGTACCAGAGGTCCTTGAAGGCGAGAGTGACCGGAACAAAGAGCTTCTCGCTAGCAGGAGCCACAGAGAAAGCAGCATCGCCACCGTTTGTCGAGCCTCGCGGCGTGGCCATCAGACCGTATCCGTCCTTGGTGTCGTTCTTGTCCTCCGAGCCGGTCAATGTCACGTTCTCGGGACTTTCATAGCGGTTGTACTCCAGTGCGATGTACGAGAGAAACATGAAGAAAATGTACGCGCCACCGAGGTACGCGATGCCTAACCAGAGCCAAGACTCTTCGGACGGAACCTCAAATGTACCGAGCGAGTACTCGCCGACCGTCTGATTGAAGCTTTCGCAGAAGTTGATGTCGCCGTAAACACACGTGTCGAACGTGGAGTCTCTGTACTGGTTCACTGCCAGTGCGCGCACGCACCAAGCAATCGGGTTTATCCAGTACAGCCAGATGAGGTAGTCCGGAATTTGCTCTTTCGTGATGACAAAGCCTCCGAACAAGATGAAGAAGAGGATCGAGACACTCGAGATCGGGTTGGCCACGCTAAAATTTGGCGCAGCGGACGCCAAGAAGAAGAAGAACGCGGTGAACGCGAGGTTCGCCATGATCAGCAGCAACAGGAACAGGAAGAACGACCCGATCGTGTCCACGAAGCCGCACATCCAGTACACGATGCAGCCGAATACGACACTCTCCAGAATAATCGGTAGCAGCTGGCTCACCGAGGACGAAAGCACATAAGACGCCGTGCGGAAGAAGTTGGCACCACGCTGCTTGTAGAACACCTCGCGCGCAGCCATGACCGTCGGAATCTGAGCGGACTGACCCAGCGATAAACACAGCACCGACGCGAAGATGACGCCGATGACCAATTGTGCGTTCGTCGGGTCAAACTGGTAGAAGACGCTGGCATAGAACAACCCCATGACGGTGTTCATGAACAAGCGCCCACATAGTGCTGCCGAGTCGCGCAATGTCACTTTGATCTGTCGTGTCATCAGCAAACACGTGCTGTCCCAGAAGTTCTGGTGGAACTCCGGCTGAATGTCCATAAACACCTTCTTGTCCTGAACGAGGCCGGGGTGCACTGGATTTTCGAGGTCTGTCCGCATTCGGTCATAGATGGACGAGCGCTCGAACGCCGCGGCAAAGTCGCTGGCCGACCGCGGGATCGAAATGCCTCCGGCGTCTTCCACTTCGTACTGCGCCTGCTTGTCCGTCCCCAGATCCAGCAAGAAGTCTGCCACGTCACGACGAGGAGGACACTGGAAGCCCAAGCTCTCAAAGTAGCTCAGTGCCTCAGCCCTCGGTCCGTGATACATCTGGTAGCCCTCGTTCATGATCACGACGTCGTCGAAGAGCTCAAAGACCTCGGGCGACGGCTGGAGCAGAGAAATCACGATCGCCTTGCGGAACTTCTTGGCGATACTGCGCTGCGTCGTGATGATGTCGAACGTTGCGGCACTGTCGAGCCCCGTGCTGATCTCGTCCATCATCATCACGTACTTGTTGCCGAACTCCATCTCGCCCGTCGTCACGCGCTTGCGCTCTCCTCCGGACACACCGCGGATCATGGCGTCGCCCACGATGGTGTTCTGACAGTTGTCGAGTCCGAGCTGCTGGATGACGATGTCCGGGTAGTGCTTGTACATGGCCCGAGCAGCGTCGAGCGCGGCCTTGTTCTCCTCCGGTGAACCGTTGATAAGGTGCTGCTCGTCTCGCTTGGAGAGACCACCACCGCAACAGGCGTGTGCGAACTCGAGCGTCTCCTTCACGGTCAAGAGCGGGTAGTGCTTGTCTCGCTGAGTCACGTAGGACACGAACTGTGGCAGACATTTGCGCAGCTCGTTGGCTGGTGTGCCGTTATACCTCACCTCGCCCTTCATCGTGATGTTCTTGGCGTCTGGGAAGCGGCCGCTGATCAACTTCATGAGCGACGACTTGCCTGATCCTGGCTGGCCGAGCACGAGCGTGATGGTGCCAGGCTTGAAGACGCCACTGACGTTCCTGAGGATCTCCTTCTTCACGACGTGCTTGCTGGACCTCATTTCACGGATACCCGTCGTGATCACGTTGATCAACGTGGGCAGCTCGACGGTGATGTTCGTCTCGTCTTTCACCATGATGTCGGCAGTAATAGAGACGTCTTTGAAGCGCACCTCCATCTGCGGAAGCGCTTTGCCCAGTGATTTCTCCATGCGGGACGCGACGTGGTCGTGCAGCGCTTGGGGTCCCTCTGCCAGGAGTGTCTTGCCATTGTGGTACTCGATGGCGGCGCGCAGGGGCGTGTCGGGCGCGTCTGGAGTCATGCTGAAATGCGCGGTTCAGTCCGAGAGAACGAGGTCGAGTTGCAGTGGACTGATGTCGCTGTTAACTCAAGAGCGCAAATTGCGAAGTGATTGACTGATTCTGAAGGCAAGACAGAGGCGGTGGCGCAACGTGTGTGGCGATTCGTGCACGACACAGCACCGGAGCGTAGTGTTTGGTGTGAGTAATTGCCCAGTCTTTGGCAGAAGGGGAGGAGCTGCCATAATCATAGTTCCGCAAATAACTCTGGACTGCGTGTAACTGTCGCTAGCAACACATTCGACATTGCACACGTTGATCTTTAGCCAATGAAACCGCTTGATCCGCCGGACGAGGCGTAAGCTGACACGTTGTCTCATCTGGCTTACGAGTGACGACTTTGCTACGACCCTGATCGAAAACGCCTTTCTACCTGTGCAAACAGACCGAAAGTCCAGGCAGTATTCTTGCACATCTGACGATACACACCAAAGCGCTGATTCTCAGTCGTGGTAGGCGACTGAACGAGATTGACAATGTCGTTACCACAATTATGATGATGGACATCCCTGAGCATGTCGGTTACGGGTATTGTTGGCCTTCGGACAGCGATTCTTACTTAGTCCCGATTCCGCAGATTCGATCGTGACTTCGTTGTGTCATTAGTGGTATTCCTTTCTCTTGACGAAGCTGTACATCAACCCGCTTTCAAGCATTCTGTAAGCTGTGCGGATCTGCGTGATTACGGCAGTTGGTGGTAAATATGGCAGCAATGGTACGTAATGCAGCAACTAGGGGAACACCATCACGGCTGACAGCGTTCCTTCGCCACGCATCAACACTCGGACGACCACACACCCAGTCAAAAACTATGCGATGGTCCCAACCACACGACCGTCCTATCACACTTTCCAGCTGCACGACGTCAGTCCGCCTCACTACCGTACCATCGAACGCATCCCTGAACTCCTAAGGTAAGTTATTCCAAGTCGCCCTTATCATATAAGGGGTAGGCTGTGCAGCGATTTAGCGATTTCATTTCTAGTTCGACTGCAGACATTTGTAGCGACCACACAATCGGAAAGGGATGGTTGCGTAGTCGCGCGAACATCTTTGATCGCAGCAAGGTCCCGCCACGATGCTACGAATCGTCACTTCCAAATGTTCACAGTTCAGCTTTAAGCACGCCCAGCCCCAGCCCTTCGTCTCGGGCAGCCTCCTTCGGCGAAAATCCTCCCTCGTGAGGGTTGAAGTGGATGAGATTATGGTTGCCTACGCCGCTCGTGCAAGATACCACGGCTAGTGTTGAGAGAGGCATACGTGTCTATGTAACTTTTAATGGGTGCAGGACGTCTGATAATCGCAAGCCTGGTCAGCAACGCCGGGTCCCCTTGCGAGTCCGGAAATTGTACGGAGCTTGTCACCTTGGATGACGACAATTGGCATGACCTGGCCATTTTTCGTTGGCATAACAGCAGACGTGCTCTCTGTAATTCGTATCGGCCAGCCGGTACACCGGCTTTGTGACAGATTGGAGTTGCCCCGCATCTTTACCCCAAAATTCTTTGACGTTGCCTTCGATGGAGACGTTGCCTTCGATGGAGACGTTGCGAGTAGGTACGTTACTCAATTCGTTGTACCCACAAGTTATAGTGCAAAACTCTACAGCCAATGCCACAGCCGCCCGACTCGTATGCGTATTTGTTCACCTGACCTCGAACTAGCTGTTCCTCGACTAGGATGGAGGCCCCGTGCTTGTTGGCACAAAACGCCGGCTGGTGACGATCCATGCGCCATGCACATCGGACTGTCGGTTGCGCATCCTCAATTTGTCTGGCTACGCAAGCTGCTGATAGGGAATGACATTACAACTAGGGTCCTTGCATCAGGCGTCATGGCGTAGACGATCACCTTCTCCAGATCGACGGGCCTCGTCAGAGGCCACCCCAGATTCACCCTAAAGATGGCGGCATCTGCACTGTTGCATCGACGACGCACCAAGGTGGACCTTGCTCGCGGTCGCCACTTCGTTTAGGCTTTCTATCATAGGCGCCTTTCCTCCCCTTTGTTGCATACCGCAGCGATGCACTGAGAGCACCTGAGAGATAGGCTTGAACTGGGCTTGGGTGGGATAGTTTTAAGTCACACCCTCTACCTCGACTTCACATCTCTTGAGGACACTTCCCAATTTGCGCCTTCGGGCAACTACGGCCAAGCGACGAAGACCTCCAAATAGCCGGGCGACCGGCCCCCTTACTCTGGGTGGGAAGTCCCCTATCGTGGGGCCCAGATTAAAGGGGGGAGGCCTTCTTGCCGCTGCGTGCGCTACGGGAGGCAGCGCAGCGTGCAAACCGAAAGGGGAGCAACAACTCAGACACCCCGATGTGAGGGGTACGGCAACAGCGGTTGTCACCCCCCACCTAGTACCTACTATTCTACTTCAGCCTTCGAGTTGTCGGCCCGGCCGCCGAGCTTGACTCCCGAGCCCAACGAAGCGAACTTGCCTAGAATGTGATCAAGATCGGCCTCGTCCAGGTGCGTCAGCGGCCCATCGGGGGTGATCGGTCTGGTCCCCGGCGTTTCCTGCGACTTCAGCGCCCTGTCTGCACCCCAGACTGGATATCCGATTCCACGTACCCTTTGCGAAGTGTCCCCCGTGATGACCGAAGAGCCGAGCCAAGCAGACTAAGCCAGCGAGGAGAAGATGATGTAGTTTAGGCAGCAGCACACCGATATCGTATAGGGCATACGCACTTAATCGACGTTCAGGATTTACTACATCTCTAGAGGTCGTCACGACAATTTTTCGGATCCGGCGGTTATCTCCCGGCTCACAAGTACTTGGAGAACTAAAAACAAACTGCAGATTAGTAAATTACCTAACCTCAAAAAAAATAAACTACAAGGTGCAAAAATAAATTATTACCACGATATCGAAAAATTAAAAATGTACCACCTTATACAACAGGATAGAAAAAAACACAAGCTTGGATAATCAATATATGTACAAAGAGTATCTACTAAACGTACCAAATTACACATGCTTGGCATCGCAAAGAAAAGAAGTGTCATCATGGTATGTTGGTGCCTAGCAATTCGAGAGATATTGAGCGTTCGCGGTGGTCTGGCAGTGTCAGATCAGATTCTGCATCCGCCGACCACTCAATCTTTCACCACAAGGAGTGTAATATTATTGGTAATGTTGTTGGCTACTGATACTAATGACCACATGGCATGGACGACACTACGTGATTGTGTGTAACGATGTGATCGACTCATCGTTTTGTTACTAATATTGTAGAGTCGATATCGATAGGCTTAGAGTAGTACAACGAGACGAACTAAGGACCTAGCTAGATGATAATTCACTTTCCATTTTACCTTCTTCTAAGCGTTTCCACCTCAACTCGCCCTTGGCTGTTGCCAAAAATCAAAAAATATAAGTACGATTGCCAAAGAATACGCATCTTCGACGAACCGATCATCACTATACTGTGTGAGTACATGATATCGACTCCGCAGTTAACATCGCATTATAAATTGTCAAATTACGAGACGATAAAGTCAGGAAGCAATAATGTGTTTCATGTCATCAACACTCTATAACAATTTCCCATATCCGTCTTTGCTGTCCGTGTAATAATTGGCCTATACCGTTTGTAAAGGGCTTACACATCGATGGGTACTCGGTACCCTGTGTCTTAGACACACGGGATGGTATCCCGCTGAAAGATATATAGAATATCTTATCGGTTTATAGGGACTGACAGGTGTCAGCCACAGGATAGGAAAGATCTTAAAAGATCTTTATTTAGGACATGAGTGCCTAGATTAGGTAATATTAGGATTAAGATATTCTATAGAGTTAAACGTAAATAAAGTTCAGTTTCCCCTTTTCACATTGTCTAAGACACGTGCCTTGCGAGGCGTCTCTGATCGTTGATCGTTAATAGTTAGCAACATCTCTTTGAGATAGCTTCTCTTGAGCACTAAATGCTGTAGATTCACTGAATCGTTCGGTTCCCTTGAACAAGGACCTTAAGCTTTACGCTGGTTGACTCATAGAGTCTAGTTCTTTAGAACTAACATCGCTCTTTGAGCACTAAGTCTTCCTCTGACTTAAGGAGCTGTGTAGCTCCGCTACACTTGGTAGCACTAGTAGTCAATCTACGCCTGAGTCTTTAAAGACTGATCCTCTGTGAGGATGAAAACCCCCACTCCCCTCTCTGAGGCCCAAAAGGTCGCGCTCGATAAGCTGACCGCATCTTTGGGTCTAGAGTATGTAGAATTCCTTGTATCGCAAGGCTCGGAGGTGCTGACTGCACGTGTTGAGGGGTTCTTGTAGTATGAATCGTCCTTTCTAGGTCAGGTACAAGACCAAATGGCGTCGACTATGCCTACATGCTATGTGTCTGGTTCAGACGAAGAGGCTAGGCCTCGTCTTCTTAGAGTGGAAGTTAAAAACTACTCAGGAAAGGAGGGTGAAAACCTCATCCTCTGGATCCGTGAGATTGAGATGGCCATGAGATCAGGACTGATCAAGCTTGACCATAAACAGGTCTCGATGGCTATCTCAAAGCTCGATGGAAGAGCTAGAGAATGGGCCTTGACGTGTAGCACGTCGGTCGACTTAGCGTTTCCCACATGGAGTCGCTCAAGTCACAATTCGTACAGGTGTTTTCACCACCTAACCAGGCTTACCGCGTGCGTTCACACTTTTTATCAACCCGTCAGGGTAAGAATGAGTTAACGGACTATGTCCAAGAGCTGAGAACTCTCATAGCTGCTATGCAGTCTGACCCTCTGCCTGAGGCAGTCCATGTGACTATATTCATGAAGGGTCTCCATACTGGCATTGCCAGAACCGAAGTCTTTCGGGTTCATCCATTTACATTCAAAGAGGCTGTGAGAATTACTCTTAATGCTGAGTATAACTTCAAGTCGGCCAGACTTGGCTGGAATGGGTACAACCCTAGTTCTGCGAGAGAAAACTCCACGAGTACTCCGGCCGTTAAAAGGCCGGAAACGATGGATCTCAGCTATGCTGAAGATGGAGGTGAAGTTGAACTTCAAGCTGCTGAGCAGCAACGTGTTGTACAACGGTGTTATGCGTGCAGAAGCACTAAACACTTGCGGCCTGGTTGCCTTTTTTGTAGATAGCGCCAGGCTACGAGTCAACACTCTACCCCGAGCCAGAAGTCTGGCATGGCACGGGGAAATGCCGACACCCAGTAGGCGCGGGGCGCCCTAATGGGGAAGAACTAGGTTCTGTAGACTGATCAAGCTTGACCATAAACAGGTCTCGATGGCTATCTCAAAGCTCGATGGAAGAGCTAGAGAATGGGCCTTGACGTGTAGCACGTCGGTCGACTTAGCGTTTCCCACATGGAGTCGCTCAAGTCACAATTCGTACAGGTGTTTTCACCACCTAACCAGGCTTACCGCGTGCGTTCACACTTTTTATCAACCCGTCAGGGTAAGAATGAGTTAACGGACTATGTCCAAGAGCTGAGAACTCTCATAGCTGCTATGCAGTCTGACCCTCTGCCTGAGGCAGTCCATGTGACTATATTCATGAAGGGTCTCCATACTGGCATTGCCAGAACCGAAGTCTTTCGGGTTCATCCATTTACATTCAAAGAGGCTGTGAGAATTACTCTTAATGCTGAGTATAACTTCAAGTCGGCCAGACTTGGCTGGAATGGGTACAACCCTAGTTCTGCGAGAGAAAACTCCACGAGTACTCCGGCCGTTAAAAGGCCGGAAACGATGGATCTCAGCTATGCTGAAGATGGAGGTGAAGTTGAACTTCAAGCTGCTGAGCAGCAACGTGTTGTACAACGGTGTTATGCGTGCAGAAGCACTAAACACTTGCGGCCTGGTTGCCTTTTTTGTAGATAGCGCCAGGCTACGAGTCAACACTCTACCCCGAGCCAGAAGTCTGGCATGGCACGGGGAAATGCCGACACCCAGTAGGCGCGGGGCGCCCTAATGGGGAAGAACTAGGTTCTGTAACACCTTTAGGAGGTAAAGTTGAACAGGGATTGGCCCCAAAGAGTTCCATACCTACTGGTATGGAGCGTGGATACAAGTCTGACTTGTAGGTCGCTGAGGCAAAAGTTAAAGGCTTGAAAAGCCTTGGTCGAGCTCAATCGATTCTGGGGCGTCTTGCAATTATGCTCGACGTCATTCCCTTGAAGGAAGTCAGGGTTATGCTGAAGCGCTTACAGCGCATGAGGGTGATTCAATCACGGTTCGTTTAGCGACTGGAAGTCGTGTCACTGTACCTAAAGTTCCGTTGAACTTAGGTATAAAGGTTTTGGACTTTGATACTATTGAACGCTGTATTGTCCTTAATTTGGACTCGAGATATGATCTCATCCTAGGTATGGCTTGAACGCCATGAGCCATGAATCTATTGGAGGTCGAAGACCTTAGGCGCTATGCGCAATGTTTCTAGCGAAGTTTTGGAGAGTCATGAACCCACCTTTGCTAGGCAACAAAAGCACTATTGGCGCGAGCCTTTGACAGAAGATGTCAATGTGCTGGACATTGGAATGTCTGAGTTAACTAACTCCAATGTTGAAAACATGAATTCCGAGCGAAGCTCGTTGAGTATTATTGATACGGCACGTACTCCGTTGAGTGTTACTCGTTGTGATAACGAGTCACTGCATGCTGAAAGCATGGTTAGCCTAGGGCCGAGTTATCAAGGATGTGATTCCTTTGATGTGTGTGTGGTGGCACGTGAAAATGCACCGAGTGCGGTCGGCCGTGAAGGCACCACATTTAATGTCGGTAATGACAATTGTTGGCGAAACGCCATTAAGTTCAAGGCTAGGCCCGTATAATGTAGGTGGAGTGGCACTTTTAAATCCACTAGGTGAAGTGTTCGAGTTACGTAACACTTCACCGGATGTCGATCAAGACATCAGCTCTCGTATAGAGCGTACTACTAGTAGTAGTAACCACGGGGACACTATTGTCCCGACCCCAGAGGGGTGTAAGGTCTCATCGAAGAGAAGACCTGGACGCCAGGTGGCAACTGTTAAGCGCCAGGCGTCCGAGCAGTCACATAGTGACAATAGTGATACACTATATACACTCTTCAACGGAGTGACTGGCCAGGTTGAGGGCAATGTAAGCCTGGAAACCGTTCCATCTTTGGATGCTCTTTGTGAGCTAGACGAAATGTCTGATGGCGAGTTTAGCCAGGCCTTGAAGGCACAATATTTATCCGAATTAGTGGTCATTAGACCCGATGTCGAGTTGAACTCGTCCTCATTAATGGATGAGTAGGTCCTAGAGGACACCAGGGCGGCACTCAGTGCCCGGAGTGGATCTTCGATCCTTAAAGATCCGTTGGATCCATTCTATTCTTTGGTAAAGGAATTTCAAGATGTGGTGTGTCACAACCCACCATCTGTCTTACTTGTTGATAGAAGTGTACGTCATGAAATTGACCTAGTTCCAGGAACTAAATACTTCGTAACACGACAGTGGAATTTACCTAAGGAACAGTGTGACGTCATTGACGTTTTCGTTAGTGCTAAGCACGCGGCGGGAATGGTGCGGGAGAGTAAGTCTCCCCATTCCACACCTATATTTTGTGTCAAAAAGCCTAATGGTAAGTGGCGTATTGTGCACGCTTATGATAAGCTTAATGCTGCCACTATCCCGGCTCAGACACCAATCCCCAGAAAGGATGTTCTTCATAGCAATATGGTGGGATGTACATTGTACAGTGCGCTCGACTTAGTCGATGGTTATTACCAGCTGCTCATGCGAGCAAGCGATATTGCGCTAACAGCGGTTAGTACCCCAAGCGGTATACTCTGGAAGTGGCTTGTTATGCCACAAGGGCTGTCAAATGCCCCGGCTACTTTTAATTGTCTGGTGAAGCAACTATTCAGACCTCATCGAGGCTATACACAAACGTACTTTGATGACATCTTTTCCCATAGTCGTGCAACGAACGGTCGATCTGATGTGGATAACCACCTTGATCATTTACGAGCGGTGCTCGAGTGCATGCGCACGAATAAATTGTATGCAAATGCATCTGAGTGCATCTTTGATGCAGAAAAGATTCCCTTTCTGGGGTGCTTCATTGGGAAGCGAGGCCTTCGAGCGGACCCCGCTAAGGTAGGTAAGGGCCATAGTCGATTGGAAGTTTCCAAAGAACCAAAAAGATTTACGTAAGTGGCTAGGCCTTGCCAATTACTTGCATAAGTATAGTGCGAATTACGCAGATATGGCTCGGCCATTATCCAATCTCCTTAAGAAGGATGTGGATTGGTGTTGGGGTAACACCGATCATGATGCTTTTCAAGCAGTTAAGGAAAGTCTCTTTAATGCGCCAATACTGGCTTTGCCCAATCCTGATCAGCCTTTCAGTGTTGTCTGTGACGCATCTGACTTTGCCATATGCAGTGCTTTATCACAAGCAGATGTCGATAGACGCGAACGCGTCATTGCTTGGCTCAAAGCCATTTGTGATTTATACAGATCATGCATCATTACGCACTGCGACACAGTCGCCGCATTTCTCTCAGAGAATGGCTCGTTGGCTTTCATTCTTTGCCGAATATAACTTCGAAGTGAAGTAAAAGCCAGGAAAGCAAAATGTTTGGCTGATGCGCTATCGTGCCGACCTGACTATGAGCTTGCTCACGTCACTACGCTGTCATCGTCAGTCACTGACTTAATCCGTGCGGCTTATGCCAAGGATGAACAATGTGTAGCTTTACTACGTGCTCTTGGGAGCGAGGAGTTTAAAGACTAGGACATAGAATTGTCGGCACGTTTACGTGCGAGGCTACATCGATATTTTATTGATAATGGCCTGTTGTGCTATCGCACAGATATTGAGGATAACCCTCGTACCCTCGCTGTCCTTCATGATGAGGAGTTAAAGTATCGAATCCTCTATGAGGCACATGATACCGCTTTAAGTGGTCATCTTGGTCGTGAGAAGACCTATAGCTCAGTGAGCCAGGCTTATTGGTGGCCCAAACTATACAAGTGGGTGAGCAACTATGTGCGTACGTGTGAAACGTGTCAACGGGTTAAACCCTCAGCACATGCGGCGGCGCCTCTGGCTAGTCTGCTTGTACCCACTGGGTGTTGGGAGTCCATGAGTATGGACTTTGTGTTTGGCCTACCGAAATATTTGGAAGGCAACACTGGCATTGTAGTCTTTGTTGACCGATTGAGCAAGATGGCTCACCTAGCGGCAGTGTCGGACTCTGTTGATGTCGAAGGTACAGCGAAGCTGTTTATCGACCTTATATTTCGACAAAATGGTTTGTCAGTGGCAATTGTCTCTGATAGAGATCCCGCTTCACTGGAAGTCCATCTTCAAGGTGCTCGGAACCCGTTTGGACATGTCCACAGCGGATCATCCGCAGACCGATACTCAAACTGAGCGTGTTAATCGCGTCATTCATGACATTTTGCGCAGTGTTTGCGCTGATACGCCTATGCGTTGGAGCACCATGCTCCCTGTTGTTGAGTTTGCGTTGAACAACGCGGTTCATGCCTCTACAGGCTATACTCCGTTCTATGTAAACGGTCTCACCCACACTCGCGTTCCACTAACTCTACCACTATGTGGTTCACGGCTTGGTGGGGGATAGGCTGCCGATCGGCTTGCTGATATCAGCCATGCTACTGTTCAAAAACAGGTAGGCGAGTTTCTCACAACGCGATTAAATGTCTTAAGACATGTGCGTGACGCAATGGCTGAAAGCCAAGACCAACAAAAACAACAAGCAGATGCTTAAAACAGAGGTTGTATTGAACGTTATAAGGTCGGAGACCAAGTATTACTCAATGCTAAAAATCTTTTTTCCTACAAATGTTGTGTCCGCTGTCTTTAAGACAAAGTTGCGTCCACGCTTCATTGAACCATTTACGGTCACTGCCAAGAAGGGACTTGCGTATAAGCTAAGCCTTCCGCGCAAATTTTGCACACACCCAGTGTTCTACGTAGGCTTACTTAAGCCATACCGGGATCCTTCCCATGTGAACTTGGAGGCGCTTGCGCCGCGGAAGTTGGCCTTGCCATCGGTTGCTGCATCCGAATCAGGATCAGGAGGTCAAGCTGGGCCTCCATCCGGGTGTGACCCGACTCCAACGCCTCAACGCGAGCTTGCGTCGCGACGAGCACACTCTGGGTCTTACCCAATGTCTCACGGAGACCCCTCAGCTCGAGAAGTACCTTCTCATGCTCCTCTTTCGGTATACCGACCTCCACTGACGCTGCTCGATGAGCAAGGGAACCGCCAGTTCCATGTGGAGAGACTCCTGAAACGACGTCGTCGTCATGACCAATATCAGTATCTGGTAAAGTGGCGAGGGTACCCTGAGTCGGAGGACTCATGGGAGTATGAGATACCCCTTCGGCAAGACTGCCCATACGCCTTGGACGTTTTTGAACATCGTGGCCAGGTTCATCTCGAGACCGAGGCCGTGTTTCCCACCACTGTGGTGTGGGTTGGCGGGTTGGTGGTCACAGTCTGACCAGCACTCGTGGATACCGTAGTAGCCGAAGCATAGCGCGTGCGATTGCGCAATTGGCCTCTGGCCTTAAGCTTGGCGTAGTCATACCGAAGCTTGCGTTCGAGACGCACCTTAGCCACACTGACACTAGCTCTCAGAGCGTACATACTGCTGACGACGAGTGCGGTGCACCTAGCGAATGAATTCGTTGTCTTCTTCGTCCTTTGTTTCGCCTGCCAACAAGAGAATGAGTACGTCCTTAATCGGTGGAACCAGTGCACCACGTGCTTGCATCTCAAGGCGTGCTTGTACTGACTTTGCGTTGTCAGATATGGCTCCAGGTACCTCTCATGAAGTGCCTGGCCACTTGCCCCTTCCTCGAGAGAAGCAGCTACAGGATGAATGGTCCACGTTGCCAACGTTTGGCCAGTCGTTTGACGTAGACGTTCCTCCACACTGAGTGGATTGAACACATAGTCACGCTGGTTCTCAAGGGTCGTGATCATTTGTGCATGGCGCCGAGCGCTTTCTTCTCGTTGAACAGTCAACTGTTGCTGCTCATCGAGCGGGTTGGTAATGATTGCATCATCCGAACCGGGTTTTGAATGCGCCATTGGCAGACTTAGCGTAGTAGGAGAATGTACCTCAGACATGGGTGTATCGGACATTGCCCTTGCATCACCCGAGACACTGGTATCACTACCATAGTCCACTGACTCCTCCATCCCGAGGTATGCACAAAGCGCCTTTGACTCGTTAGGCGATGAGGACATGGTGCTAAAGCTTTGCGTTACCGTGAGGTTTACCGCAAGCGCACTGACCTCGTTGAAGAACAAAGTTCAATTGCCGTTTGGGTAAACGGCAGTCTGGTGGGGGAGGGAGTAACGGGGTTACACATCGATGGGTACTCGGTACCCTGTGTCTTAGACACACGGGATGGTGTCCCGCTGAAAGATATATAGAATATTTGATCGGCTTATAGGGACTGACGGGTGTCAGCCACAGGATAGGAAAGATCTTAAAAGATCTTTATTTAGGACATGAGTGCCTAGATTAGGTAATATTAGGATTAAGATATTCTATAGAGTTAAACGTAAATAAAGTTCAGTTTCCCCTTTTCACATTGTCTAAGACACGTGCCTTGCGAGGCGTCTCTGATCGTTGATCGTTAATAGTTAGCAACATCTCTTTGAGATAGCTTCTCTTGAGCACTAAGTGCTGTAGATTCACTGAATCGTTCGGTTCCCTTGAACAAGGACCTTAAGCTTTACGCTGGTTGACTCATAGAGTGTAGTTCTTTAGAACTAATATCGCTCTTTGAGCACTAAGTCTTCCTCTGACTTAAGGAGCTGTGTATCTCCGCTACATTGTTGATGTCCTACACCCGCTACCATGTACTAGTCAGAAAACACCATTTATGAGTTGGAGCAATCGACAGCGGCGATGAAGCGCGACGACGGGCAACAGTAAATTAGCAGCATATTTATAAAATGGATGTTACACTAACAACAGCGATATCGTTTAGTCAGGACGTGAGCTCAACCAAAAGTGCAGCTTTCCATTTTTTGTTATCTCAAGAGATCAACACAGCGTAAGGCAGTGTACACACCACATGGCTATTCTCTTCGTGTCGTAAAGTCAATATAGTCTCGTGTTTTCTCGACTGCTCAAAATTATCAACGTTTGCAGCCGCCTGTTCTGAGAGATCCACGAATATTGTAACTCGAACCAAAAGTATCCTTGTTGCGAGCCCGAGGGGTGAAGCAATTAGTGACTGTGCGCAAGGTTGAATGCCGAACTTTTTAATCGTACTTTTCCGTGTGCATGTCCGTGTGTGTCTGTAAATAACGCGGTTAGGTGTACCTTACACGTACTAAGTGTGATCTATCCTGTCCCATTCTCATAGGTATATAGGTATATTCAAAGTCACCCTATGGCTAGGTCAATATTGTGATGCACGTACGTGATAGGCTTAAAATCAACTAAAGGTGAATATGATCACATAAGCAAACACTGGAAGCTCATAAGCAAAGGTTGATCGCGTTGCATGAGTATACTTCTGGATTAATTAAGACATTAACAGCATCATATTCCTCCTTCAGTGACTGCTGCTGTTGTATAGTGTTTTGCAACTTGATTCAGTTCTCGAACTGGATTACTTATATCAAAGGGCGAGCTCCAGAGCTTGCTTCCCTATCTTTATACATGTAAGCAAGATCCATCTAATCAAAAGAGGGCGTCAAAGACGAAGCGAATACCCATCACAAGCTACTGAATGAATTGAAATGCGCCCAGCCAGATGATGCGAAATATAACCGTTTTGTTCACAATCGTAGGACTTGTCCGATAAAGG
Organism: Hyaloperonospora arabidopsidis Emoy2; assembly: GCA_000173235.2. Lineage (NCBI taxonomy): Eukaryota > Oomycota > Peronosporomycetes > Peronosporales > Peronosporaceae > Hyaloperonospora > Hyaloperonospora arabidopsidis. The sequence goes on from JH597888.1 coordinate 174,839, forward strand.
AAGAATGATTGTACACTTCGTCGCCCTAAGTGTACAGCGCATATTTATCAGAGGATTTCTATCCAAGAATGGATTTCTCTTCGCGACATATGTACATACAAAAATATCCGAGCCTGCAGATATGACCGGATAAGTGCGCGAGTGAGATGAGCTACGTACGAATCATTTGTAAAATCTGGAGTATTTCCATCTTCACACGAACAGTAGACATCCATTTTACGTCACCTGTCATGCTCGCACGTATAGTAGTCATCCTTCGTACATCATTTATAATTCCGATGCTATAGTATCTAATTTTATTTGCTTTGTAAAATTTCCAATTAACGATAAGTTTATTTTTTCCTAGGTATACTTTTCTCTTCTCTTACGATTTTAATTTGTCCTAGTTATCCACACACCCACGTTTTGCTACCCGCGCACCCCCATAGCCAACCCTAGGAAATCACCGATGGGTACGTTATGAAATACCAACATCACCCATTTAATTTTGCGGTATGTATTTCATTTGTACATTGCTTGGTATATTTTTATTTCTGATAAGCCCGTAGACGTAGTTGTTGTTGTTGTCACAGACGGTCTATTTACACTGATTAACTATGTGCAAGATCTCTGGAATAGCCGGAGCCACGTTGCCAGCGCCGGAGGGTCCGAGGTCTGACGAGGGCTGACCCCCGTACAGCCTGGTGGCCTTCTCCGTTCATGCTCGAGTAAATTGATGCATGCATACAGCGTGGCACCCCGTATAGCCGATGACACGTTTCGATGCTCTCATAGCGCTATTGCGCGTAGATGCCGGATGCACTTATCCCAAAAATTGGTCGTGGCGCTTGTGATGTCCTTCGTGGCCGCCTGATAGACCGCGTCATTTCGGTCTGTCCATAGCTTAGTTTGACAAATCGTCGCTAGAATATACCATATTCGCTTCCACATACGCTCAGCGTCTTCCCAATCATCCTGGAAACGGTCCTCTAGGAGGGTCTTTTGGTGCGCGGGTACGCTAACGACTCGTCTGCTGGCACACGCACTAAAAAAGCAATCAGTTTGCTGGCGTTATGCACGTTCCCCATATATTGCTCCACCAGCTTATTCCAAAATGCTACGGCGTACAGGCAGTCCCAAAACAAGTGCGCCAATGTCTCCACTTCACCCCGACAGCCCGGTTGCTTACGGCATGTAGTGTCTGCGAGTCGCCCTGCATGATGCAAATGGAGTAGCCTCGACACGATCCGATATCCCGTTCAGACCTGATAAGCCGTAAGGCCCTGACTATGGTCCCATACTTGCTTTGGTGTTTGACATAGTTCAGCGCGTTGCCATTCGTCCCGCCCTACTCGTTCTTCTGGTCGATCCAAGAAAATCCCCATAGGGCGGGCAATAGTTTTTTTGTGAGTTCGAAAGGCTTGCCGTGTAAGCACCGCTTGGATGGACCTATTCGGTGTTTTGTCAGGTACAGCCCAAAGAAATCTGTGAAGCTGTGGGTATGCTGCAAATACGAAGCCGCGTTCCCGAAGCTCGTGAATGAACGCCCTCTGTTCGACGTTTGATCCGACTAATAGCTTCGGGATGGATCCGGTACATCTCTAGTGCACGCCATCGTCCCCCTGGTTCAGCGTTATAGACTGCGTTAGGTCCTGCGCGTCATCTGATGGTCGACCTGCTATGACGCCTTCTCGTGTCAGTGACCATATATAGGTCGATAATGCCGGGGGAGCATGACGTAATCGTGGAGCTGAGTGCTGGCGTATGCTCTGTCTGACGTCTATAGTCGGAGAGGCCAGCAGCACCGCTGTTGCCCATCGCTGTAATGTTGCTGCCGAGTGCGGCCTGGGTGGGTTAGCTGACTTAGGTACCTTCACAACAAATTTAGCTGGTCCCGTACGTTCCAGGCCAAGTTGTTTGAGCGGACAGGCTTCAATCCAATTAAAAGTGGGCTTGGCCAACATGTTGCCACTTTGATCGCGGATCCGAGGGTCCTCCGACCAATTGCACGTGGCCCAGAAACTTCGAATCGCCGCGGGCATGTCCCCAGCACCCATCGACCGGTCGGGAAACTTCGCTGAGTAGGATATAACGAACCCGTCTCCGTCCCACCAACTAACCGACCCGTCAAGTAACCCCGCTGAGTGTGTGGCGACCCTTTTGTCAATTGATGTAGCTGTTCTGGTGTCGGAGCTAGCCAGTTCCCAAGTGTCCGTTGTAACACCAGCCCTGGTGTACTTCGCAGGCACGTAGCCGCATGCTGCGTCAACATAGCTGGAGTCGTCTGCCATGCGTGAGCCCTCTTCAACCCACGAAAGGCCCAGCTACGCCAAGCTGCAAGTACTTGTCCGAGCGCTGGGTAAGCCATATGAGGGCGTGCTTGGTTCGTTGGGTTTTGACTGCGACAGTCACATCTACCAGCCCGATATCTCCCACATGTCAAGGCGTCACTAAGAGCCCCGGGTTAACCGTATGACCCCTGGCGTCTATCGATACAGCGTGCGCCCACAATAATTGCTTGAATAAATTGTGCAACTCTTTCTCAGCCCATATCGAATTTCAAAAACACTCGCTGTGAACAAGAGAAAGGGGAGGACAATGGTGTTCAGTATGAGAACTCTGTTCTCCACACTGGTCGCACCCGCGTTGCCGTTAAGAGGCATCGTTGGATCTTCTGGATCTGAAGGACCCAGTTCTTGTTATCTAAATTCCCCGTTCCAATCTCGTAACCTAGGTACCTGGTTGTGCCTCCCGGTGCTACGACTTCTATCCCCTCGTAGCGCTTGACCGTGACCGCCCTGTTGAGAAAAATGAGCTGGCTTTTGTTGGGTTGGACATGCAGGACCGACAGTGCTCCAAACTCGGTGACAATGCTTAAAGCATGCGAAATTTGCCCAGCCTCTGCGAGGAAGAGTGTGGAGTCGTCAACAAACGCTGGAATTAGGAGTGTTTGCCCTGGCAGCTCTGGCACATCGAGCCTCTTTAACGATGTGTCCCGCTGTAATGCTTAACTTAGCACCTCCACCACTAGCAGAAATAGAAGCGGTACAAGCGGACAGCCCTGTCGAATACCCGATCCCACCTGGAGAGCCTGGGACTGCCAGCCATTCACGTCAAAGCATGCTGACGTACCGGTGTGGATGCGTCGGATGAGTTCTACAAACCGTTCATCAAAACTGAACAGGCGTAGCGCTTCGTACATGAAATCTCTATCAGCCATATTATACGCCTTTTTAAAATCCAATAGCAAGATAAATCTGCTCTGGTCGGCGGTCATGTCTTCCTGCACCGTTGCTGTTGTTAGTTGAGCCATCATCATCATCACTGATTTCGATATTTTTCGCCCGTGTACAAAACCATGTTGCGAGTCGCTGATAGCTCGAGGTAAAGAGTCTTGTAGCCGAGTTGCCAGCACCTTCGAAAAGACCTTGTAGTTTGTTTTTTTTGCAGCAAAGAAATCGGTCTATAATCCATGGCATCGTCGGAATCGCCTTCTTCCGAAGAGGAATAATCAGAGACTCCAGGAATGAAGAGGGGATCTCCGACCCCGCTAATATGATGTTGCTGATGCTGAACAGAGCAGGGACCATGAGCGCAGCCTTGTCCTTGTAAAAATCGTTGTTCAGCCCATCGGGGCCAGCCAATTTACGACGACCTATCCCGGTAATAGCCGCAATCACCTCGGCGTCCATATAGGGATGTAGCACCCGCTCATTATCGTCAGATCTGAGTCGTTGCTCCGGCGGTATGGCTGCAAATGCTCTCAACTTCGTCGATAATAATGGCTGTGCCACGGTTCGGTGACTCCTGCTGAGCACCTGCGCCCATTCCGACGCAAACGGATCCGCGACCGACAGTTTTGCTGAAAATGGAGGTCCATGGCATGCCCGTAGGGAAGTGACACGTTGATCTCGTTCCCAATTTGCTATCCTCTGGTAGGACCATCTGAGACGCTCCGCCGATCACTCCATAGCCTCCCTTATCAAGCCAGGTGGTCCTGTCCGATCTCCTCTAAATTGGCTGAAATCCATTGCCTTCGTGTTATAAACTGCCGCCTGTTGCGCTTACGTAGCTTCGCTACGTACCGTTTTCTTCTTTGCTTTTCCCCTTTTCTGACCACTTTTATGCAGTGTATGCTCCCAGCGATATGGCCGTCCTAGGACTGGATTGAAGGGGCATGATTCACCTCCTTATTCGTCATCTCCTTTATGAATTCCGTCGAGCCTCGTTCTGGCCGGTTCGACCGAATATGATAGGAAATGCGACGCCGCTGCTGTGGTCGTCGGCCTAAACTTTTTCTCCTTAAGTGTAGCACAACTTGCTCGTGGTCGGAGTGCTAAGGTGGAGGACCCGTGATACCCAGAGGTCGTCCGGAGTCCATGAATGTGGCACGTGGAACCGGTCTATCCTGCTAGCTGTCTCTGTGGTCCAGTACGTGTAGTGGTGCCTTGTATCGAAATCGTCATCCTCGGCGTGTTCCCGTAATAGCCGACCGTCACTTAGGGCGGATCCATCTAGTAACGAGCATAGAGCAGGAAGCTCGGGACGGCTAGCTGTCCGTGGGCCCAACCGGTCAAGTTGTGGTCTCTGTACACAGTTGAAATTTTCCCAGTAATACAGTTCCGCTTGATGGCATGTTCCAGTCCTGGAGCCCCTTAAAAATTCTTCACGCTCTGCTCGGATGTTCGGCGCGTATACGTTAAGCAAAAAAATATTGTGAACCCTCATTCCGTTTACGCGTGAAGTCCAGTTGTTGTGGATCTATGCGGCTGCTGCTGACGCGGCCTTGGGTGATAGCAAAATACCAACCCCCCCCCGAGCCTTCGACGAGCCTACACTCCAGAAAGACATTGGCGCTTGAGTCGGGTCCAGCTGTTTGCACCAAATTCGTCGCCATTCCAGACTTAGTGCTTCTACTTCTTCCTCGTTAGCCACATGCGTTTCCTGAATGCACCACGCCAGCAGCCTACGTCTCGTCGGTATTTGACGCCAGGTTGTCATCCAATGCTTCCGTGTATCTTTCGAGAATCCTCGTGTATTTTGAGTGAGAAATATCAGTTCCGGGCTCGCTGCGATTAGGAATGCCAAAGGGCTTTCGCGGATTTAGAGCTCTGTAGCAAAGCGTGGCGACCGTAGGCTTCAGCGTTGTTGAGCTCCGATCCGTAAAATTGTGACGTAAAAGAATCCCGTGTGGTGCCCTTAGTATTGAGTTTGATTCATCTCCTCCGGGCGTGCCAGTCCTGCGTAGAAGAATCTTTCGATCCCCGCCCAATCTTCCAGCATGGTGGTTGCGTAGTAAGCTGCCTTATATCCGGAATTGGTTAATATTAGCCGCAAGTGGGCCCGTAGTTTGGCAGGTACCTCGGGTCCTGATGATGTACCATCAACCAGAGCTGCAATCTCGTGGTCGTATAGTAGTGCACACAAAAGGTGATAACTGAATCTGGCTCGACTCTGCGGATCACAGAGACGGAGCAGGTCGTCTCCAGCATAGTTTTTGGCTTTTAGTTTGTTCCAATCGTCAGAGCTGTCCAAAAGCGGTGCCAGCACATATTGATCCGGGCGTAGCATATTTTCTAGCCAGCGGTCCACCCAGGCTTGCGTGGTCCCATCCATTGATGTTTCGCTGAAGAGCCTCAGCGAATCTTCTACACACGCCCGTCTATTCTCCGGCATTCACTGGACAGTGACCGAGACGTCGAGTATCTGCAGGAGCTCCCTTGGCAGCATGAACCGCTTGATATGCCAAAGTAGATGGTCCGGTGCGAGTCAGACAGCGTGTATCCACTCCGGTGTGGAGCTGTCAGCGGTGGGGAAAGGGATTTGCTTATGATTTGGCCATTCTGACTCCATCATCTCCCACGCAGACGCCCAGTCCCCTCAATCAATGCGCTCATAGCCGTCGTCCCTGGTGCCCATCCGTATTGGTACTGTCCCGACCCGGCCTTTTCTGTAGCCTGTCACGTTGTGCTGATACGGCACAATCGTCCCAGTCGTTCGATCTTGTTCTGGCGATGTACTTAGCTCTCGTTTGTGATCTGGCAGTGGGTCGATACTCGGCCCATGCGGTGGCGTTACTGGGAGTGCTGGAAATACCGTCCTGCGCTCTGCAACAGCAAGCGCCTGACATTGTTCGACCTATCGTTCTTGATCTGTGGGTCCATTCCTGAAGTGTTCAGCTGGAGCTCTATTAAGTATGGCGGATACCGCTATATCTGCTGTTGTTAGTTTGGCTTCCATCGACCGCAGTGGTACGGTCTGTTCACAGTCTTGATGCACTGTCGTTACCTTTGCTGAAGTGTCTATCATGTCCGTCACTGCTTCAAAATCAGGGAGCCTATAGGTGTGCCCTGAGTGAATAAACGCTGAATAATGACGCTCCCAATATTGTAGAATGATTGGGGGGCGTGCCGATGTCTCGATTTTTGCAGCAAATATCTCATCCATAAGAGCGGACAGTGACAGCGGATATTCCGCCGCTGTTTCAGCCAAGCGATACTGATATAAGACAGTGGTTGGAACATACTTGATACACCTCCAACTACGTGACTGGCCATCGAGGTGCCGGACAACATAGATTGGTTGTTGTAGAAAATTGGTAGTCATACCTGCCGTGTCGCTCTTTCCCCATATGTCTTCTGACACCATTTTCGTTCGGACTGAGGAACTAGATGCGTATTCCTCCAAATACCACCTTACCTGAGAGGCCGGTTCAGTACGCGACATGCCGGGCCAGCCGCGTCTAACATTCTTTAAGAGATGCACCCTTTGGTCATGGGCGAGCTGACCGTTTAGCTTAATCAGCCCCGAGTACTTGATGCCACATTTTATGCTGGTCGCAAGCAACTCCAGGGACCTGTCAGGATCGTCCAGAGTTGCGCCCAAGGCTGCCTGCGCAATCGCCATTGCGAGACTGTTGCCCGTAGCTGGTGTAACCACAGGACAAATTCCAAGTTGATGCGCTAATTCAACAATGTCAGCTGGAGTTTGCGGTTGATGCTTGCCCATTTGTAGGGCCGTACCTGAGTGAGTGCGCGTCTGTGCGCAGAGCTTACAGAACGAGATCCGATCGTGGTACTTTAACGTCAGTAAGACTGGTACTGTCGATTCAGGAGCTAGCCTTCGCTGTTTTCCGGTCGCTTTTCTGGCCCTATCCGCTGAAAGGAGGGTGGAAGCCTTGGATGGGCCCGACCCGGTGATCCCTTCCCGTTTGGTTAAATCGATTACGAGGGTTCTCGACTGAGGGTCCAGGTGCTTCGGTGTGTCGGCCAGAACCTCCGGCGGCTCCTCGTCGTCCTCCTGTAGGACAGAATATTGCCCATACGCCGTGTTGATTCGCGCGGGAGACGCGCTGGCGCTGGAAGATGGTTGGTGACGGCCCTTGCTTGGGCGGGAAAGCCACGGTAGCTGTGCGATCGGTTTCGAGTGAGGCTGAAAATACTCAAAACGTTTTCCCTGCTCCACCTGCGGAGCGCTGTTGATGTCTAGAGCGGTTGAAGACTGCTGAACTTTCCTTACCCGGTCGTGCCGCTTCTGTGGGCGTGAATGGCGTGACGGCCGCTTGATCCGTCTAGTCAGCCCTCTTTTGGAGCTGCAGTCGTTGCCCCGCCATGGCCTTGAGTTCCGCGAGACTAGAGAAAGGTATGGCGAGGTCCTCCAGCCCCTGAACGTCCTCTTCAGATACGATGATTGCGCCAGGGCCCCGTAACTGAGCATCCGTAAAGCTGCACTGGGCAAGGGTGTGCCCGAGGCATTGTAGGCACTGCAACCGGTGTCCCACACTGGGTTGCTTTATGATTATTGTGGTGTTAAACGTCCCCTTCCATATAGTGGACGTTCGCGAATTCGGTGTATAGGTGTCCATGTCATCAATATCGAAGTCGGTAGGGATCTTTGTCTTCAAAAAAGCCTCGATTTTGCCGACGTCGCTAAAGCGCGCAAGGTTGCGCAGGTGCACGGCGTATTCGGCTCGCCGCCCAGGAGGAGATCCATTATGCCCTTGCTGTCGTTGTCAAATCGATCCTCTTTCTGGGCGGTGAGAATTATGCAGCCGATAACCTCCTCCAAAGAATGGGACCATTACACCCTTGTTACTGTACGCCGTGGTCCTAGTGAAGAAATAAAAATGGATCGTCTTGGTCACTTGGTCGTAGCAAAGTGTCTTCTTTTGACTTAGCATGCGGTGCAGGGCTTGCAGATTAACCCGTGTCAGTTCGGCCTACTCCAGAATGCTTTCAGTAATGGCCTTCGTTGTCCTCCGGATGCCTCGGATGCCGTGGGCACGGTCTAAGTGTAATACGACTTTGCCTTCTACTTGGGCCTGCATCGTGCTGTGAAGACGAAGTATTTCCTCGCTTTTAAGGACTTCCTTGACAAAATCTGGTAAGCGCCTATGTAACGGGGTGCCTCCGTTACATGATATTATACTTAAGGTAAATATCAAATACGAATATTGCGTTAGGACAAACACAATATTCTCACAATATTATCCTAATAGATAATATTGCCCCGCAGATGTAACACACTGCTCATTGGTTGATATGGGATCGAGATATCGACCAATAAAGTCTAGCCACGACAGAAGCACGCAACGAGTAGCGCGCAGATAGTTATAATACATGTTTGTATTTAGACATAGTTAAATGAAGTCAGATAGGGATTTATTACAAGGATTAGCTATACTAAATACAGTTCTACTTTTTACCCTTCCTGAGTACTCTTACTCCGTATCGCAATCTTCCTCTGCACGTACGTGTACGTGAGGTAGTCGGAAGCACACACCCTTGCACTGTCAGCAGTGCAAGGTTTATTCACTTACTTGAATAAGGTGTGCCCCGTCACACCTGGTAGCACTTCATGGTCCGTTCAACGACCATGAACATGGTCGCTGAACCCGAATGGGATGCTGTCGAACGCTTGAGTTCAACAATAGGGCAAGAAGCCGTTGGCGCATTGCTGTCCGCCCTGGGGCCAGACGGACAGCACGCCACCATCGCCAAGTTCATTTAGAATGAACTTGATGTCGAGCGGGAAAACGTATTCTTGCTTCACAGCAAGGTTTTCAACAGACAGAGCTGATGAGAGGACATAGTGCTCAACAGACAGAGCTGTTGAAGCAGCAGCAGGCCACTGGTACCGGTTCCACGTATACACGTCGACCCGAGAACCTAAAGATTGACATCTCAAAGTACAAGGGAGCCGATGAAGACTCCCTATTGAGATTGTTTGTGGAACTAGACGATACCATAAGGGCTCGTCATACCGTCGATGAGGAAATGCAGATCGCATTTGCTCAATCGAACCTGGCACGGCGTGCGAAGACGTGGGCTCTTGGGCTTTAAGTTACACGACCCATATGTCTTTGGGTCGTTGGAAGTCTTCAAGTCCCTGCTAAGGCAAACTTTTGAGCCCCCGCGAGCTGAGTTCAGGGCTCGCTCTGAACTCCTGAGGATCAAGCAAGGTAAACGTGACGTACACTCGTACATACGTCACCTTACCAGTTGCATAACAGTCGACCCACTGAACCAACAAACGCTGATTACGCTGTTCATGCAGGGTCTGACTGATTGTCCTGTTAAAACCTACCTGTTCCGATTGGAGTTCAACACCCTCGAAGAGGCAATAAGGGTTGCGGAACAGGAAGACTTCAGCGTGAAACAGGCTCACGCGAATTCGAATTCCTATCGTCCGTCGAGACGACAGGAAAATGGAGGCCCAGAACCAATGGACCTCTGTAACGCGAGGGGCGAAAGCTCTCGTGATAACAAGTATAAGAAATTGCAGAAATGCAATAGATGTCAGAAGACAGGGCATTACGCATATGAATGCAGTTCCCCGAGCGCGGTACCACGTACCACAGGGAACAGTAACTACCAAGCGTCCAAACGAGGTCCAAGGCGTGGTTCCGACGTTGTTTCGAGAACTCAACAATGTAACAGACAGCCAAAAAACGGTCAGGGTCAGCAGGTGCGGAGCACCCTACTGATCCAGCAACGTCAAGTGAGTTTGCAGGCCTCTTGACAAAAGTTGCTCCCCACACTCAGTCATTGTGTGTTGCTGCTTCTGGTAATGAGGTTTCCCTCATTACCTTGAAACTCGAAGTGACACAAGGCATGTCGCTTCGAGCTCTCGTCGATTGTGGGGCGTCGAACAACTTTGTACGACGCCAATCGCTAGACAAAAGAGAGCTCGAATATGTTGAGCGCGAGATCTCTCCAACGAGGATGACGGTGCGCCTCGCTACAGGCGCATCCGTAACAGTGGTGAAACGTGTAGTGGGTATTACCTATACAGTCCAATACGATGATGACTTCATCATATTAGACTTGTATGAAAAATTTGAAGTCATCCTTGGACTGCCGTGGCTCAGAAGGTACGAGCCACAAGTCAGCTGGCATCGACGAACAGTCGATATGCCTGTCACTTGTTCATCAGATGGCCATCTGATGAACGCCATGGAGCGCCCACTAACATGTGGGTGTACTACGAGCGAGTGCGATGGCCTCGCGTATGGTTCGGTCGTTAGTACGACTGCACATGGCCATGGAGTGGCTGATCGCCACACCATGAAGTCAGATTCCGATGACTGCATTGAGATGCAGGTCGCGCCGAAGGCCCATCATCCGAATAAGTCGAGTGGACTGGGGCATGGGTGTCCTCTAAACGGACAACACATAAGTGAAAATGAACCGATTGCCAATGATTGACAATACGATGATCTTAGTGCGATTGGAGAATCGCACGTAGAAGAACTGGCCGCGGTAGCGCAACCACCGCCAGAGGATAACGAGGGATCAATTACACTCGTGTCAAATGATGAAATACCCAATGAGGCTAGTGAGGGAATAAGTCCCCACCTAACTGTGGAAATAAGTTCCCAGGAGATAACAGAGACATTAAATGTCCTAGTCAATGACGGATTAAGTATAGGAACATACCAACTTGATCTGATCGCGCCTCCGAAGACAACTTCGGAGATGATTCAGTTGCCCACGCTTGAACAGAAAAGGTTCTTGCGTGATCTGCAGAGTGGCAAAGTCAAGCATATTTGCGTACTCGTCGCGGAAGACGAGTACGTAACCGATATTCGGTCGGCAATGGTATTCGTGGTCCGTTTCGTGCAAGATTCCATTGCAGAAGCAGTGGACCGACAAAAGAAAAATGTAGACAAGAATGGAAGGGCAAATGTTCTATCATTCAATGAAGGTGACCTAGTCCTACTATCTACGGTAAACTTACCTCGACACATAGTGACTAACGTGGGTAAAAACATATTACTTATTAAGTTCATTGGTCCATTTCTTGTGCTGCGCCGCTTAGGCAACGCATACACGATTGAACTGCCACGTAAGATGCGCACGCATCCTACGTTCTATGTCGGTCGCCTTAGACCTTATCACCAGTACAGGACTTCTTCCGGTGAAGAAATCCCTTGCGCTCAAGCTTCTCCAAGAGATACTTGTGCTCGCGGTGCTGACTATCAGCCCGAGTCTGAAGTTCGGATATCTCCCCGCGAAGCCGAGAGATATCCTGACGAGCCTCCACTAGCTCGTCACGAAGAGAACGCTGAGTCCGCTCGTTCTCAAGCTGAGCAAACGCAAAATCTGATCGATCTCTCTCCCGTTCCGAGGAGAGACGTGTCACATTGTCGAACAGACCCAAACGTCCGTTCCTCTCGTGCCCAAGGTTTTCGCGCAACTCACACGTTACGCGCTCGAGCTAGCTCACAGTATCAGACTGAACCTACAAACCCGTCTGATAACGTGTTTTCTCCTCCACCTTATCCATTGATTGGTGCGCACGGTGGCCAACGTTTCCTCGTGGAACACTTGTTGAGCCACCGTGATGTGGAGGGACGTCGGATGAGTTACCTCGTCCGGTGGCGCGGGTATCCACCCTCGGCAGATAGTTGGGAGCCTCGCTCTCAACTGCCGGTTGATGTTTTGGGCCTTGTCGAGCAGTATGACAAGGTGCATCCGATGCCGAAGAAGGCCCATCGGGGAACGAACGCCCAGCGCGCTTGTAGAGGGATTGTAAATTAGCTATTCCCTCGAACATCTTTTAAGTGACACGTACCCTCCACCAGGGGTCAGTCATCGAGTAGGCTTCCTTTGAAGCTCGTGCCAAGTTATTCACACAACTTTGGCACGCATCACCCCAAGAGAAGCATGGTAGCCCGGCCTCTCTTGACAACCGATGCAGTTCAACGGTAGAGGTCCGTTTCTCAAACCGTTTTCGAGCTAGCAATAGCTTGTCTAGATAGGCATCACGCCCAATTTCACCAACGTTGTGGATGAAAGCGTTCCATGCCTGAATCAATGAGGGACCATCACGCTTGTGATTCTCACTGTACCATCGATGCTTAAAGAACGCATCGATGAAGAAATCATGTTCAGTGCGAAAGTTACTCACACTAGGATCAAGCTTATGAAGCTTTGATGAATCGAATAATCTTATTCGATAACGATCACTCGTCGTGTCAGACAGACGAGACAACGCTCTCTGAGGAGGTAGCCACGGCTTCTCCTCAGGAGCAATACGCAAGATGTTGCGATCCACAGTCTCTTGTCTGGTGCAATAGAAGTACCGACACCAGGATCATCCCGATCACTCGGACTATGATGCATGATTGCATCACCGTCACGGTCGTTTCGATGGCTTATCTCGCTTTCAGCAGAACGATTCCGTTTCGGAGACGGAGGGTCTGACTCGTCGGGCAATCCGAAGATGTCACGACGATCTGCAAGGCTTAAAGCGCTTCGAAAAGCCGACTTAGTCGGCTCCGGTTTAGCCAACTCTGGCTCTTCCTTGGCTTTCGCCTCCTTCGAGTCGGACTCACCGCCTGACTCGCCAGAGTATATGAGCTCAAGCTCATAATCTCCGATGCCACGCGGTGCATCACCGCGTGCGCCTCCAGCAGCGACTGCTGCAGGCTGAGTCGCGGAAGCAGCAGACGAACTTACGTCAGCTGCTTCGGGTGATCCTGTCTCCCCTGCGGCAGCAGAGCGGAGTCTTACGTGTGCGTTCTCAGCAGCTTTGGCTGCACACTGCATGGACTTGTCAACCATGCGATGAAAATGAAGAATGGATGGATTGGCCAACAAGTGCTTCCCTGTCCCAGAGCCACTCAACAGTGTCATTCAATAGTCAATCAGTCACTAATATGACTGATGGTTGAGGAGGGGGGGTAATGTAACGGCGTGCCTCCGTTACATGATATTATACTTAAGGTAAATATCAAATACGAATATTGCGTTAGGACAAACACAATATTCTCACAATATTATCCTAATAGATAATATTGCCTCGCAGATGTAACACACTGCTCATTGGTTGATATGGGATCGAGATATCGACCAATAAAGTCTAGCCACGACAGAAGCACGCAACGAGTGGTGCGCAGATAGTTACAATACATGTTTGTATTTAGACATAGTTAAAAGAAGCCAAATAGGGATTTATTACAAGGATTAGCTATGCTAAATACAGTTCTACTTTTTACCCTTCCTGAGTACTCTTACTCCGTATCGCAATCTTCCTCTGCACGTACGTGTACGTGAGGTAGTCGGAAGCACACACCCTTGCACTGTCAGCAGTGCAAGGTTTATTCACTTACTTGAATAAGGTGTGCCTCGTTACACCCGAAGCGTCAGTCCTATCGCTGGGACCCGAGCTGGAGCTTGCCGTCCCCGTGGGCGAAGACACACCGGTGGAATCCGTGGTTGAATCTGATAGCTGCCCGTTTGTCGGAGTCTCTTCCTGGGGGGAGCCTGAATCTAGCTGGCTGGCGTGCGCCTTGTAAGGAACGTCGTGTCCAGTGTTCTCGCTCGGAGGAGCCTCGCTCCAGTTCCCGCCTCCTTCCGGTGGAGGCATGGAAGGTGTCTGTCGTGTGCTCGCGATTGCTAGCGTGGAACCTATTATACTCCGCCGTGACCACTGGTCTCTGCTCGGCAGATTGGGAAGTGGTAAGGCCGTAGACATCTAGCACATTACATATGCGACCGGACAACCATTAAATTTTAATCTTACATATCAACGGCGCAGTATGATGTCATATGTGAACTCCTTATGACGATGTCTGGAGTGTTACGTTTGTACCGCCTCTTTTCGAAACGTCTGATTATTCATGTGGTCGCTGCTTAACATAAGAGATTGGACGCTCCATGTCGTCCGTTTGCGTCTCTTACATCTAGTTTTGGGCATCCTAGCAAAGGATTTTCAAAAGCAATTCTAAATGCTATCCCACCGTTTGTATTGTCAACATTGGTGTGACGTGTATATCCCTCGTGTCGGCAGATGTGTGCGCGTGTGTCCTTGTTGTGCTTGGTACAGAGCCTTGCCAAATGCTTCTGACGAAGTGTTTGCTTACACCGAAGCATAAACATTTGGTGCGAAGCTACCCTACGATGGATATAAACAGGGTTACCACTCCTATTTGTATCAGAAAGCTGTTAATTGTGAAGTGCAAGTCCTGCCTATGTACAAAGAGGTAATCAACATTTTCGCAGAACGACGACATCGCGCTATAGGCTTCGAACGGTGATTGGTCCGTGCTACCGACTTTACCACAAACACGTGCTAAGCGCAGGCGTTCAAACGATTTACGAAGATCAACCAAGTAAATAGCCTCAGTAAGTTCAGACCGTGTCCAATCACCTTGCAATCGTAAGCACAAAGCATCGCACGGAAAGCCGCAGCCGCAGCCACAAGCAAAAAAACCTCGCAACATCTAAGATGAACGCAGCCCTGCATTGCTACTGTCTTGCCTTCAGAATCAGTCAATCACTTCGCAATTTGCGCTCTTGAGTTAACAGCGACATCAGTCCACTGCAACTCGACCTCGTTCTCTCGGACTGAACCGCGCATTTCAGCATGACTCCAGACGCGCCCGACACGCCCCTGCGCGCCGCCATCGAGTACCACAATGGCAAGACACTCCTGGCAGAGGGACCCCAAGCGCTGCACGACCACGTCGCGTCCCGCATGGAGAAATCACTGGGCAAAGCGCTTCCGCAGATGGAGGTGCGCTTCAAAGACGTCTCTATTACCGCCGACATCATGGTGAAAGACGAGACGAACATCACCGTCGAGCTGCCCACGTTGATCAACGTGATCACGACGGGTATCCGTGAAATGAGGTCCAGCAAGCACGTCGTGAAGAAGGAGATCCTCAGGAACGTCAGTGGCGTCTTCAAGCCTGGCACCATCACGCTCGTGCTCGGCCAGCCAGGATCAGGCAAGTCGTCGCTCATGAAGTTGATCAGCGGCCGCTTCCCAGACGCCAAGAACATCACGATGAAGGGCGAGGTGAGGTATAACGGCACACCAGCCAACGAGCTGCGCAAATGTCTGCCACAGTTCGTGTCCTACGTGACTCAGCGAGACAAGCACTACCCGCTCTTGACCGTGAAGGAGACGCTCGAGTTCGCACACGCCTGTTGCGGTGGTGGTCTCTCCAAGCGAGACGAGCAGCACCTTATCAACGGTTCACCGGAGGAGAACAAGGCCGCGCTCGACGCTGCTCGGGCCATGTACAAGCACTACCCGGACATCGTCATCCAGCAGCTCGGACTCGACAACTGTCAGAACACCATCGTGGGCGACGCCATGATCCGCGGTGTGTCCGGAGGAGAGCGCAAGCGCGTGACGACGGGCGAGATGGAGTTCGGCAACAAGTACGTGATGATGATGGACGAGATCAGCACGGGGCTCGACAGTGCCGCAACGTTCGACATCATCACGACGCAGCGCAGTATCGCCAAGAAGTTCCGCAAGGCGATCGTGATTTCTCTGCTCCAGCCGTCGCCCGAGGTCTTTGAGCTCTTCGACGACGTCGTGATCATGAACGAGGGCTACCAGATGTATCACGGACCGAGGGCTGAGGCACTGAGCTACTTTGAGAGCTTGGGCTTCCAGTGTCCTCCTCGTCGTGACGTGGCAGACTTCTTGCTGGATCTGGGGACGGACAAGCAGGCGCAGTACGAAGTGGAAGACGCCGGAGGCATTTCGATCCCGCGGTCGGCCAGCGACTTTGCCGCGGCGTTCGAGCGCTCGTCCATCTATGACCGAATGCGGACAGACCTCGAAAATCCAGTGCACCCCGGCCTCGTTCAGGACAAGAAGGTGTTTATGGACATTCAGCCGGAGTTCCACCAGAACTTCTGGGACAGCACGTGTTTGCTGATGACACGACAGATCAAAGTGACATTGCGCGACTCGGCAGCACTATGTGGGCGCTTGTTCATGAACACCGTCATGGGGTTGTTCTATGCCAGCGTCTTCTACCAGTTTGACCCGACGAACGCACAATTGGTCATCGGCGTCATCTTCGCGTCGGTGCTGTGTTTATCGCTGGGTCAGTCCGCTCAGATTCCGACGGTCATGGCTGCGCGCGAGGTGTTCTACAAGCAGCGTGGTGCCAACTTCTTCCGCACGGCGTCTTATGTGCTTTCGTCCTCGGTGAGCCAGCTGCTACCGATTATTCTGGAGAGTGTCGTATTCGGCTGCATCGTGTACTGGATGTGCGGCTTCGTGGACACGATCGGGTCGTTCTTCCTGTTCCTGTTGCTGCTGATCATGGCGAACCTCGCGTTCACCGCGTTCTTCTTCTTCTTGGCGTCCGCTGCGCCAAATTTTAGCGTGGCCAACCCGATCTCGAGTGTCTCGATCCTCTTCTTCATCTTGTTCGGAGGCTTTGTCATCACGAAAGAGCAAATTCCGGACTACCTCATCTGGCTGTACTGGATAAACCCGATTGCTTGGTGCGTGCGCGCACTGGCAGTGAACCAGTACAGAGACTCCACGTTCGACACGTGTGTTTACGGCGACATCAACTTCTGCGAAAGCTTCAATCAGACGGTCGGCGAGTACTCGCTCGGTACATTTGAGGTTCCGTCCGAAGAGTCTTGGCTCTGGTTAGGCATCGCGTACCTCGGTGGCGCGTACATTTTCTTCATGTTTCTCTCGTACATCGCACTGGAGTACAACCGCTATGAAAGTCCCGAGAACGTGACATTGACCGGCTCGGAGGACAAGAACGACACCAAGGACGGATACGGTCTGATGGCCACGCCGCGAGGCTCGACAAACGGTGGCGATGCTGCTTTCTCTGTGGCTCCTGCTAGCGAGAAGCTCTTTGTTCCGGTCACTCTCGCCTTCAAGGACCTCTGGTACAGCGTGCCGGATCCGTCAAACCCCAAGGGAACGATCGATCTGCTCAAAGGTATCAATGGATACGCGCTGCCAGGTACCATCACGGCACTCATGGGATCGTCAGGTGCCGGCAAGACGACGCTCATGGATGTTATTGCCGGACGCAAAACAGGAGGAACAATTGGCGGCCATATCCTGCTGAACGGTGTCCCTGCCACTGACCTCGCTATCCGACGCTCGACTGGGTATTGCGAGCAAATGGACATCCACTGTGATTCGACAACGTTCCGCGAGGCGCTTACGTTCAGTGCGTTTCTCCGCCAGGGCGCCGACGTTCCTGACAGCCACAAGTACGACTCGGTGGATGAATGTCTGGAACTGCTTGATCTGAATCCGATTGCTGACCAGATCGTCCGCGGCAGTTCCGTGGAGCAGATGAAGCGATTGACGATCGGTGTGGAGCTGGCAGCACAGCCTAGTGTTCTCTTCCTGGACGAGCCCACGAGTGGACTGGATGCGCGTTCCGCCAAGCTCATCATGGATGGCGTGCGCAAGGTGGCGAACACGGGCCGGACTGTTGTGTGCACGATTCATCAGCCTTCGACCGAGGTTTTCAGTGTGTTCGACAGTCTGCTCCTGCTGAAGCGCGGTGGTGAGACGGTGTTCGCGGGTGAGCTGGGTCAGAACGCGTGTGAGATGATCGCGTACTTCGAGTCCATTGAGGGCGTGGAGAAGCTGGAAGAACACTACAATGCGGCGACGTGGATGTTGGAGGTGATCGGTGCGGGTGTAGGCAACAGCAACGGTGCCAAGGACTTCGTGAAGGTCTTCCAGGAGAGCAGGCAGTTTGAGATTCTGCAGACGAACCTAGACCGTGATGGTGTGACTCGACCCTCGGCAGACTTGCCGGAACTGATATTCACTGACAAGCGCGCTGCGACGGAGCTGGTCCAGATGAAAATGGTGATGCAGCGCTTCTTCCGCATGTACTGGCGCACGGCATCGTTCAACTTGACACGGTTCTTCGTAACTCTGGTTTTGGGCCTCGTGTTCGGCATCACGTACGTTGATGCTGAGTACACGTCGTTTACTGGCATCAACTCGGGAATGGGCATGTTGTACCTGACGGTCGGGTTCCTCGGCATCAGCTCGTTCAACAGCTCGTTGCCCATCGCTTCTCAGGAGCGTGGTGTGTTCTACCGTGAACGCGCAGCGCAGACGTACAACGCGTTTTGGTACTTCTTCAGCTCAAGTGTGGTGGAGATCCCGTACACGTTCTTCGCCGTGATGCTGTTCATGATCCCGTTCTACTCGATGGTCGGCTTCACCGGGGCCAGTGCATTCTTCACGTTCTGGCTTGCTGTGTCGATGCACGTGCTGCTACAGGGGTACATCGGCGAGTTCCTGGTGTTCCTGCTGCCGAATGTGGAAGTCGCACAGATTCTGGGTTTCCTCATGGCGTTGATATTCCTGCTGTTTATGGGCTTCACTCCTCCTGCTGGAGACCTGCCGACGGGCTACAAGTGGCTGTACCACATTACGCCGCACAAGTACACGTTTGCAGTCGTATCCAGCCTCGTGTTTGGCGACTGTCCCAGTGACGGCGTGGGCAGCGACGTTGGGTGCCAATTCATGACGAACGTGCCGCCGTCGCTCCCGGCAGATCTGACCGTGAAGAACTACTTGGAGAGTGTTTTCCTGGTGGAGCACAGCGAAATCTGGCAGAACAATGGCATCGTGCTGGCCTTCTTGGTGTTCTTCCGTGTGCTCGCACTGCTGGCGATGCGCTTTGTGAACCACCAGAAGCGGTAAACAATCGCTTGTTTTCGACGCATGCACGTGTCACGGGATGCACCGCATTCCTTACGAACCATCTCTCTGTCAGGACGTACGCTACATTTGTAAATCATTAAATACATGCCTTCATCATTTGTCGTGTTGACTGTTCACTATTGCCTGCAAGACAAACCAGTGGTTCATGTTCGGGATAAGGAGGGATCAACACGAGCGACGACGTCGAATGTGTCCTTGAACATCGACAACATCCCGACTCGTAGATAGGTCAAGTATCTCTGGAGGGACATCTACCGGGAACGCAAGTGCTCAACGTTTGTCGGGCGGATATCGCGGATCCAATTGCCACAGTGCCGTCACCGGTCATCGAAGTATGTCCGTGACGTGGCCAAAACAGCGTCACTTTTATCAGTGATGCCTGTGAAGATGTTAGTTTCATAGATTCCGCAAGGGGTACCGGTCGTTAGTAGTCAGGGACTTGGTGAACACGAGCGACACGAGTCTCGTTGCTCGGTTGTCCAGTTCACGTTGTCCAGTAATAACCAGATACAGGATCGCAGTAAGGTGGGCGAGTTCAGCCCAGTGTCGACGTTTTATCCAAAGGTGAAATAAAGGTGTTCGGAACGGGTGCACGCCTTGCGACTCCACGTTTTAGCACCGCATCGTCTGCAGCTTTCGGCATCACTTGACAAATGGATCATAACCTTGTGATGCGCGTTGTCTTGTAGACATGATGACATGATATCAAATTGACAGCACGAACGTACCCCGCACATGGCCAGGGTCTAATGAACATATGCCCAGATCATGTTATCGGACCATGACGAACAGAGTGGCCATTATCCCGAGAACGACCCGCAAGGTACAGAAATCGCACACTAAACGCAAATGGATCGCTTGACTACTTCGTTGACCGGCTCCTTCCGCTGCTTTATCAGGACCATCCTGCATGTCGAAATGGAAAGTTTGATCGCGACGTACATCGTCTGCGCCAGCAAAAATAGTACTTACTTCCTTTATCCGTCCGTCTTCAATCCTGTGTATTCAGCCTCGTTAATGTACATTCATCGATTGAATGAAGCTGCAAGGAACAGTTCACTATCGAAGACTCAAGGAGCCCGTGTAGACCATGCGGAAGTTGTTTCATCATATAGTACAGCTCACAACAGGTAGCACCGAGTAATGGTATTATACGATGACACTGCAAAGAGAACTTACTTGCCAGCTGGTCCGATGAGACCATACGCTAGCTGTCAACGAGGACTTGTGGTGCCGTATAAGCCAGAACAACAGAATTTTTTGCAGGGTGGTGGGTATTGCAGAGCATTGAAGTGAACTGAAACGACATTCTAGTGCCTAGAGGAAGAAGCTCATGTCTTCACGGGGAAGGTAGGGAACTGGGTACTACTTTGCGTCCTTAGCAAACCAGGCCACGAACGACAGCCTGCTCGCGTTGGTCGAACCAAAGCGGTATCATGAAATTGTGGATGAACTGGTTGCCCTACGAAGAGTAGTTTATCGCACCGCTCTGCAGGACGATGGATATGGTACAACGAGTCCAGCTAACCATGTTGGCGAGTCCACAGGACTAAAATACACCTGTTGGCAGCAAACGATTGTTTGCAAGCCGCGGTATTTAAACGAAATAGCAAAGGAGAATATCCCGATGGTGCCTAAAGGTATGCCCTTAGTAGCTATGAAAGATCGAGAGTGATCAACTAGAGAATGAAGAGGGCTTAACAGGCGTCCATACTGTAATCGTAGTTAGTAACGCGCATGCAGGCATTGACTTTGAGATGGTGTAAAGCCTAATCAAAGACACATCTCACAGTCATGCGGGCACCAGATGGTACTGTGCGAAATGAATTCTTGTGGGTGCGCCGAGCCCCCATGATTGTAGGGACGATGGCGTGTTGCGCCTCGTGACGATGTTTCGGATTTGCAATGCTAGCACGGGCGGTCGTGTAATCCATTCTACCAGCATGAAAGAAAGGTGGTAGCCGTGGCTTGGTGACTGTATGGTCGGCAATCCGCGAGACGTGTGTGTCCGTTAGCTGGGCTAACAGCGAGCAAAGTTTACATGAGAATCAAATTGGTTGATGAAACTGGAAACATTACGCTTTCGCTGGTCTGGTGTATCCTGCAAAGAATGACGGTACGCATTGGATATACAACGATTATTTACGCGGTTTATCGTGCTGACCTTTAT
This sequence comes from Hyaloperonospora arabidopsidis Emoy2, assembly GCA_000173235.2. Lineage (NCBI taxonomy): Eukaryota > Oomycota > Peronosporomycetes > Peronosporales > Peronosporaceae > Hyaloperonospora > Hyaloperonospora arabidopsidis. The sequence goes on from JH597888.1 coordinate 195,972, forward strand.
TGAGATTCGAGGAATCGATGAAACGACGAACTTATTGAGTAGTATGTGACTTGAACGGAATGATTGAATGCGTTATTGATGCATAATGAAGATGTTGGTAGGTATATGCGCGGATAAGTTCTCTACAAGAAGATCGAGTGTGATTCGACGTAACAAGATTCCGTAAACTGAAACATGAATGTAGGAGTCAAGCATGAATACGGCAGACACTACTTCCTCGACAAAATTGTAGCGGAGCTGCACAGCTCCTTAAGTCAGAGGAAGACTTAGTGCTCAAAGAGCGATATTAGTTCTAAAGAACTACACTCTATGAGTCAACCAGCGTAAAACTTAAGGTCCTTGTTCAAGGGAACCGAACGATTCAGTGAATCTACAGCACTTAGTGCTCAAGAGAAGCTATCTCAAAGAGATGTTGCTAACTATTAACGATCAACGATCAGAGACGCCTCGCAAGGCACGTGTCTTAGACAATGTGAAAAGGGGAAACTGAACTTTATTTACGTTTAACTCTATAGAATATCTTAATCCTAATATTACCTAATCTAGGCACTCATGTACTAAATAAAGATCTTTTAAGATCTTTCCTATCCTGTGGCTGACACCTGTCAGTCCCTATAAGCCGATCAAATATTCTATATATCTTTCAGTGGGACACCATCCCGTGTATCTAAGACACAGGGTACCGAGTACCCATCGATGTGTAACCCCTTTACATCCTCCGTCCGGAGAGTTAAATCCAGGCTTCGTTAGGGAGACAGATTGTTCCATCCATCAGGTCTAGCTGGATACCAGCCGGGACCATGAAGTCCATTCCTAAGATTGCATCCTTACCCACCATGGGGCCTACCCACGCCTGAAAATGTATACTCAATTGCTCCTTAGGGTGAAATTGATGCATGTGCGCCCTTCCGTCCAGTGTACTAACTCCCTAACGCCAATGCGCTCTTGTCGTTCGCTTTCGTTTATATGGTAGCCTACCTTACGAGCAAAGGCGACATTCAAAATGGATATATTGGCGCCAGTGTCGAACAACAAATTGGCGCGATTGTTTTTGATCTTCCCGGAGCTTTGGCTTGTTTAAATTACTTAGTGAGGGTACGGTGTTTTTAGTATCCTCTTGATTCGCCAGAGGTCTAACTCCATTACTGCATTTTCTCGGGCAAAACCACTCGATTCATTGAGAGAGACAACATGGACCATAGATAATTTCCATTCTTCGATGTATTACGGTCTTCTCAGTGAAAACCCCCTCTCCTCCCTAGCAGCTCGATGTTTGGATGATAGATTAATCTGGATAATAAGCGACATTAGGGATAAGTTAAAGGTACCTACTGGGATTCGTCTCTATCTGGCCTATGGCACAATGTGCCACATAGATGAGCTAGCATCTATCATTTTGACGGCGTCCTTCATGTAATAAAATGCATAGAATGTAACGGCGTTTAATGAGCATGGTGTGATCCAAGTCGAAGATTCCAGTAAATTGAGGACCGGCATGGGGAATGCCAAGACGAAATCGTGCGTGAAGTGAGTTCCGACCTGATTACCGGCAGTGGTTTCATGAATCGATATCAAGACATATCTGCAGATGGCCAATCCAACCATGATGAAATTATGGCATCAAACCCACATGTCATAGTGAGCATGTGAGTAGGGAAGGTGATACAATACGACGCCTCTATGCTATGTGTAGTGGTATTGAATCGATACCAAAAAAGGCAAAAGTTGGCGCATGAGGCTACGGTCGATATGCTAAAATGCCCAATGGGAGTGGGTTAAACCACTTTTGGATCACTCAGAGTATGTCCGCGCAAAAAAGATCATGAGACGATCGATCTTCACGCCAAGGAATTTACCTTTAGTAGCTGCAGTGATGACAGAGCATGTTGCAGAATAAATAAGCATAAAGATACGTCCAGTAATGTAGCATAAGAACTTTTTTACAAGACCGATACATCTTCACATGAAATGGTGGTTCAAGCACCAGCGGATCGAGATCTTGGGATCGGATTCAGTCGACAGAGAAAAAATGTCCCGAAAAGATGCCAATCTGACCGACTATGGATCTGACTGTACTCATATCAAGCTGAAGAAAGCTTTTGATGAATAGTTGCCGTCGAAGATAATGATATAGAGATTGTGTTAACACCATAGAGTGACATTCGTTCGCTGAACATGTCGAGCAACGTATGGCGGCATTTTTAGAAGTGATACTATCGACAAAAAAAGATACAATCGATAACATCCAGATCGTCGTTCTTAAATTTCCTTACACAGCCAATCAACAGAACCTCAAATCGCCGATTTGGAAGACCGCCAGATTCTCATGAAAAAAATACAATGTTTTACCTATAGCAGCGCGGAATGCAATTTGTGACACCTATTTAGGTCGAGCTTATCCGAGGGCACAACGGAATCGACCGGTGACGCCCTGATCTCAGCATAAGTCGTCTTTCTCATCAAGGGAATTTTAGCGTCGAAGACTACCTAGCCATCCACATCACCGTGAGCGGCTCTAACAGCGTTGGATCACCCAGTAGAATAATGGAGTTGATATTTGCCTATGCATCGATAACCGAAAGAGTGAACAAATTGACATGCGTGATGGTTTATCCAATACTATTGATCCGCGACCTATTCCAAGACCTTGATAAGATTTTCTAGTACATTTCGCTGGATATGACCAATGGATGCTGGATGGATGAAACGACAGAGATAGCAAAGCTGATCTCAGCATTCACTTATAGCCTTTGTGATTATCGAGGGGCTTGAAATGTTTTTAGTGTTGCTCGAGTGTACTGTACTAGATTAGTACAGACATCAGTAGCATCATTCGCATTCCTCAGTGACTGCTGTTGTATAGTCTGATACATCTTAAATTAGTTCTCCGAACTGTATTACTTATATCAAAGGGCGAGCTTCAAACCTTGCTCTTTTATCTTATTGACGCTTTAATTGCTCTCCGGCTCTACGTGAATTTTTGCCCCTCTAACAGTTGGATAAGGACAAGGTATCTCTCGAAAGCGATCTCAAGGAAGAGGTACACATACAAGTGCCTTATGGTATGGCTAAGTTCGAACACATGATCGGAAAGCTGTATAAGGCGATCTACGGTCACAAGGTGGCTGTGCGTGCATGGAACAGGACGAGTAATGCTGTATTTCTGCAAATAGATTTTAGGGCAGTGGAGCAAATCAGTGCGTTTACATCAGGTGCAAGAATGGATACTACGTCTAAGTATGCCTATACGTCAATGACATGATCATCGTTGTCAACACTCGCAAGGCGATTCAGGTTGTCGACACGACACAGCAAAATCCGTTCAGAATGAAGGACTTTGGTAGCCCAAGTTTATTTAGAATGAAACTAGGGCATGACATCCATCACAGCTCACTTCTGATTCGACAGACCCGTAACATCGACGACGTGGTGATAAGGTTAAACCAACACGATGCCAAGGCAGTAAATATCCCATGTAAGTCACGCATGAGATATCAAAGATGCAATTGCAAACGAAGTAAGTCGAGAGAGCAGAAATGCAATTGAAGCCTTACAGATCCTTAAAGAAATGTTTGCTGTACGTCACAATATGTATGCGACCTGATGTGGCGTATGTGAACACAGCTTGCTTCTCCTGAAGAATCCGGGTCTGCAGCATTTAAAGGCTGCGATACGTGTTCTTTGCTACCCCAAGATAACAAGGGACTTCTGTATCACTGATGACGGCAGCGCGAGTAAAGTACGAGTTACATCATACAGGGACGCGGACTGGGATGGAAATATAGACTACCAATGATCAGTGTCAGGGTAATGGTGATGATTAGTGTCGCGCTAGTCCAAGTATCAGCGTACAGCGGCTTTAAGCTCGGCAGAGGCGGAGTATATGGATTTAAGCCTGCGTACCCGAGAAGTGATATGGGTCCGTGCGATGCTTAAAGACCTTGTCCATGGTCTGGGAAGGGAACAAAGGTGAGGTCAGTCTTGCCAACAATGCGGATTTAATGCTAGAACCAAGCAAGTCGACATTCTTCACCACTTCGTCCGGGAACCACGTAGCCCGAGAAATCATCGTGGTGAAGTACATGTCTACGGAGGATTAGCTTACAGTTATGCTGACTAATACACTAGGGACAAAAATACTCCATACTTTCTCCAAGCAAGTATTATTGGATCAAAATGCAGTTCGCTAAAGCGGTGATAGCGATTTTTAATAGGCGAATGGTGTTACAGGATATGATGTATACAGATAATAAGTGAAAGGTCATAACTTTTGTAGACTGATGTTATAAGATGACGTCAGAGGTAAATCTTAACAAAAGGAAATCCTTAGACGTAGCTCAGGTAGTGCACTAAGGACCAAAAATATATGTCTACTTTATAAAATTTCGTATATAACTGTACAATCTGTCTCTACATCAAATCTGCTATTTTCTGAACATAGGATCCATATATCGTTCTTTATCTTCTTCAATCTCTTTCCTGCTATGCCCAAGGACGTACATTCTTTAGAAAGATTCATGCCTTAAAAATAGAAACTAGGGGTTTGGTGACGAGGGGAAGGATATCAACCGGCAGGAACTTCCTTTGGTGCCTTCATAAATCTGGGCGGGTTTTTAGGAACGGTATGGCTCTGATGCTAAAGAGTTCTATAACCATACGCGTAGCAAAATATACGACGTTTTTAAAATACATGCTAGGAGTTGGCTACCTCACAACCCTTTAAAGTATGCGGTAGAAGGGGTATATGTAGAGCGACGCGAGTACAGATACCAATATTTTTTGGGGGGGGGGTGGAGTTACATCGTGGCCGAATGAGATGTGCTCAAACGAACATGTAAGCTCTACTCACGACGCTCCAAACATGGAATTGTTGCGTAACCCCGTAAATATGACATTACGGACAGGGTAATGACGCCCCTTTACATAAATTTAAGGAGCGACGGCAAATATAGGCCCATCCCTTTTTCAGTCCAGCGGATTATCCTACTCTTCTACAGCTGTTTTCCCGATAATCCCGGCCATTGAAGCGAGGAAAAAATCATATTACGATCATAAGAAATTACCTTGCCTAGGAATTTTTTCTGAATAGTGAGCGTATCATAATTGAAGGCTTAAACCAAACGTGACGGAGTATCACGACATTCTCAATGGTCTTCGTTATGCGCAAAGAAAGTATGTGACAGGCATCACAATTATTGGGAATAGCAAGTAATCTATTTTTGATCAGTAACAAAAGCGCCCGAAACTCCGCAAGAGACACTTAAAGCATTGTAAGAACAATTTGATGGAAAACGGACCAACTAATGAACACACAACGGACTCATTACATCCAAGCACTTGTGCTGCCAAACATAGCGTTAAGGAAATTTAAGAGTGCCCAAATTAGCGCGAATGATGTGATGTTGCTTCAATATCCATGGGCTACGGTTCTTAAGCATAAAGAGGGACACCGATCACTGGAGCAACATTTCGGATAAAGAAGCGATAATTCTGGCTTTCACAATGGCGCATTCTAACGATACTTCTGTTGGTGCTTTCAGTAACCATGACATCCATGTATAAGAAAGAGGATTCAGGGACGAACATTATCTTGATCTTTGATAGCAACGAATGACTGATTACTTATAACGTGAAAACAAAACATTATTACCAATTTAAAGCTTTATAAATCCAGCAATCAAAAATAAGATGATGGACGGCCTAAATCCTAAGTTAAGGATGAATAGAAAATGATGCAGCATCCTATGCACATGGTATTGCACAATCCCAAATTGTACAGGAAATCACGCTGTGCTGAGCCATTTATATTTTGATAAATTTGAGACACCAATAGCCTCGACTGACAAAAATGAAGCTCTGGTTACAATCCATGTAACGGGGTAAGCCTGTTACATGTGATTAACCCTTGCTACTTGCTAATTTAAACATCATCATAAAGGTTGATAATGTCCGTAAATATTACCATAGCGGTAATATTCAGAAACACTCACCGATTGGCTGATATGAGTCACCATATCAGCCAGCTCTAGCGGTCCAATCAACGATGGACGCACGCAATGAGTGGTGAGCAAGACTTCAGCATACATTTTCGTCGATAAATATAATCAACGATGGACGCGCACAATGAGTGGTGAGCAAGACTTCAGCATACATTTTTGTCGATAAATATTATTAAGCTAGGACTAAGACATAGGTTAATGATTAGGACTTAATTTTATTTAATACAGTTTTACTTTTACCAACAACTAGACTGTCTCTAGTTGTTACGTTCCTCTGCACGTTTGATCAGAGGTAGCGAGGCACCACTAGCACTGCTCTTGGTTATAGTAGCTCCACACTGGTTGTCCAGTGTGTTGCTCTGGTACCCCTTACAGATGAGGTATAGGGGACAACACATCCTCCGATGGATTTGCTGGGCCAATCTGATGTTGTGAGTCAGCTCGACCGCGTAACGTGTGATTCAGATCGATCGCGTAGCGTGTGAGTTGCGCGAGGACCTCGAACAAGAGAGAGGCAAGCGTCTCGATCTGCTTGGCAATGTGAACCGTCTGAGCTCAGATCGGGAAAAGGACAGGGCAGAGTGTGCCTTTATCAAATTTGCGAATGAGCGGGAACAGTGTTCTCTCCACGACGAGCTGATCGAATCTCGTCAGGATATCTCTCGGCTTTGCGGGGAGATATCCGAACTTCAGACGCGGGCTGAGAGCCAGCATCGTGAGCACAATTATCTGTTGGATATGCTTGAGCGCAAGGGCTGCCTTCACCAGAAGAAGCCCCGTACTGATAGTATGATCTAAGGCGACCGACGTAGAATGTAGGATGCGTGCGCATCTTACGTGGCAGTTCAATCGTATATGGATTGCCTGGGCGGAGCAGCACACGAAATGGACCGATGAACTTGGGTAGTAACTTGTTACTACCCACGTTAGTCACTATGTGTCAAGTTAGGTTTACCGTAGATAGTAGGACTAAGTCACCTTTATTGAATAAAAGAACATATGCCCTTCCATTCTTGTCATCGTTTCGGTTTTGTCGATCTACCGTCTCTGCGATAGAGTCTTGTACGAAACGGACAACCGTTTCGCGAGCCAGTATGAATTCATCTGCTGACTCGCTGTCTTTAGCTGCAGTGCTCTTTTAGCGTACTGTAGCAAGATCACTTGTCGCCTTTTTGAGTTTGTCTTTGGACGCACTAGACGTGATGCTGATTTGATCAGTATTGTGGCCAGTAAGAGCATCTTTGCTCTTGTCTTCCTCTTCTTTTCCAAGGTCAATGTGATTAACATCAAAGCGAACGAGGTGACCGCATTGTTAGCACGTGACGAGTGAGAGCCAGAATGACGGTCGCTCGAATGAGTCCCTCCCCCCTCTTAAACGAGAGTCACACTCTAAAAAGGAGGGAAGACGCGGATGGCGTAATCCACTCACGAAAAACGACGTGTGCGTTGTCGACGCATGGACCGTATTGTTGGTGGCGAACTCCACCATCGGCAGGATTTTCATTTCAATTATAAAGGAATGGACGTATCCTCGAAGGATCTCCTCGAGGTCACGATTGGAGCGTTCGGTCTGACCATCTGTTTCAAGGTGGTCAGATATGGACATCTTTAAGCGCGTTCCGAGTGTTTTGAACACGGAACGCCAGAACGCATCTGTGAATTGCGGATCCCGATCGGACACGAGTTCACGAGGCAACCCATAGAGGCAAAAGAACGTTTCGATAAAGAGACGGGAACAATCAGATGCGTTGGTTTGATTCGGTTACAGCAACCAGATGTACCATCTTGCTGAACCTGTCAACGAACACAAGAATACCAGTATTTTTGGACGAAAGTGCGGGAAATCCGAAGACAAAGTCCATTGAGACAGATTCCCGGCGCTTGGATGGGAATGGCGGAGGCTGCAACGGGGCTCGAAGGGAAGGACTAGATTTTACCCGTTGACAGACCGCACAGGTCCGAATTTATTTGCGCACGAACTGCTACAGGCGGGGCCAGTAAAAGTCGCGGCTCACTGTGAGATATGTTTTCTCACCACCACGATGCCCACCAACAGGTGCGTCGTGGTACTCATACATGATACGCAATCGCAGATCACCATGATCTGGTACGACGACACGAGGTGTGTCGCCGGCAACAGCCGAATATTGAAGTAAGCCGTTGCGAACTGTATATCTATCCGAAGAGGATCGATACACTGACGACAACTGTTTCAGGCTCTTCCCGTATGAGTGAAAGAGATGATGCATCAATCGCACCATTCCCGGATCATACGCCTTTCGTATATCCTTCAATAATGTTTGAAGACGGGACACTGGAAGTCAGTACCGCGAAAGTGGCCGGATCAGTGTCGAGTGGCGCAGCCGGCTTGAAATTGGGCCGGCGTGAGAGTGCGTCAGCGACGAGGTTAAGGCGTCCTAGATTATACTCGACGGAGAAGTTATACTCCGCAATGAATGACAGCCACCTTGCCAACCGCTGCGAGAGGTGTGGACTGTTTACGGCCGTGTGAAGAGGCATGGTACGTATAAACGATGAAGGGTTTTTCACCAAGCAGATAGACTCTGAACTTATCCAGCGCGTACTTGATGGCAAGGAGTTCCTTTTCATGGACGGGGTAGTTGCGTTCAGCTGGTTGCAGCTGGCGTGACTGGTAACAGACGACACGCTCCGCATCGTCTGCAGCATACTACATTAATGCACAGCCGATTGCAAAGTTTCTGGCATCACAGACCACGTGGAATGGCCTGTCTTGGTCTGCAATTGCTAAAACTTGTGATCGTATCAAGCTTTTCTTGATACATTTGATAGAGCGCTGACAAACGGCACTCCATACCCAATTCTCGTTCTTTTTCAATAAACGAGAGAGATGAACAGTCATCTTGGCGTAATTGCTTGAATATTTGTGCAAATACGCCACTAGGCCAAGGGGCTTTCGAAAGTCTTTTGACATCTGTAGTCACCGGCTAGTCAGTAAACGCCTTGATCTTTTCTGGATCGGGCCGGACGCCATGCTTGCCCACGATGCAACTAAGAAGTGGTATTTAGCTAGCAGCAAATATACACTTCTTGAGGTTGGCGTACAACTTATGCGCATTAGTGTAAGAACTTTCCAGACGTGAAGTCGGTGCAGTTCACATCCGTCTGTCCATCCATAGCCCGACTATGGACAAACACATCATCGAAGTAACTGGGCGCGAAGCTCTTACGGATCTTAATATATTCGTTATACATCTGTTGAATGTGGCAGGGGCATTACTTAGCCCTTGTTGCATTACTAACCACTCCCAAAGTATACCGCTTGGGGCGCTCACTGCAGTATAGGGAATGTCCTTTTCGCGCTAAGGATTTGAAAGAACCCATCCATCAGATTCACGGATGAAAATATGGTACGCTTAGCCACACCATCTATGATGACATCTTTCCAAGGTATTGGAGTTTGAGCCGGTACAGTGGCAGCATTCAACTTGTTGAAAGCATGTACTATCCGCCACCCTCCTGGGGCCTTTCGGACAGAAGGTCGGAGAGCTATGTGGGGAAATAGGTTCCCTCACATGGCCCGCTGCCAAGCGATCGGCAAAGAATTTGTCAATCGCTAGTACTTGTTCACGAGGCAATGGCCGTTGCTTCATGACACAGTATTTTGACCCTGGTTTCTGGTCTATCTCGTGACGAGTACCCTTATCCTTGGGTAGCTCGCACGGCAATGCTTCTGATAATACATCCCTGAATCTCATCAAATCATCGTAGAGAGGATTTGTTCTGATCGGATCCCACGATTGGGAGGTATATCGCTCAATTCGAGTCTTCTCATCAAGGACACTCTCGTCCATTGATGAGATACTGAGAACTCGTTCATCTTCCGCAAAGACCTTTGCCGATTGGATATTACTGACTTAATCATCTTCCGCGACGATTAAGCAAATCTGCTTGACTCTGCGATTACGCAGATCACACAAGAACCCCTTTTGGTTCAGCGGGGGTAACTGAGTGATTTCCGAAGTTAATTTTGGAGGCGCGATTAAATCTAGCATATGGCTACCTATGCTTGATCCGTCATTCACCATGACATTCAATGTATCTGTCATCTCATGGGAACTTACTTCCACATTTTTGGGGGACTTATTTCCTCAACTCTAGCCTCTTGGGCTATTCCATCACCGTATTAACCATCATAGGCAATCGGTTGTTAATGATCTGGAAGTTGTATATTCGGGAGGCAACCATGCACCGGTCCGCTCGACCTATTTGAGAGATGGGCCTTCGGCGCCTCCTGAATTGTTATGCAGTCGTTGGGATCTTGCTCCGCAATATGATGGTTAGTCATACTGTGATCTTGTGCAGTCGTACTAACGACCAAACCACACGTGGCGCCATCGCACTTACTCGTGGTACATCCACATAGTGGTGGACGCTCCAAGACTTTCATCAGATGAGCTTCTGGTGAACAAGCGGCGGGCATATCGACACTTCGTCGATGACAGCTGACTTGTGGCTCGTACCTTCTGAACCACGGTAAACCAAGGCTAACATCGAATTTGTCATCCAAGTCCAAGACGACGAAGTCATCGTCGTCTTGGACTTCTTTCAGTGTCTAGAAAATTCCTACTACACGTTTCATCACTGTTGGATGCGCCTGTAGCGAGGCGTACTGTCATCCTCGTTAGAGGGATCTCTCCCTCGATGTATTTGAGCTTGCTATTGTCTAGCGATTGGGCCGTACAAAGTTGTTTGACGCCCTGCAAAGACTAGGACTCGTATTGACATGTCCTTTGCCACTTCGAGTTCCAAGGTAATGAATGAAACCTCATTACCAGATGCAGTAACACACAATGATTGCGTGTTGGGAGAAATTCTCGTCAAGAGGCCTGCGAATTCACTAGACGTTGCTGAATCAGTAAGGTGCTCCGCACCTACTGACCCTGACCGTTTTTTTAACCGTTCGTTACGGCGTATCATTTTCTCAACAGCGTCGGAACCACGCCTCGGACTCTTCTTGGCCGCTTGACGGTTACTGATTCCTGCGGTACGTGGTACCGCGTCCGTGGCACTGCATTCGTATGCATAATGCCATTTGGTTTGACCTTTATTTCATGTCTGCAATTTCATATAATTGGTAACGCAAGAGTTTTCACTCTCAGCGTAACAGCGGCCTATCGGTTCTGGTCCTCCGCTTTCCTGTCGCCTCGGGGAACGATAGGATTTGAACTTCTAACCGGAAGAGATAGGTCCTGACTGTACCGTCTGTGCGAACCTGCATGAACGACGTGATCACGTTTGTTCAGTCAGCGGATTGGACGTGATGCAACTCGTATGATGTATATACTGAATGTACGAGTGTACATCGCGGTTGCCTTGTTTAATTTTCAGGAGTTCACAGCGAGCCCTGAACTCATCCCGCGGCGGTTCGAATGTTTGCCTAAGCAGGGACTTGAAGACTTCTAACGACCCAAAGACACATGGGTCGTGTAGCTTGAGGCCCATTGCCCAAGTCTTCGAACGCCCTGCTAAGTTCGATTGAACATATGCGACCAACATTTGCTCATTGACGATGTGACGAACTCTTATGGCGTCATCTAGCTCAACAAACCATCTCTGCAGAGAATCTTCTTCAACTGATTTGTACTTTGAGATGTCGATGTTCAGTGATACGTGGCGACGTGAGTGTGTCGACCCGGTAGCAGTAGCCTGCTGCTGTCTCAACAGCGGCTTCTTGACCTATCGTCTAACTCAAACGTTCGACGGCATCCCGTTCGATTTAACTCAAATGAGTATCTCTCGTGCGTTGGATGGAAGCCTTCCGTTTCATCATCCAACATGTTCATAGTCGTTGGACGGACTACAAAGTGCTACCAGGTGTAACGGGGCACCAGTCGCTTGTACTGTCACAGTCCAAGCTGCTTACACTGAACACAGAGTAAGGTGGTGCATCGAGCCTTCACGTACAAGTATCGTTCAAAGAAAGGGTAAAATGCGAGATTAGGGTAAAAGTAGAACTGTATTAGTATAGTCAATCTCCTGTTAGTAAATCCGATTTGGTCCTCTTTTAAATATGCCTAAATACAAGCATGTATTGTAACCATCTTCTCACCACGCATTGCGTTCTTCTGTCGTGGCTCGGCTTCATTCGTTAATATCATTAATCTATATCAACGAATGAACAGTGTATTACTTCTGTATCACTATATATGTTTATGCTAATATTGTGAGAATATGATGTTTATCCTTCCATAATATCCATATTTGGTACACACATTATTCAAATATCATGTAACGGAGGCATTACGTCACATAATATCAGTTTGGATAGTACTCGGAAGACTGCGGCATGTATAATTGCAGCTGCTTCATGTTTACCGATAATGGATGATTGGAAGCCGACGAAAAAGCTAGTCCAAGAAGACTAAACCGATGACGGTCACGTCAGAAACGTGACTGGGGCCGCAACTGAAAAAGAATATAGTGACGAGCCGAAATAGGATGGACGAAAGCGAAGCAAAGATTCACAAGACGATACAAAGCTGAAAAAGAGACAAACAAAGGTGGGTAAACTGCAGCAAGCTATACGCGACCGGCTCGAAACATTTTTTTGCTGTGGCTTTTGAGGGAACTATGACCGGGTATTACAGCAAACATCCTTGTTGATTAATTCACTGGAGATAAACAACCTCGTTGATTGATTGACTGGAGATTGATACACTGGAGTAGGCGTATGGTTTGCTCGATGTATTTGCACTTGATTATTGACGTTCTTGTAGGACAGGATACTCCTGAAATTTCGACAAGGGAGACACGAAGCACACGGTTTAGCACATTACAGGATTAGGAATGCCTTCTCCTCCGTAGCAATACCTACGGAAAATCAAATAATAGGTGGAAATTTCAGCTCTGACTTCCCACAGCAAGGATATAATACTTCTTCAGCTAGGATGTGTTCCATCGGCGACCATTTTCTACCCCGATATTTGATAGCTATGCTTTCTCAACAAAAGCTATCGAGAAGTCGTGGTAGGAGTCTACATGGATGATCACGCACGCTAGGATGATGTTTGATAGTAGGAGTAATGCTAAATGTTTAATCGAATGGATGGGTTTGCAGATTGCAGGACAGATATTGAACGCATCAATGCCATCTGCGACACTCAATATGGGTCTGTCTCCGTGCCCGCTAAAGGTATTCAGCCACTTATCTTTGTAACACAAGCCAGGAGCATGTTCGCTGCACAAGATGGTCTGAAGCGCTGTAGGAACTAACAAAGGTGCAACCGTTTCGCAAAATAATTACACGGGTGTTCAATTCATATCAGCAACATATGTATAATAGGGAAGGCACTTATCGTAGAGCAACGCGCCACTATCTGGTCCCACCAAATGAAGTGTGTGTGGTCATGCAGCCTGGGAACACCCTTATGCAAGTCAGGAAAATTGCAACTCCAATCTTTGAGGCGCAAGCTCCCGGAATGTAGATATCGTTTGTCATCGAAAACACAACAAGCCAACATTCCTACACCACAAATGCCCTAAGCATGAATCGGATGAACATTGGACCTGAATTAAATTTCCGCCAATGGGGTCAGCACCATAGGGTGATAGCATTCCACAAGAAATGGAGTTTCCATAAATTTAGGGTAATGATATTTTCACCCTTCCCTATTTTTACTATTTTCACCCCCCCTGAAATCAAAACAAGGTGTATTTGTTACTTATATAAAATTAACGTATGTCAACTATATTCATTATTCCTAAGCACCGCCATTCAAACTTTTACACTACAACACCCAAAACGATCTGTACATAAATTGGTGAAGTCTGTGGGTTCTTTGAAGTCAAGTATCTTTCGGCAAAGGCGATGTTCGTGGGACTTATATTAAAAGTGCGCGCGCTTAATTTCTTCACTTTCGATCTTCAGGTGCAATTGTCCACAGTTTGCTTGTTCCCAATCATTATCAAAATACTGCTGTAGGCGAGGTATTACAGCTTTCGAGACAGTTTGCGCTTCTTCTTTTTCTTCGACTTGCGCTCACTCATGGGCTCCCAGCAAAGTGATGTTCCAGCTTGCAGTACATTTCGTACGCAACTTACCTTACTATACTATGGATCAGCATTTATTTCACCTTCGTAGGACGCGGAAGACACTTCTGCACAGAGATAAACATCCGCTTGAGTTCTCGTTCTTGAGCTATCTCGCACTGCTGCTACTTTCTGGATTCTTTCTCTACAATATTCATATCCTGAAGACCATACACGCGCTTGTCATCAGCTTCATCTTTCTCAGGAACATTGATCTAATAGTAGTCAGCTCTTACCTAGATTATTATTTATCTTCTAAACAAATTGCACATTGACTTATACGGGCGCGTGACCTTTGGCACCGCGATGTGTATAAAATTGAAAAGTACCCTGTTTTGGTTTCAGGGGCGTGAAAATAGTAAAAACAGGGGGATATTAATACCCTAAATGTATTCAATAAAAAACGGCTGTCCTATATACATCAGGCTGGTCTTGGAGGAGCGAGGTTTGTGGCGCACTAGCCTCAAACTAAATCAAAGGGGAAAGAGTGAACCTGGCAGCTGTTATTACTGTGCTCGGAAAGTCATGACCCACGAGTCTTACGAAGCGTGGTAGGTTCAATTTAATTTTTGTTGCAGTAAGCCATACAGCGACCTTTTACCCGAAGTTTCATGTAGATATTAATTCTATCGAGAACATCTGGGGTGCGGCAAGCGGTATGCTCGCAAGAGTGACTAGCATTCATGGACATGGTTGCAGTAAACAATCCATGTTGGGGCACCATCTTCTGTCAGCTTTGAAGAAATTCTCTGGCATATGCGACAAGCGAACCGATACATGAATGTTTACTGGACGTATAACGGACATATAACGGGGTGATCCTGTTCATATAATTTTCACTCTCAATTGTTAATATTAATCAATAATATGTGATGGATAATATTGACGACATAACATGTGAAAGTAATGCCAGAATATCTAATTTTAGGTAATCATATTCTGTTTGAGTAATATTAAGGTTTTGATTTTTTGTTGCTATAGGCCATGATATCGCTCAACTAAACAACCAAGCGCTGCTAGATGCGTGCAATGGGTGGTGTGCGAAGAATTACCATAAATTTTGGTACCTTAGTAAAATTAAGTTAGGACTAAAAGAAACAGATCAAAAAGTAATTATTTAGAGTAAGTACAAATGTGAGCGGATCATGACCCTTTAGTTCTCACTAGTGAGCCTTCACATTGTCAATTGAACAGGTAATGGCTTTGAAAGCCTTTAATTGGTCGATTAACATTCCATATTTTGGGCTGCTCTTTATCTTACCTCTATTTTTGGGTTCTAGGGACTAGCGCTGATTTGGATGTATCATACGTCGTAGCGGTCTTCACCCTCTAGTTGCGCTTGAGCTCTGTAACGAGCCTTTTTTCTTGAACCGCCTGTCGTGTAAAGCTTTTACAGATTGTAGGAGAGCAATTCAAACAAGATTCAATGTGTTTTTGATAAGAGTTTAATTACGTAGTGATGGCATTGACACAGAAACAATCTGTATATTGTCAGCGATTACCTACATCTACATCGATAATTTCGATGTTTGAAGTAGCTTTGACAGCATTAATAACAGTACTGAACGGTATAAAATTGTCGAATTGTCGCACTGGTGGAGGTGCTACAGGCGCTGCTTGGATTTGTGCTACTCGACGACAGGTCCTTGCGTCGTGCCTTTGTTCGCCACAGCATCCACATCGTCGACTTTGCGTAGGATTCAATCCATTTCCTATATACTCAAAGTGAGGTTAACTATGGCCAATACAGCCTGTCGGGTGCTTGAGCGTCCTTAGCAGCATAGGATCACGGATGGCAGCATCTGGAGTAGTGATAGTACATAGTATATCATCTTTTGCTGATGTCCGCCAGTACTAGCATACCTCTCACAGAGTTTTAAACTCTGCACTGTAATCAACAAAATCATATCTGAATGGGTCGGTCATATCCCTTCGTTGTGAAGGTTAGAATAGAAACTAATGCTAACCATAATCTTTTACCAGCAGCGGCGTTCGTAGCCTGTAAATGCATGACGACAAGGGCTAATATAAAGCCTATAAATCCAATAATTTGGTCATTGTATGATGTGAAGGCTTATAAGCGAAAACTGAAGGCATATTATCCGCTCCATACCGTTTTACTTTGTCTTATTCCAAGTGAGAATTTGCCTAGATTGTCAGCCTTCCTCTGCACTTACCATATACATAAAGGTTTGTAGCACATTCCTCTGCACTGGCTTTAGTCAGGGCATTGACGGTATGGTAAGCTTGTGCCCTGTCACAGGAAATTTCTGAGAGGCGAACAGGACGGGTATGCAATGCACAAATATCGATCCTATCACCAACTTCAATCTTCAATCTTGATGGACATCAATACGCTTGTCTTGCAAGAGTCCAGGCAGGTTTTAGGTGTAATTGACACGATTTCAAGGCAATCAAGCGTTTCTAATGGCTGATCCTATTCTTTTTATCTTATGTATCCCAGATTTAGACGCGGCCAATTCTGTTTTGTCCCGTACAAGATTGTGTATATTGACTAAAATTGGAAATCTTAGAGCACGGTCAATACATGAGGTAGGCAAAATCTGGTAACGAAAGAGTGAAGCTGCACTCTCTCTCGTTCACGCGGCATATCTGAAATGGATAATTGTGAGTGTCTCATATCCTAAGAATTTCTGGCGGTCGAAGTTGGGTGAATGTTATAAGTATCCCGCAAAGTACGTGGCCTTTGAAATCAGCAAAGTCTGCCGGAGTTTCACCTCGTTTGTTACGCGACCTCCACATGTAACTCACTGGATCTATTGAATTAGTCTTTAAGATTCATCTCTCAGCGAGGATATACCACGAAAATGCACCCCAAACAACGACGGTGGGTGACCACTATTTTTTCTCGATTCACAGGATATTGGTATGGGTCTGAACTGACTGAGCCAGAACCTTTCCCTACAGCTCTCATCTCCACTCTGATGACCTTTCCGGCGGACAAGAATCAACAACACGTTAGTTGTTGAGACATACCAAGATCTCTCCTAATCAGAGGCGCCCACATTCGGCTTTTGCGGCGCGATGACGGCCTCCACTAGTTTTTGCAGGGTGAAATACCGGCCTTAAAGTGTTCTACCGCGAGCGAATCTACTCATGTAATCGGATTTCTCGGGGGCTGAAATTTCTAACCCATTCGCATCTTTATCGGTTCCCATGGACTGTGCCGGAGACAGTAGGTAATGCGCAGATTTGCAATCCGCTTTTACAACAAGTGTGGGTATCCTGTTGGAATCCCGTTATCAGTTGATATGATAGAGCACCGCGGCGAGCCTAGGCGCAAGCCTATTCGCAACCAGGAGAAGGTAGAAAAAGGACTTAATATATATATATGGCATAAGGTAAAAAGTAGAAGTAGTACCTAGCTAGCGTTGGTACTCGTTAATTCAGTCAGCCTTTGAACAGGCAGGGCAAAAAAAAACCAAAACACCTAAGGTTTGGTAATTAGT
Source organism: Hyaloperonospora arabidopsidis Emoy2 (assembly GCA_000173235.2). Lineage (NCBI taxonomy): Eukaryota > Oomycota > Peronosporomycetes > Peronosporales > Peronosporaceae > Hyaloperonospora > Hyaloperonospora arabidopsidis. The sequence continues at coordinate 213,511 of JH597888.1, forward strand.
TCTTCTTGTAATCCTAACAGGGTTATGAGCCCAACAACGCGAGGTGTTACAGGAAGTGGCCGAACGAGGATCGAGATCAGTGCTGAGACGGGGCTTCGTAAACAATGGAATGAGGAAGACTCTAGATTCTACAAACGCCTCATGATCACACTCATCGAAGATGAAGACATGGATGCGATCGTACAAGGCGAAATCGATCGCTCATCACTTCAGAACGACACTGAACGGAAAGGGTATGATAGGCTGCAGATCAAGCTAAAGCGACGGATAGTAAGCTCGCTACCGGCTCATTTAATATCACGTGTGAACGACACGAGTACAGGCACGGAGATGTGGGCGTATTTTTCAAGTTATTGCAATGGCAAGCAGAATAACAAGACAAATTCCATTAACATGATTATTGCGTACGACAAGCTGCAGTGTACAAGATACAAGTTAGGTGGAAACCTTGAAGGAAATATGACTTATATGTTTATCCTCCGAAAGCATCTTGTGACACTTGGGACTACTATTACTTACTATAAGATAAAATTATTTATCATGAACAGTTCACCGCAGCTAAATCGATTTTAGATGCTACAAAACCAAGTCGAGATGGCAATGGGTAATGTTGACACTACGCAAAAGCTCCGAGACACAATCCTGATTATCGAATGCGCACAGCGAGTAGAGGTCGTGACTCCATATCATCATATTGGATCTACCAGAAAGGCATAGTACAGGCCAACAAAGGTATGTGAGCAGTCGCGAAAGAATGAAAGCGCTCATAAACCACGGAGCTGTTTCATTTACAATGAAGCTGGTTATCTGCGGTAAGACTATTCGAATCGAGAAAAAGAAGCAAGAAAACGTCACTTAGCCGTTCTGCAGTATCATACAGAAGCATCAAGACAAGAAAAGGAACGAAAATGTCGCTAGATTGGATAAAGAACTTGAAGCTCCAAAGACGGTCACATCGCCCAAGACTTGCAGAGGGGCGGGCCAGAAGACGCGAAAGTAGTGACAGATTAAAATGCGACGAAAAGTGTATCGCCAGAGCAGGATTAAAGAATGGTGGAAGATAATTTAGACGATAAGCGAACTGAATGGTATTATGACATTGCCAGTAACACGCACATCGCGTGTGATCGGTCGGGTCGTAATTACGAAAAGTTCGACCGCGCGAAGCCGCAAATCCAGCTGCATATCAGCTAGAAAAGTTCTCAACTCTTCGACATAGTCCGACAACTCCTTTTCCCATTGTCGAGGGGATAAGAAGCGTGAGCGTACGCGTTATCTCTGATTAGGCGGTGCGAACACGCGATTCCTCTGCCTCTTAAGCGAATCCCACGCGGGAAATGCGGCGTCTACAGACGCATCACAGGTCAGGGTTCATTCTCAGGCCCTGCCGCCAAATTTTGATATCGCCATGCCAACTTGCTGCTACTCCGTATGTAGCATTGCCTAGCTCATCTCCATCTCGAATTCTCGAACCCAGAGAAGAAAGCTCTCTCCCTCTTTCCCTTCGAAAGTCTTACGCTCAGAACGAGCGGGCGGGGCTTAGGCTCTGCATCGGGCATAGGGATATAGCGCGTTGGCATAGCCGACGCCTCATGGTCATGGACCTGTCCGATTAATGTGGCCTGAAATAACATAAATGCTTCCAGCCGTGCATTAAGCGCTTCCAGGCCTTGGGCACAATATGATCGATTTGTTCGATCCCAATCAACGCTGTAATCTTATCAAGCATGAGGCATTGAGCCTGAGAGAAATAAGCTGGGCTTTCCATATCAAAGAGGATTAGTCGATGTGCGACTACGGTGTATGATTGACTATAAGTACTACCAAGTGTTGTGGAGCTACACAGCCCTTAGTCTGACGAAGACTTGCGACTCTAGAAGTCACTTAGTTCTATGGAATTAAGTTACTATAAACTTAAAGAGTCTCTAGTTCTTAAACTAGTCAACGAAGACTCAAAGGGTCTTCACGATAGTAGAGCTTCTAGTCCTGGTTCAAGGGACTAAAAACGATTCTACAAATCGTTCGCACAAGGTGCTCTAGAGTTTACGCCACAAAATGCGCTGATTCTCTGCGATCTGCCGACGTCTAAGGTAGACACGTGGCAACACACGACTAATCTGAGTTTCCTAAAAAGTTGACCTTTTAAGTCCCATCAGTTTTATCTTTCGTCCTTATTAACTCTCTTTCTCTATGATGTGGCTTCATCATCTCGCTATTTCTGATGTGCTATGTTTATGTCGTGAAAGTTGGGGGACTTTACTGCCTGGCAGGACAGTGCTGGTGAATCCCACACATCAGGACCCGAAGGTTTAACTTTATCAATTTTGCTCGTCTGAGTTATCGAACCAAAGACCACTTATTTGATGCTGCCACACTATCCCACTTGAGCTATGAGCGTACATACGTTCGATACAAAACGATTACATAGAGTGCAACACAGACACACGTTTTTGCATAGCCGCGTCACTTTCAAGCAACAGAACGCAGCCACACCTTTTTATCTTTCGACTCGTTTCCAAAATTTGTTCATTTTTATACTGCACATAAGCAGGTTTTAAACCTATGCCAATTTCGCGAAATGGTCGTGCCCACACTACTATACCACAAAACCGGCCCGGAATTCAAAACAATTGACATGATTGTCCATCAATTATGAAGTTTGGCCTATATCAAGTTTACTCAATACACTTACATAGAAACGGAACTGGTGAATCAACATCTTATCATATATAGCAATATATCATGTTTTTCAGGGATCAGATAAGCCAGGTTTATCTGTACACTACGTGGTTTCACTGCTCCGGTAATTTTAAACACATACTTCAGCTGGTATAACTACTTGTTTTGATTCTTGGACGACAGATATAGTAATTAAAGAGCACGCGACTTTAACAGCCCCAAACTCACTCAGCATTTTCTCGAGGCCGTTTGATGGTCTGCATGATTGTGATCAAGGTCAAAAAGCTGTAATAAAAAGCTAATTATTATCATCAACATATTCTGCTGTGGACGATGATTGATAGTAATCATTTCAGTAAGGTTATGTGTTTGAACCGAAAACGACTAGAAGGAATCAACAAAGGAATTCAGAAGCGCGATAAAGAAGTATGGTGGCTAGTGGTAGATATTAAAAGCTGTAACGTGCTGGAATGAATTATTGCTGGGAATCGAGACCTTAAGGAAAATTAAAAAATCGTGTTGACGTTGGCGCAAGATTCGACAATTTTCAATAGAAAACAAGAGATCAAGAAGCGTTCTATTGCTTTAAGTATATAAGAAGCTAAGCGTGCAAGTATAGACGACAGTGCACTAAGCACAAATATCACGAAAATACCACAAATATATAGCATTACCCAAATTATTGCCGAATAATACCATATAAAATGTAGTATAAATCTACGGTGGTTGCCTACACGTCAATGTTCTGTATTTCTTCGCGCGTGGATAGTCGACGGTTCACGTCAAGAGTCTTGCATCTAACGTCATTTGAAGGAGACGCAGGAAGAACCAGAACCTCTGTTTGCACGACCTCTCTAACTTTAAGCCAGGAGGGCAACTCGACGTCCTTGACGCACCCTCCGTCTAGAAACAGCTTGAGCCGACGCTGCTGTAGTGACAGCGACACTGGCCAAATTCCGCACGCTCTGAAGCCAGCAATCATATATAAGGCTTGTCCATGATGGCCTTGATCCACGCGGTGCTCACCAAGCGAATAGCTGTTTTGCGCGTGATGGAGCTTTCACCCCTATTCAGATTGTATTTGGGCATGACGGCATCGATGCTGGCCTTGAAAGGCAGGAGCGCAAGGATGATCTTGAGCCGCACGGCCTCGCGCACAATCTCGCCGTTAATTTGACTGCTACATCCGTCGTACACCAGGATCAGGGGTCGCTGCACAGCAATGGACACGGCGTCCAAAAAGTGGTGGAGCCATCGAATAAACCCCGCACTGTCCATGAACCCCCGAGGAGCAGTCGTGACAGCAGCGCCCGGGACATTGCACTCGTCCAACACGTCGCGGGTGACACGCTCACATGGTAAAATGTACAGAGGTGGGCGGACGAAGCCTGCTGCTGACGCTCACGCGACGATCATGAGATGAAAGTTGCACTGATCAGACTTGCTCCACACATTCTTCGAGACCTTGACCACGATCACCTTCATCTTCTTGTTCTTCTGGGAGAATTCCGTTTCATTCATTCTGAAGACCCAATCCAGACTGGAATTGCGCTTGATGACGTGCTTCATGTACTCGATAAAGAACTCCCGTAGACTGTATCAGCTCACCTCATTCCGAGCACGCTTGATAACCTGGCTGTCTCGTAGCAATAGATCCGGTTGACGCTTGAGATAGCATGATACACACCGTATCGTGAAGAAGCCAATGCTCCGCGTCACACCGTACTTGGCCCGGTATATCGTCGTTGGCCTTCTCCAGCATTGCTTAGTGGTTGACTAGCAGGCCGTTCTTCTGCATTCCGACCACCCAGTCACGAAGATCACCCTCCAGTTTATCCACCGGGATTGGTGGCGTACCAGGATTACGTAGCGCCACGCCGTACTTAAGCAAGTTTCTCGATACCGAATAGCTCTATCCGGAACCCCAGGATACTCGTTGCAAACGCGGCTGATCTTGGCGCCCGCGGAATACGCGCGCGCAGCGGCGTAGTTATTTCGATTTGTCGAAGACATTGCGGCCTTTTTGTTCTCCCCTTTACCGCGCTTCAAGTCTAGACCAGGCTGTGTGTCACGACATGTCTCGGCAAAAAACTGGGTGATTAACGTGACAGCCAATCATTCTATTTTAACCCTCAAATTACGAACCGTAAAATAAGTAAGGATATCGTTAAAGCCACAAACACTTATACTACGACCACTCATGCGGTCCAGAAAAAACAGGTGACCTGTCAACTTCGTCATATGACACGATTGGCTTTCCTGTAGATTTATGTTCCTGTACGCAAATGGCTGCATAAACGGCAGCAACTACAGCAATAAACCATCGGTAGGAACATTAACAACAATTATAACAACAACAAACAAATTCAAATGGTAACACAACTTATTGTGAAAGGCTCAGCAACACAAAAAATGTTAAGCACGTACTTCTGGTCCAGCATGATAGTGATGACCTTGTCAACTTCGTCGTATGAAACGCTTGGGTTTACGTTAGCTTAAGATGCTAGTTTAATAGCGACTTCTGCTTAAGTTGCGACAAGCGTTCTCCGGGTACTTTCTGGTACGTAGTAGCTGCACCAACAACAGCATCAACAGTAACAACAACAGCATCAACAGCAACAACAACAGCAATGACGGATAAAAGCACAAATTATAGTGTACGGCGCAGGGACACAAAAGATTTTAAGTGCGTATTTGTTGCTGCTTGACTGCTTTCGTCCAGCCTACGTTCAGCGCGTCTGCCCGGCGCCAGGAAGACGCACGTTTTTGGCTTTCTTTTGTTTTGTTAGCTAACTGTAAAAATAAAAATCTAAGCTGTGATGGTTGAATCAAATTGCTGCGGACGTAGTGTCTGCGACCATGGTATTATTGTCAGTGGCCGTAGTATTAGTGTGTGTGGCTTAAGCGGCACCCTATTAGACAACTTTGTAATAAATTAAGGAAATTGATTGGTACACACCTACCCTTTGATGCGTACACACCTACCCAAACTGTGTAAACTAATCATTTGCCACAAATTGCAACGTAGATGCATAAAAATATAAATTACTAAATTAGACAGCACTGCGATCTTCGATCACCCTTTGATACGTACACACACCCCAAGTCAAACTGTACCAATTTATCATTGCCACAGGTTGTAACGTATTGCATAAGATATGTCTTACTAAATTAAACAGCACTGCGACATTTGATCAGGAGAAGGGTGTGACCAGGATATTGCGCTATTGAACATTGATAGAAACAATAGACTATGCTTGCACCACCTGTAGAAACTGTATACACATCACTGGCGGACGCGGAGACTCTTGCTGCTCTTCAAAGGCGTGCAGTCGTACGTTGACGTTAATCTCATGGTCGAGCGGGTGGGCGATATGGACGATGACGACGTCGTGGATTTGTTGTCGTATTGTCGTGTTCGTCCGATCCGTCCCCGCCATGGCGAGGGTAATTGCCCATGCGCTTCTGGTACAAACGAAAGCTTCGATTGAGATTGCCAATTCTCCTGGGTTGCCTTGACAATTGGCTGCGAATAGCGCCTCTGCACTACAGCACAATTCCATGCCTCGTCATCTCTTCATCGAAACAGATAACGTCCTCCACCCGGCGCCTACATCTCCTCCAGCAAAGCATTCATCACCACCAGCACGTTATCGTTGCACTGCTCCAGACGGTCCACAACCTCGCTCGTTTCCTTACCCGCAAAAATATTGCGCACCATAAAGAGCTCCTCCGACCACTTGATTTCATCCTCTGACGGAGCAGCAACCACCGGCTCCACAACGACCAGCGCAGCAATGACCAGGCAGCAACCACAACCGGTCAAGCCACCTCAAGCTCGACAACCACAGGCGCCTCCTCCACCGGAGCCGACGTCCGGTCCTGCTCCGTCACCTGCTCTTACTCGCTGCCGCTTGCAGCCTCCATCTGCGCTTCAGTTGCCTCCTCGACAACCACAGTGGCCGTCGACTGCCGAGGCGTCTCTGGAATAGGCTCCACATCCGCCTGGACCGGTGCCATATTCTTAATCTCGACCATTACCTCCTTGCCAAACTCTCCAATGCCCTCGGCCGCACACTTCAGACCTTTAGTCGTCTCCTTCATAATCTGGTCAAACGGCAGCTCCTGAATGATCATGCGCGCTGCCTCACTAGCTTCTCGGGCGTCCTGGACCACCGTCTTAAGCGCCTCGTTTGTCTGGTCCAGCCCTGTCTGCGCTGTCTGCTGCGCCTTGTCGACCCACTCCTCGTGCTCGACCTTGCTCATGGCTACATTGCGCTTCCCCACGGGCTTCTCAATAGCCCTGAGGATCAGCGCAGCACATTCTCTTGGAACGCGACGGCCGAGCGGCTCACGGCTTCAAAGTGCACCGACGTGGCGCTGGCCGCAGCTGGCGAAAGCACGCTACACGCCTCCTCGTACTCGGCCTGCGACGTAACGTTCAAGCAGTCGCCCTCCACGTCCGTGTACTGCACCACAAAGCTGCCGGGCGCAAGGTTGAACGTCTCGGCAAAGAGCGCCGTCAGGGCCTTGAGCGAGAACGACGTGAGGTGAACGTGCAGACGGTGCAGCTCACCATTGTACTTGAGCGCCGTTTGCTTGGCGTCCATCGTAAGGTATTCTTGAAGTGAAGTGAAGGAAATCCTTGCAGTGGAGTCTAGGTCATGGTCGAGACCGCAGTGCTGGCTAATTTAATAACCTATATTTTTATGCATTTACGCTACAATTTGTGGCAAATGATTAGTTTACACAGTTTGGGTGGGTGTGTAAGCATCAAAGGGTGGGTGTGTACCTATCAATTTCCAAAAATTAAGGCCTGGTCACTTAAGGTCACTTGACCGGTCAATTAACATTGCTGCATGTAAGGTATGCCAGGAGCATTTGTAATATATAAGAGCTAGATAAAGGTAAAACGAAAAGGGAACCAATGTTAGCTAGGTCCTTAGTTCGACGATCCTACATCTAAGTCTAACGGGGCACCGGAGCAACACACTGAACAACCAATGTGGAGCTACTATCACCAACAGCAGTGCTAGTGGTGCCTCGCTACCTCTGATCAAACGTGCAGAGGAACGTAACAACTAGAGACAGTCTAGTTGTTGGTAAAAGTAAAACTGTATTAAATAGAATTAAGTCCTAATATGTCTTAGTCCTAACTTGATTATATGAATCTACAAAAATGTATGCCAAAGTCTTGTTCACCCCTCATTGCGTGCGTCCATCGTTGATTGGACCGCTAGAGCTGGCTGATATGGTGACTCATATCAGCCAATCGGTGAGTGTTCTGAATATTACCCATTTATGGTAATATTCACGGACATTATCAACCTTTACGATAATATTCTAATAAACAAGTATCAAGGGTTAATCACATGTAACAGGCTCACCCCGTTGCATCACCCCCCTTAAACGATTGTCACTCAATCACTATCACGTTGATATGTTCACTGTTAGACCACATCAGGGACAGGGAGTACTTGTTTTGGTCTGATCCATTCATTTCTGAATTTTCATCGCATGGTGAACAAATCCATGCGATGCGCGGCGAAAGCTGCTGAGAAGGCATCTGCGCATGTTAACGCAGCTGCTCTTGACGATGCCCAGCCTCTCGCGGCAGAAGATGATTCTTCTGCTGCCGTTGCAACTCTTCCTGAAGCACCAGTTGCTGCAGATGCACGGGTTGAGTCACCCACGTGCTAATGATGATGGCTCTCAAGTGGAGCTTATCTAATTGGGGGAGTCGGACGGTGAGTCCGACTCGACGAAGACATCTAGGTCACCCGAGTCTATAGTGGCGGCAGAATACGAGCCTACGAATAAGACTTGAGCAGGCAGTCAGACTCATGGTCACTACCGGAGTCTGTTTTTAGTTCGGAGGATGAGCATGCTGACTCATCCTTCGTGCCTGCTACTGCGCATTCACCTTATAGCGAATGCGGTGATGACTTGAACCGTTTTGATGACGATTCTAGTGGTACCATGGCTTCCGTTGGTAACACGCAGGTGGCTCTAGACGGCAATGTGCTGCGTCTAGCCCCTGAACACAAGCCTTGGGTATTACCAGAAAGGCTTGTGAATGATCTGTCAGGAGAGACAAGTCTCCATCGTCGAATTCCATTAGTTGATCCGAGGATGTTGCACGGACTCGACATCAGCGCTAGTAACTTTCGCGCTGAAGAAGGCTTCTATCTGGATGCTTTTCAGAAGCATCATTGGTATAGTGGCAACATCAAGCGAGACAAAAGCTAGTTGCTGCAGGCGTGGAACGCCTTTATACTCAATGTGCAGCACATTGAGCGCAAATCTTGGCTTCGGAAACTTGACACAGCTCGTGTCAGGTTTGAGAAACAAACCTTAACTTGTGCAAACGTCAGGTTGCACAAGCTGTTTCGTGATTTCGTGAGGCAAGAATTTCATGCCTCACGTGAGGCGACCCGTGTCCGTGTTGTTTCGACAACACTCAACGAATCAACAGGGAGGTGTACTCCATTTCTTCGCCTTGGGGTACGGCGCACATCTCTTCTGAGATGCGCGATGCGATTGCTAATCTGCAATCGCTCTACCAGCGCCATAAGCGCGTGTTTTCCGATGGCCCTTCTGAGTCATCGGATGTGTCTCGTCGTACTGGTGGACTAGACCCTCAACGTCAATCATCAGCCGGACGCGAGGCTCCCAGCTGTCGTGCGACAGCAGATAGCCGCGCCAGCGAACGAGACAACTCGTTCGCTGCCCCTTGACGTCATGGTGGTTCAAGGTACGCTCCACGTGAAAGCGTTGACCACCGTGCGAATCCACCAATGGTTGTGGTGGGGGCGGGAATATCAACTCCAAACTCCTTGTAGTTGCAGGCGGAGGTTGGTCGTCTCCAGCAACGCGTACACGATCTGTGTGATCGCATCGAACAAGAGAGGCAGGAGCGTCTCTCTTTGGAGGCGTAGGTGCAACGCATCCTCCTTTATCGATCGGACGACCTATCGGAGTTCACGTTCTACCAATTGGAGAACGAGCGGAAGCGTCAAGCCTTTCGCGACGATGTGGCTGACATTCGTCGCCAGCATGCGGCACTACAGATCCAGATTGAGAAACTGTCTCGGGTCCAAAAGAATCTCTTGGAGATTCTTGAGCGTGGCGGTTGTATTCGCCCGAGAAAGATACTTCGTGATGACGGTACGGGCGGAGACGACCGACATAAAACGTAGGATGCGTACGCATCCTGGAGGCAACTCGATCGTGCACGCATTGCCTTTGCGACGTAGTACACGAAACGGGCCGATGTATTTGGGTAGTAGTTTACTACTACCCACAAGAGTTACTACGCGCTTAGGTAGATTTACCGTAGACAGTAGAACTAAGTCACCAACAGTAAATAGAAGAGCGTTTAATCTTCCATGTTTGTCAGCGTTTCGTTTCTGCTGGTTCACCGCGTTAGAGATGGAGTCTTGCACGAAACGGACCACTGCTTCTCGTGCCAGCAGGAAATCTTCTGCTGACTCACTTTGGTTTGTTGCATTGAGCCTTGTGCGCACCGCTAGGAGGTCATCATCTTTTTCAGTGAGGGTGGTCTCATCCTCGCTGGTGTAGTCATTGGCGATGCTGAATATACCAGCATCGTCATCCTCATCTGGGTCAGCAATATTTTTATCACTACTGATAAAGTTATCTTCTTCGATGTCGACTTGATCGACATCGGCAACGTTCGCGTCGTCGATTACCTCGACACATGATTAGCAAGAGCCAGAATGGTTTTTGCTCGATCGAATCCCTCCCCCTTGAATTAGTGTCACACTCTAAATGGGTAGGTAGGCGTGGATGGCGTAAGCCATTCAAGAAGAACGGTGTATGCGTTGTCGATGCATGCACGGAGATGTTGATTGCAAACTCCACCATCGGCAGAAATTCGCTCCAAACTCTGAAAGATTAGAAGTATCCTCAAAGTATCTCTTCGAGGACGCGATGACACGCTCTGTCTGAACATTAGTCTCGGGATGGTCAGAAGTAGACGTAGCCAGACGTGCTCCGAGGGATCGGAACACGGATTGCCAGAACGCCGCCGTGAACCGAGGATCTCTGTCAGAGACTAGTTCCTGGGGTAGACCGTGGAGTCGATATACCGTGTCAATGAAAGACACGGGCACAACAATGTGCTGAGATTGACTCATTAACTGCAGCAAGATGTACAATCGTGCTGAAACGGTCTATGAACACAAGAATACCATTGTTCTTGTGAGAGTCTTCTGGGAAACTGAAGACGAAGTCCATTTAAACGGACTGCCAGCACTCTGCCGGGACAGGTAGAGGCTGTAGTGGCGCACGTGATGAAGGACTGGGCTTCAACCGTTGGCACACTTCACAAGCACGAATGTACTTGCGCACAAACTGATACTGGCGGGGCCAGTAAAAGTCGCGACTTACCGTGAGATAAGTCTTCTCACGCCTGCGATGCCCACTAGTTGGTGCATCGTCGCACTCAGACATTATGCGTGAGTGCAAATCATTATGAGTGTGGACGACGACACGAGGTGTGTCACCGGTAACGGCTGTATAATACAGCAACCCGTTGCGTGTTGTGTATCGATCCGCGGAAGATCGATACAAGGCCGGTAAAGCTCTGAGAGATTTACGAGATGGAGTAACCAGATGATCTATCAATCGCAGAAGATCCTTATCTTCTGCGGAGGTCTTTTTTAGGTCGTCAAGCAATGTTGAAGATGGAACACTAGTGACTAGTGTTGCAACAGTGGTATCAACCTATGAGTAGCCAGTGTAAGGCTGCAGCACTAAAAACGCCGTATGATGAAGCTCGGCCGCAGATTACCAGAAGATTAAATTGGAGCCAGAAGAACAAGAAGAGACATGCTCGGAATTCGTTGTTACCGCAATAGATTGATCCGCGCATTCAAAGAACAATCGAGGTGACGTCATACAGATATCACAGTGACTGTGTATGCCGCTTTTTCCCATGGTACCCAGACATGCCCAGAAAGAGTCTGTTATAGCACTTCGAGAAACTAAGATGGGCGTACAGGCAGAACTCTTAGCAGTGCCACTGGCGTCAGTGATGCTAGCCGTGTTGTAGTCATCATTCGTAGGTATGACGGCATCTTTTTCCGTAGTGCCTGGATCGAGCAGGTCAACGACTGTACGGCAAGCCAAGTAAGAGGCACTAGATCCGCTGTCACTTCGTGTAACACCGTTGAATCAGCAGCTGATGTTTTAAGAGGTTATAGCGATGA
>JH597899.1:0-37440 GCA_000173235.2 Hyaloperonospora arabidopsidis Emoy2
ACTGCGCTTGTGCCATGCGTACATATTCATACCATATAACTATCATGTCTTTATATTGCAGATATTATTACATTAGCATGATAAGGAATACATTACCGATGGCAGCGCTGAGAGACCTGATCATGAAATATGTGCAACACATTTGCGTAGATCACGGTTTCTCGATGATCCGGCTAACAGCAACGTTTTCAGCAAAAACGTCACTTACATGACGACGAGAACAATGACGCCGATACCATCAATACAGCCAGCCTCAAGGCAACCAGCGTCAAGGAATGACGTATAAAAGTCATTTCTAGACGGTTATTAGCTGGCGGTGGACTCTCACAGGCGTCCTCCTGAATAGAAAAGCAAGCGACACACATAAGTGTTATATGGCATGCGTATGTAAGTCAAACAAATGCAGTGTGCTCCGCAAGTATAGTATCACATCAACAGAGCCAAAACATGTAGTTTATTAATGGGTATCATTGATCGCTACTCTCTGCACCCTATTCATTACATCGGTCTTCGTAGCTCATCGCGTGCCGGCAATCGCCATTACAGCAGATACGAATAAAATCTCGAAGTGGGGAAGGTATACCAAAACTAGCATGATCAGCATTAGATTGGGTATAATAGATCAAGAGTAGAAGTCATATTTTTGATTGGCTAAACCAAATCGCCGGTAGAATGACCCACTCGCGACCGGTACGTTTATTCTTTCCCTATACTTAATCATCTTTTAACTATGCCTAAATATAAACATGTATTATAATATCTGCTCACCACTCATTGCGTACTTCTGCCGTGGCATGGCTTAATTGATTATTATAATTACCCTATAAAAACCAATGAACAGTGCATTACTTCTGCATCACACTATTACCAGCTAGAATAATATTGTGAGAATACGATGTATTCCAAACATAATATTCACGCTTAGTGTTTACTATATGTAAAATATCATGTAACGGAGTCATCCCGTTACAGGTCAGAGGTACGATAAAGTTGGTGGTTTGAGACGAATGGACGTTACTTCTTAAGTGTACACAATGCGTTTCGACTATCAAGAGGCCTTTAAATTTTGCTACTTGTTTAATGTATGGGGTGAATGCTCATCAGCGAAAACTGAAGGCTCATTAGTTGCTCCCTTTAAAAAATAGCTTAGGTGGTAAAGTACTAGCCTTTTCAGCTTTTAACGGTCGAGTCATATTCAAGAGTCTGCGTTTTTTACTTTACAACGATAATATACAATAATTCTATAAATTATAGGGGAAATAAAAAAATGCCTCATTTTATCACAATAATAAAAAAATGCCCTAGATAACTAGAAAATAGAAATAATGCCCTAGATAATTGGAAAATAAAATAATGCCCCGGATAATGAGAAAATAAAAAATGCCCCACGTCCTTGTATACTCAAGTTAAAGTGGTACACATAAACCGTCATGGTGTTTCTATGAAGGACTGAACCTATTATAAATACCAATCACACGCAATATGCTGATACGTCTGACTTGCTTACCTCTTGAACTCTCCACGTCCAGCGTGCTGTCCTTGGAGTTTAAAACTGTTAACACCACGAACAAATTCCTATAACAGCACTGAAATGTCGCCATCAGCACTGGTAAAGCCTTCGAATTAGTAAATGAAAGTCAAACAGATAGAATGGATTCATCATAGTCTATTTAACGGTTAAATATGCTAAAGTAACTATGGCGTACGAGTAGGAAGCGAATTCCTATCCCGCGACTATAACAGCAGAACTGTAGTACCAACAAAAACAACACAAAACAGTAGTAACACCAAGAACACTAACAGCAGTAGCAAGAGCAGCGGTAAGAAAAGAAGCAGTAGCAGCTGCAAAAACAGCAGATACACCAGCTACACCAGCACCAACAACAGCCACAGCAGCAACGACAACAATACTACGATGACATCAGCAGCGCCACCACCACCACCAGCAGTAACAAAAGCAACAAGAGCATCATAAAAACTTACAGCAACAACGATTACAGCGGCAGCGGTTGCAGCAACAACGACTTGAACAACTGAAACAAAAATAACAATAGTACCAATTATAACATTAGAAAACAATAATAACAATAACAAAACAATATCAAAAATAATACCATCAATAATATCAGCACCGATTGTCTACGTTTACGGCTGCGGCTGACGATACAAATCCCCTCCCCATAAGATCAACCTAGCGCTTTTGCACACACCTTAACTATCGGGAGGTGTCGAGCTGGCTTCCATCATGATAGCAGGTATAGGCTTCCAGGGAGCGACGCAGATCTGATTGGAGGAGCGTCTCCACTAGTGAGAGCTCTCGAAAGCTATTAGCACCCCGGGGTGTCCAGCAGATTATTAGGATCGTGGCTGTCACAAACTTTACCGCATCCAAAAAAGGTTGGAAGTATTAGTACACTGGGAGTTACAAGAATGACTTATGCAGCCACACTTAACTAACACCGGAGGAATTGGTGCTGGAACTCTCGGGCGACATTGGCAGAATAGGATTTAATCTCGCTTACCTTCTTTGTGTGACAGCTGATGGCTTAAGTTTACCGGGATCGACGCACGAAGTTGCTGTATCGCGCGATCATTTGCAGCCGGGACACCAGTATGACATCATCAAGTCGTGTCCATCCGGGAACCAGATGTACCGAGTCGTCAGATGCTGAATTCAAGCTGTCACACCAAGAGGTCTTGTTAAGCTATTATTGAAAGTGTTGAATTCAGCAGGCGAGCGATTTCTGTTCCCATGACTTGGGGAGTGAGTGGCTCCCATCCTTCGTGACCATTGCATAGAAAAGCCTTGACGATGACCAGCTTCCAACCATCCTATACATCGTGCTAGTTCCGCAGTCACTGCCGTAATCATACCGTCATGTAGTACTTTCTTCATACCACTCTACACTACTTTTTACCGCTTGTCCCCTTGCAGCTCAGTCTCCAATTTTGCGCTTCGGATCTCAAGTGAATCATTGACCATGCGCTTCTACTCATTCGTGCTTTCGAGTGCATTCATCATCGTCACAGTTGCCAGAGCAGCGTTGGAATTGAACAATTTCAGTTCGATCTTCCCTACTACGGACGATTCGCCTACTGCAAACCACTCCCCAGTCTCTGACCCGCAACAACTACGAACCAACACGACCCTTCCGTTCGACGAGAATCGAATAAGTTCCTTTGGTGCAGCACTGAAGTCAATTCTCGGCATAGACAAGCACCTGTTACGGCTCTTGCCGCGCAGGATGAATTATTGGGTCGAAAAAAGAAAGCCAGCAGAGTACGTCCTTCGCAGAATCGTGCCCGAATTGGGACAGCGAGCCGCCCCACCGATCTCCACTACGGCTGTCAACACTTTTGCTCCCTACGTGAACTTGGGACAGCGAGAAGTACCTATCTCCACTAAGACTATCTACGCTCTTGTTCGCTACGTGAAACGTGTTTCCGAAAAATACCCGAGGGAGGGGGGTGTGAGCGCGGCAGATGACATGTATACAGAGTTAAAGAAACACTTTCACGATCGACAACTCACGTTCATGTTTCACACAGCGGCAGGGGTCGCGGACTTGAAGGAGGCGGCGATGAACTTGCAAAATGTCCAGATCAACCGTTGGTTGCGGGAGGATCTATCAATTAAAGTTATCCACGACTATCTAGGCGTGCGGCTACGGGTACAAAAAGGCCAAGTAGACGGACCTCGGATCGTGTGGCGAGCATATACTGATGCGTACAACAAGAAGCATGGTGATGTCCCCGGTGTCGGTTACTAGTGTAGCCAACACGTAGCGCTATTAGGTTGCACGGTGTAGAAATATAGTTGCTTTTCTATACGATCGGGTACTGTCAGTCGATGTCGTTCACCAATATACGTTAAACCTGCTCCTAATACTGATGTTCTTTTGTTCTACTTATCGCCGAACGCTGCATAGCAGTACGAGAAGTGAAGGTATCAGACGACGCTGGCGTAAATATAGTTTAAGCTGATGGACAGTGCTGTCGTTGTTGTAGTCATTATCTATACGCCTTGTACTTTCAACCATTCAGAGATACCGATAGTGAAAAGCAATAATTCTAGGGACTGACGAAGCGAACACCCCCCCCCCCATTTTCCTACGCGGGCATCCCTTGGATTAAAACTCATAATAATTTTACATTGTTGGTGCCCCCCCTAGGTTCTCCATTGAGCAATAAGGGAGCCAATCAGGTACAAAACAGATTGTATTACCCTCCTCCACGTCTCACCTCACCACACCTCATACACTTTTTTTCCGGTGGATCCCCTAGCAGCTTTGTCCTGCTCCACACCAGGGGACGCTGAAGCAGCGTGTAATAACACACTTCCGAGAGATCTACATTTCTTAGTAAATAATATAGAGAAACAATATGGTGGAGAAGTAATTTAATCGCGCCAGTACAAACTTTTCCATCGATATATCTTTCCGAGGCCGATATCTACGCTTCAATAGTTCAGGAGGTGTACATACCCCTCACTGCTATCGTAGTGCATTCGTGAGGTAGTACAACAACAATGAGTTACGCCACGACACTTGTGTGACGGATAAGTAAGAATTAGCATGTCAAGAATAAAGTACGTCTGGCGGCATAGTCGACCATGCTTACCACGCTACATGTGGAGCCTTGTCCATATTTTCACACTAACGTTTGTGTTGGCGAAGTCAAAGTTGAATCGTCACATGTTTCACTTGGAAGGATAAGTACATCCTTCCTGGCGTGTACACGACATGTCCACACTGCTTCATTAAACGATATCGCTTGCAATCACATACGCACACGGCCCAGTCTTGTGCACGTTTGTGATAGTTTCAGGGGGCACCATATATGTAGTAGAATTAAGTTCTTTGTCCAAGGGGTATCTACGTAGGAAATGCTGGATGTCTATGTAGTCAGTCCCTTATCATACTGCTCCTTCATGTTGTTAACGCTTAAAACTTGATGAGATCGTAGTGCCATAGTTCAACACGAGGCAGAACGCTATAAGCAATGAAGTTTTACGACCGCTGGAATTGAACTCCTCGATCGGACGGATCTATTGGTTACTACTTCGAAGATAATATCATGCTCTTGTACATCTAATTGTTGATAGATAAGGTTATAATGCATTACTAGGCGCCACGCCGCTATTTGTTCAGCCGTACGCACGCCACCGCAAAAGGCGTACAAAGAGAAGTGACGAATATAGAGCGGTGTGTACACAGGATTTACTTATACATATATACAGAGCAGTCTAATGAATGTGTCGATAAACATATTACGGATCTAAACGGATTGTATCGATAACTTTCAATGATACCTCACTAACTCCACGACACACTACGTCTCCCAGAATGCTTGTGTGCTATGGAAGGCGCATATAAGATCGGAAAGGAAAAAATACATTATTGTTACAGGCAGTTAATACTGATGAATATTGGCTCGAGTATATCCCGAGAGCGCACTATGCCGTTGCTTGTAAAAGTATACATTGCAGCACTTTGGGACTTTACACCATGACAAGGCATCTATGACGGCTTTAGCTAGGTATTCCATATCATCGTCTGACCAATACTTTCTCCTTACTCTGTATGGCATTGCTTTACCATGTCGGCGGAACAGTGCAGCTTTGTCGTAATTGATTTTACCGCCTTTTACATTAATGTATTCAAACGTTCAGAGTTGTCATCTTAGATTGTTTGTATATTATAAATTTTAATGTTGCCGTTCTGATGTCGTATCTGCAATGTTCACCTCGTCATTCGTCGTTATTCATTAAGTTCGCTATAATTGCTTATCATGTGTACACCCTGATGAAAAAATAGTCGAGTGGAAGTGGCTTAAATTGGCGGTAACGAAGTATGGGAGTAGTTTTTTTGATTACTAAAAAGTATTCCAACTGCGCTTGTGTACACAGTAGTAACGAGCTTCAGTCATCGCGATCTGAATACATTGATGTAAGATATTAAACGGCAGCCGGTATACCCAGGGAGTTAGTGACGATACGTTGCCCCACCCGGCGCTCATATTTTGTGCTATCAAGAACACTCGAATTAGCTTTTGTTTACAACGACGTCACGCCTTTAAGTATTTGAGAATCTCAAGTACTTGGGACCTTGCGTTCAATTTGAGGACAGGAACCCACTGACTGTAACATCAACTACACATCACGCCAAACTTGATGTGGTTTTTCATCATCCTGGCTTAGTATATTTCAGACATGTCGCACAAAATGAACTTGTAAATATGCGATCATGATGCTCCTCTTCCATGATATATTCCTGCAGCAGTCGCTTAGGCAACATTATGACTAAGGATAAGCGCTTTTACTCTCTAAGTGTTAATTAAAGTAACGTAGCCTTAAACTCATACAAGCTCCTCGCTGTTTGACTGTGTTATCAACGTTACCGGGTTGTACTATGGAGACTCTACAACAAGTCCATGTTATTTGATTTGCCCGTGTTTTCATGTACACGAACTCTCTTCTTGTCACGTTTTTTTAATTACCGTAGTATACTCCGACATTTTTGATAAAGAGGAAACAAGTATGATCCCACCGAGCTCGCAGAACGAAAGGACCACCATACTACAACAGCTTCTTTCCAGCTTAATGAATGCTACCTCGTTTATAGATTGTGGCTCCAGTCAGTCGGTGATCAGAGACATTTAGAGCGCTACGAATTTAGATACACGGTTCACTCGAAAGTTGCAAGCTCTACGAAAAGCTGCGCGCAAAACCGATGCTGCAAAATAAAGTAATAATCGCTATTTTTGTCGCCAACTCTCCCCCTCTAAAATTCTGCAGTATGTAAAGTTGGAATATCATTCTTATATAACAGATATTCCATACTGTTATATAAGAATGAAATTCCAACTTTGCATACTGCAGAATTTTGCAGACTCAAACATTTCATCATAATTGCTAATTCTTTATCTAACATGCCTAAAAGCTCAGCTCTTTTATACTAAAAACATTTAATTCCCTCCTATTGCACATACTATATTTCGGTTGCTGAAACAACGCGACCCGTCGAGATCGTGTCGTTGCTTATTTCGAGTCATTTGGTCTCGCCATTAGTTCATATAGTCTCTGTGGTGGGTGGTCTTTCCATAAAAATCCATGTAATACTGAAACGGACTTCGTGATGGTGCACTAGACAGCTTAATCAGATTGGTAGCTGTTCTATATAATGCTGGACTACAGCGCTGTACTATGTTTTAGTACGACTGCTGTCGTGTAAGCACCGCTTGCCGCTACTTTCGATATGCGTCATACATCGTACACAAACTTATACCTTCGAGTAAATGAGTAGTACTCATGCAGATTTTACAGCAACCCTATAACAACGAAGCCATTCAGCCTTGTAGCTCCTTTGATTTGACGGAACTTTCACACTAAAACAAGATCGAATTCGCCGTTCGGCTAAACAGGTTCAGTCGCAACCAAGGATCTCTCGCATGGCTGTATTGTGCCACTTTATACGCTCATATAGCTATATGGTGAGCACATTGCCATCGCCAATTTGCCGACACGAACGCATATGACAGGTCGTGCAAATGTCGCAGCGCTATGATCGAAGGCCATGTCGATGTCTCTTCGTATTTGCTGTTATATGTCTTTCTTTACACCTATCCTGCTATCTATATATTATTGACGTAGCGCGATGTATCTTGTCCTATATTCTCTGGTAAGTGGATATCATCGGATCATACAGATTATTTGCGAGACCGTTGATCTAATTGAAAATGTTCACTTAACGTCAACGAGATACGTTGCGTCAAAAACATCGACTTCCAGTCCATCTCTCAAAAAGAGCGAGTGCTTAACGACGTTCTTGGCTGGTGACTTATACATAGTAATAATGTTTTTGAATCGTAAATGATGGTTACAAAGCTGTCATTGCCCCTTCACGACCAAAAACTGTACGACAACTCTAATAAAAGGTGAGCTGGATATAACGCTTGGATGGGTGACCATATTGACGCAGGGGTTGACTTGCCGCTCTCGCATATGTACTTCGCTGCCTCGGCCATAGATTGATGCAGACATGACGACCGGTACAGAAGAGATACACGAATGCTACACAGCACAAGTTTAATACAAAGCGTGCTGATTGGCATTGGTGGTCTTGTTATAATGAGGATGCTCACGTCGAAAAATATTGCTCGAAAGGTTTGCAGATAGAATGAAAACCCGAATACAAGTCATGTTTGGTCAGAGGTTGTACCGCGCCGCCATGATTGCTAGAGATGCAGCAGCTTTGTACTATTGTACCTCACGACACCACACGTTCCAATCAGTGATATTACTAGATTTTTAGCACGCATCGATCCACCACAGATCCCTGACGTATTGTTCCTTCCGAAGATATGTTCGGCGCGTTTTCAGTACAATTCCCACCAGAAAAAAAAGAGAAGCAATTTTTATTGCAATACCACATTACGAAAAAAGCTCGGCTCTCTATTTCCAGTCACAACTGCTAGTCTAGTATCTGTATTTCGTTGAGTAGTCTTTCGGCGAGATGACAAGACCTCGCCCTTTCCGCGCGCCTCGGTAGACAGTCTCAATGATGTTAATCATCTCGAGCTTGTTGTTGAAAGCCCAATTAATTTTGTTGTTGTTGCCCGTCCCGAGATCGATCATAATATGCTTATTCCGGAAGAAAAACATGACTGTACAGGGGTCGTAGAGCTCGTACATGGTGTTAAAGTCGGGCACTTCAGTGATGTCGACCACATAAATCGCGGCAAAGTTCTTCACGTCCTCCGCAACGCCACACAGCACCTCGTCCATCTGCATGCACGTTGGGTCATGGTCATGGCCAAAGCGGATCACCACGACGCGGTCGCCCTCGTTGAGAATCGCCTGGTCGACGGCCCAGCCGCTCTCGAGATGTGGCAGCAAGTACGACATACAAAGAGAAGACGAAACGAAAGGAGTGACGACAAGGGAAGGTAGCAGCTGATGTCACTCAAATGAGGGGAGGGACGACCGCGCTTGTCTCACCAAAAGAAAAAGCGACGAACGCAACTCAAGCGGTGCTCCTCCCCTGTTTAAATCGATACATATCTCTGTCGAGCTTTTACTATTGCGACAGATAACAATGCAAGTCGACGTTTGGTTTGTGATACTGATATATTGACTAGACAGAGTGGCCATCACTCTGAGTGCGCACTGTAAAAATCCGTCAAAGATCTACGGCAACGCAGACGGCATGGCCGCGTTGCTCGCTGCGCCACGACAACTGCTGTTCGCGCTCCTCCTCCTCTCTAGCACCTACAGCCGCTCTGTTTTCGCCACCGACGCCCCACACTGTGTCGACTTTCTCCAGCACTGCGCGTGGAACGCCAGCACGTCGTCATGCGCGTTCAACCAGTCGGTATCTTTCACGTGTGGCCCGCGCAACGTATCACTTTTGACAGGGTTTCTAGTCCACACCAACAATACACCAACTAGCGTTCTCAAAAACCGCACGACCCGCGACGTCGCTGTCAATGGCTTCACTTGCCATTGGGACGTCGCTGGCTCGCTCACTGTGGCTCCCAACGTCACTGTTGCTGTCCAAGGCGACGACTGTCTGCTGCACATTGGCGCTGGCCAAGCGGTGTCCGTGGGCACCCACGCAGCGCTCCGTGCATCGTCCATGAGCATCGAGGCTTCGTTCGTGCACTTGGAAGCGCAGGCGCAGCTCGCAGCGTCGTACAGTGGCGTGTTCCGTGCTAAGTACGGACTGTTTACCGGCACGGACGTGTGGGGCGCGAGCTACGGCGGTGGCGGCGGCCAGCGCCTCATTGCGAACGCGACGATGTTGACGGAGCAGACGGTGCGCGGGTTCTTTGATGTCCGCGGCCGGACGGTTCGTGTGGACCACTCTCAAGACGGAAAAGAAAAAATGCTGTTGCGGCAGAGCAGTGCGGGCTGGCAGCTGGCGGCGTTGTGGGCACGAGAAAAGGCGCTGCTGGCTGGTCCTATTGCTGAGAATGCGTCCGTGGAAATGTGTGACGATGCGAGTGCGTGGATGGCGCCGTTTCTTCTTGGGAGTGGAAGTCGAGCGAGGGTTGGGGGTGCGGCTGGAGATAGGGTTACAGGTGAAAATGATACTGAAGATGTTGTGTCAGTGAGTGGAGGGGGTCGCATCCAAATTCGAGCGTCGAAAGACGTGATCGTGATGGAAGGCGCAACGATTCGAGCAAATGGAGCGTCTGCTATTAATGGTGTCAGTGGTGGCTCGGGAGGGTCGGTTTATATCTCGGCCACTGCACTTTCTCTGAGCGGGACTGTTCAGGCGAAAGGAGGAGATGCTTTTTGCACGGAACACGCAGTAGATCGTGGTATTACTGACTGTTTTCCTGCAGGCGGTGGAGGTCGTGTACAGATTTCTTACATGTCGGGTCAGCTGGATACCAATACAATTGATACAACTGGAGGAACGCTTCGTTCGGACCAGGTGAAGAATTTGTTAGCGATGAGTAGCCGCTTTCGCCATGTGCAGATTGCAGCACTCGCTGGTGCAGCGGGTACGTACTACCAGGTGGTCCAGCATTTAGACGGCGTGCACGAGGCCCACCTTCTTGTTGATAACGGGATGCAGCGTCTGTGGCCAAATCGTGTGCAAGACGACGACGGAGAAGCGGTTGCGATCGACGGCACGGATGCAGTAATTGGCGGTGCGGTCACGAGTTTATACATCGACAATGATGCAGCAGAGAAAATTGATGCATTGACAATTATGGATGGTGCTGTTGTTGCCACGGGCTGCCTGAAGCTGCCTGGCGGAGATCTCACGGTGTTCAATGGATCGTTTCTGTTGGATGCACTTCTAATACGATTGACGGATCAACGGCTTATATTAGTCAGTAACCAATCCAGCTACGAGCCTCCTCTTCTACATATTCGAGTGCGAGACATGGTTGTTTCCAGTGATTCGCATCTTATCATGCCTACTAGCGCATTACTGCTATCTGCTCGCTCTTTGTCAATGGATGCAACTACTGCTTTACAGTTTGCAAGGAGCGCACGAATCATTGCAAGCGAAAGCATTCACCTGGATGCCAATGTATCGAGTGCACTTAATCCTATCGCAGCCGAAACTGCACCAGTAAGTACACCCAATGAGTTTCACGAAAAAGTGCTAGCTCTTGTGAGTGGAGGTGATGTTGTACTGGGTGGAACGATAGCTGTCGGAGCACTATCTGTGTCATCAGAGCATTCAATTTCAATTAATGGCCACGTGGAGGCGCTTAACAATCCCAGCATAAAGTCGACATTTGGCACCTGTG
The DNA here is from genome assembly GCA_000173235.2 of Hyaloperonospora arabidopsidis Emoy2. Classification (NCBI taxonomy): domain Eukaryota; phylum Oomycota; class Peronosporomycetes; order Peronosporales; family Peronosporaceae; genus Hyaloperonospora; species Hyaloperonospora arabidopsidis. The sequence continues at coordinate 11,272 of JH597899.1, forward strand.
GAGAGCAACAATGGCCGTCCCTTCGTTCATTACAAGAGGACGTAGTGAAGAATGATACTCAATATGGATCTGACCAGGTGTCTACGGCTCTAAGTATCTTAGCTGCGTCACTGATAGTAAGCAACTTTACGCTGGTTTTACATGCATTGGGCTCAATTTTTGTTGGTGGTGGTCTAGAAGTGAAAGAGTTACAACTCGACGGACAACTCTCGGAAAGTGATGAACTTCCTTTACAACACATTGGCCTCGTGCGCGGAGGAGCCGTCTTGTTGTGTGCTACTGACTCCGTCGAGATTTCTCAAGGGTCTATTGTCTCAGCAGACGGAACGGGAGAACGAGCAAACCAGGGCCCGGGCATGGGATCGTGCGTTGGCTCCATTGGCGGAGGGGCAGGATACGGAGGCCACGGAGCTGATTCGAGCGTGGTGACTACAACTGGTACTTATGCATCTGGTGGTCTGCCGTATGGAACTCGGTCCGGTGCAGGTATGCTAGGCTCAGGTGGCGGCTGTGTGGACGGTGGAAATGGTGGTGGTGTTGTTTTGTTGGGTGCAACAGGCCTGGTACTCAATGGTGCAATTCGCTGTAATGGTGATGGTGGCGCAAACGGTGCAGGGGGTGGCTCCGGTGGATTTTTGGGGCTTACTGTGGCACAATTTTTGCGTGGTCACGGACATATTAGCGCTGTCGGTGGTGGGTCGGAATGTACAGACACTGTCAGTAGTGTCGTGAGTGCCATGATGTTAGAGGAACTAGATTTATATGCTGAGACTATTCCTTATGACGCTGCTATTCGCGATCAAGATGGTATTGAATCACCACTAGCTCCGACGGTTATTGCCCACCTTTGCGGCGGTGGCGGTGGTGGTGGCCGCTTACAGCTTACAGGCTGTGAGCTTAGTACTTTCGATCGGTGCACAAGGGATTTTGATGGTAACTACACAGTGGCGGGAGGAGCCACCTCGTACAATCCAGTTAGCAGTGATAGCGATGCAACGGCATTACCAGTTCCATCCCCTGCATCTACGGAAGCACCGAGTTCCCCAGTTCCAGCTGGCGCAATTGGCTCATTCTTTGGTTTCCCATGTCCTCCTGGTTCCGGCGGATTGTTCTGTCGATTGTGCACTGTAGGGAAATACAAATCTGAGAGCAACAGTGCTAAATGTGTATTGTGCAGCAATGCACCGTCCAACGCGCACTACATTGGACGCGGCGCCACTAGCGCGCAATGTGATTGGACATGCGACCCTGGGTATTCCGGTTATCACTGTGTATCGCCCATTCAACAGCTACTGGATGCATGTGGTGGTGAAATTGGCTTTGCTCTTGTGCTGATGGGCATAGTGACCTTCTTTATTTCTCTGGGATACGCATGCCGAAATCGCAAAGAGCCGTCGTACACTCGCATGTACAATAGTCGGGATACCAAGGGTGAACGGCAGCATTTACTGTCATCGGCCGTAGCGAACTCACAGCGCAGCTGGTTTGTGTCCATATTTCGGTGTTTTTATTGGCCACGAGTTGGCTACCCGAAGCTCATGGAGCGTGATCTACCAGAGCACATGTCTCGTTTATACTTGGCTGGGTTCAATGACCCAGATTCACCTCTAAAGCTCCGGACGAGTGTACCGCCGTCCCTCAAAAAAGTTTTGTACGATGTGGAGTTTAAAAACTTGGCGGACCGCATCAACCGTGTTTTGGCTTGGCAACGTGGTCCTTTCTCCAGCTGGGGGGAGGTTGTCTATTTTCTAGTGGCGTTAATATGCTACCCATTCGCATCAGAGGTGAAACTCTTTCGACGACACGTTCGTGTGAACGAGCTTAAGCGAATTGTTGCTAAGTATAATCACGCTTGTATGAAAGGACCTCGAGCCCGGGGTCTACTCAATGCCGTCAAGCTAGGCTATTGTGCTGATTACTCCCTTGTTTATCTTGAGTTACTGTACAAGGAAAGTTCGCAGTCCGTGTGTGTGCCCACGACAAAGATTGGCAAGCCATCGCTACCGCTCGTGCTACTATTTGCTGGTTGTGGAACATATTTCTCGCCATTCTACTTGGATCCAAACGATTTGCTGGTGCGATCGATTCCACAGTGTCCCGAACTAACGGCTTTTATTGATGAACCATGGATTGAGTTCGTTGCTGAGCTTAACGAACTGCTGCGCATCGTGCAGCGCAATGAGGTTTCACTTGTGGAGTCACTTCTGCCGGTTGCAGTTTATTTGGAAAAACAACGCGCTCTATCTGCATTGGGGAGCAACTCAAGCAAGCTCGGGGGATTACGCTTGTATCTTGGTAGATTCTATGTGCGAGATGAGCTAAATATGGGGGAGGAGTTCAAGCTTGGTCTCTTCCTTTCGACAGCAGAAGACTCATGCGACAACGTTAGCAACAATCGCAACCCCCAGCAATTGTCATCGATCTCCAGTCGGCAAAATTATAGTAGTCATTGCTTGAAAGATTCCGATTGCTACAATATCAATGATGTGTACGGTTACGGACGAGGAAATTCACTTGGTTATCCCGGACCTCACCGTAAAGACAGCTTTGGTAACGACGGCATGCTTTACGATATGGATGGGCCTAGCACGGCTATAAGCAGCAGCGATTTGTCACAAGTGAGCAGCCGCACTTCCACTGCTCCTGGAAGCGGCAGCGCTCCAGTCCAAAATCACGTGAGTAGCATTCGAGAAGAGGCACTACGGATACGATCTTCCAGCTCACCTATAGATGGATTGGCCTGTAGTGGGCATTCTGGGCGAAACGGAAATTCAGACGATGCGTTGGTGGGATCGGTATCTGCGAAGAAGAGGAGTGTGAACAACGCGTCACATCGCACTTATTACGAAGGCTGGCTAGGACCTGTAGATGGTTCGCTGCCCGTGCCAGGTGTGCTTATATGTGCTGCCGAGCTGCGTGAACGTCTTGCTGCTCGAGCGCCACGTCAAGTCGTGACATCGTTTCTTCGCCACCATCTGCTTCCTCGAAACTTGCCTCGCAGCAGTTCTCTCAACCTGTCGTGGATGCTAAGTATTTCATTGCTCACGCTCCTCATGGTTGACCTGGCAATTACCTTTGCCATATTAGTCAACTTGAAGTGTGTCACCGACGGTGAAATCGATCACGATTGCAGTGCCTCTATCATGATCCCAGTGCTGCTCATTCCACCTTTCGCACTCGTCTTGTCGCCCGTCATGGGCATTGTATCACTTGCGCTTTCGTCTTCGACGTTTACACGTCGTTTTTCGGTCTGGAACGCACTTTCAATGGTCAGTGTCGGGATAGCCATTTTTGCTTGCATCGCGCAGTCCAGCCGGCTCGTTGCGCCATGGTTTGCAGGTCCACTTCCTTTGCTGCCGTTGATTGCCATGGGTGTCAAGGCCGGTCAAGCTTACCTGATAGAGCGCTACATCGCTTTTCAAGAAACCCAACGTCGGCGTCGCGGCTGGCGTGGCATTATGAAGCGCCGGCTCTCGGACGCCAGCGTCCCTGCCGAGTCACCGTAGTAGTGTGCTGATTTACTGTTTTGGAGGGATTGGCGTCGATTGGAGTACTAGTGTTGCCGTGCTTTGCAGCTCGTCACCTGCTCTCGGCCGAGCGAAGTGCTGCAATAAAACGTTTCGAATTTATAGTTGCCACGGTTTGAACAAATGTGAAGGCTGCTACGGTGAAAGACACCTTGATTATAGAGGTAAACACTTCCTTGCGAAGTAATGATGAAAGAACTATCCGACAATGACTTGCACTGCTACATCCTGTTTGATCCTGTATCGAGATATTGACGAGGTCGCTCCATTGTTCTACTGTTCGAGAACCCTAGGGCTCTTGTTCATACGGGTGCTGCATCTGGACCAGAAGTCGGTACAAGCCAGCACCAATTACACCACCTACCAGCGGACATACAATCGGGATCCAAAAGTAGTAGCTATTTGCCGTCCACACTTTGGAGCCGTATCCGACCACGTACGTCAAAAGACGAGGACCAAAATCACGTGCAGGATTCATGGCATACCCCGTGTTCATTCCAAAACTCATCCCAAGTGCCATGATCATGAGGGCAAACGCAAAAGGCGTGCCCACCGTACCAGGCGAGCGGTTGTTCTGATCCGTGATCGCATAAATGCATAGCAACAACAACCCCGAAGCCAAAGCCTCCGTATAGAAAGCGGTAAAGTTATTGATGTCGGCGTTTGGGTGCGTGACAAAATTAGTCTGCGTCGTGGCCAAGGTGGGGTCAACCTTTTGGATTTTCTCGTAATGCAGCAAGTAGATGGCTGCAGCACCGATGAATGCACCGACGAGTTGCGACACGCAGTAACCCGGCAGCTTCCACCATCGCAGGCGTCCGTAGACAGCATGCGTAAATGAAACTGCTGGATTCAAGTGAGCGCCACTGACACCTTCCGAGCAGTACACGGCCATGAGGATGCCAATACCCCATGCCATATTGATACTGAGCCACGTGCCGTTCGTCTCGTTGGATAAACTCACTTGGTTGTTCACGCCCAAGCCGAAGCAGATCATGACAAATGTCGCTAAGGATTCGGCGAGACATTCGCGGAGATGTGAGCGTCTCGTGACGAACCACTTTCTGTGATGCTCTTCATTGGGCTGGTACTGGCTCCGGTTTGTATGGTGAAGCGAACGTTCGCAGCGGTCAATGAAACGACATGCATTTCGTGATAAACGGCTGAAGAACGTGTAAGCAGTTGTTCTCTCTCCCTCGTTCTCAGTGCTAGGTTCCATGTTGAAGTGAGCTGCATCCTTTTCCCATACGTTGGTGAGACGGTGAAATTTGTGTACACTATTGATGGTATAGAACAAACGGCGCTACATATATATTAGTTGGCAAATTTGGACCATCAAAATATCCATTAGTTTTAATAAAGCCAAGGAAAAGGTAAAACGTACCGGTCGCGAGTCGGTCATTATACCAGCGATTAGTTTTGATAAATTAAAATATGACCTTCCAATATTAATCTGCTATATCCGGTCTATTTCTGATGTAACAACCCTAATTTTGATATAACTACCTTACTTTGAAGTTTTAATCGTATTTGCTGAAATGACAGTTGCTGGTGGGGCAATGAGCTACAGAGCGAAAGTTGAGAGAGTAAAGTGATTAAACATACGTCGACAAAGCCTTAATAGAGCGGGTATTTTGACGCGGCAAACCTCTTGAGAGGCACACTACACTTGTTTCATGCATCCCTATTCATGCTTTATAACTAACATGTCTCTTTGTAGCGGACATGGCATTATTAGCATCATAGTGATTGTGTTCCTGATGGCACTTCCGGTGGTGACATCGAGAACAATAGTTATAAATTGGATGCAACAATTTGAATAAATCACGGTTCGTCAATGATACGGATAAAAACGCCGTCAGCAAAACGTCACTTAGAATGACGACGACGCCAATACCATCAATGCAGCCAGCTTCAGGGCAACCGACGTCAAGAAATGATGAATACAGAAATTTTCAGACGATTTTTTGATGGCAGTCTACCATACACACGTAACTGTTATGTGGCAAGCATATGTACGCCGTAAATAAGTGCATTTTTCTCCCCAAGAATATTACCATATAGATTGAGCCACAATATAAAGGCTATTAATGATGATTGTTATCGCTTTTTTCTCTGTCTCCTCCATTACCTCGGCCTTCGTAGCTCATTGCCTGCCGGCAATCGCCATAACAACAAACACGATTAAATCTTCGAAATAGGGTAGATAAATCAAAATGAGGATAAAATCATCAGAAATAGATTGGGCATAGCAGATTAATATCGGAAAGTCATATTTTGATTGGCCAAATCAAATCGCCGGTAACAATGACCCACTCGCGACCGGTACATTTAACCTTTCCCTGAAGCTAAGGTTACCGTTTTTTTGGCTCGTCATTTATACCTGAGTTCGTAAGATGACACTTATTACATAACAGGCGTCTGTGATTTGAGCACAAGAGCGATGAGCAACTTGAATGTGTACTATCGATGAAAGCCTAGCACGCATAATAATGCATCGTTTCTTTATCCCGCGTGTACAGCTAATTATAAAAATTTAAGACCTGCATAGCCTCCAGTAAAAGAATTTTGTCTATAAGCGGTGCTGCGTCTACTTGATTGGGATAAGTGGTGATATGATCAAATATTTCGGCTGCTAAAACTTTCCTCGACTTAGTCCGTCTATGCCGTGTAACGAGACAAAGAAAAGTCAACTGTTCTCCAGATGTCGTGTATCCACCAACTTTATCTTGGTCATGTTGAAGTGTACAATAGCATTGGAAACGCAACATGGCAGATATCCTCGTGCACGGCTACTGAATAGACGAAAACAAGTCGCATAATACACCGCAATTGAAAGGGTTGCACAACAAACAGTTACAAACGCCAACGTTACTTAAACGCAGAGATGACCTGAGGAGGTTATATCAAACAGATCATTTTGTAATTGTTTCTTCCTTCAGCAATCTTTACTAAACTAAGAGCGGTCACCAGAATGCTGCTTCGAACCTGCCTTTGCTGAATGATGAGTTAAGACCTAAATCGTCGTGTTTCTCACCTATAATTTTTAATTTGGACTGACTGAATATGGAAATTGATATCATCACACTCTTTTCCTCAAATTCAGACCCATCTTCGCAAATTCAATATAATGCACCTTTATCACTAATATTAGTTTGCTAGGGGCACCGTAATATGTATCACACCCATCTATAATATATAAACCATAGCCCGTTTGTAGACATGGTACCAGGGGAGTAGTACGTACATTGATGCCCATTTCTATCCACCATTCCATTTTGTGATGCCATCCGTCAAATTCCTTAGTTTGGCCGACGTGGTGACTAACCAAAAAAGGTAGTAACGCACAAGTTTACACGTAGGCGGAGGTATTAGCAAGATAATTAGCTAATGATCATGTATATGCATACTTTAGTTCACGGTAACATTATATACATTTTGCAACATGCATGTAAAAGTAACTTGCTCGTTATAATCCGCCTTGAATGCAGTTCTACCCTATCTATTCTTAATGGTGCACGATCTATCCCATTTGACTTCGTAGATTATGCTGAAAATACATGAGCATGAAGTAGAATTATGCTGTATCAAGTGACTTGAAAGCTGAACAGCCAATTTTGCTAGCGGCATAGTGTATTGATCTCGTTGGTGTCGGTTGGGTCCTGTGGGCCGTGTTATTGATATATTACAATAAGTCCTTAGGAATCTTAATGATTTTAAATGGGCTGCGTTACACAAAACAGAAGGGTGTGGTAAGTATAACGGCTCCCTTTCGCTATATGCAAATTACTAATATCTAGCACTACTATAACTTATCCACACGCGGACATAATCATTTTATTATAGAATCGCATCCAAATTAGATTTGAAATGGTCCGTATTTATTTAGAGGCGCTCAAACAAAATGAAAGTCACGAGTGTCCTTTCCGTAAGTGTAAATAGTGTTAATGTTGCGAAAGGCTTAAGCCGCCTGGACCACCTTGATATGGAAAAAATATACGTACTGTTTACAATGAAATCGATGCATTGTCGTCGCGATATTACATTGTGACACTTGCTTGTAGACTTAGTGCTGACTCGTGAACCCCAACGAGTGTTGTGTGTATGAGAATTGTCGAAACCGTAAGTAATGGAACGGTGTGTGAGGCAGTGTTTCCAGGTCGTTGACGTTAACGGGATGGGGTTGAGCCTGTAAATTTTAATACAAGCTCTTGGGATAGAAAGGTACTGCTAAATATGCGTGAGTTGTTCAAATAGGAACTAATATGATGACTAATAGTGAGGAGATACACAAATAGTAGGATGCCTAGCAAATTCATATTGTGGTCAGCGTTATTATTTGCGTTGTATTTTCATTCGTCTCACTACATGGCAATGCTATAGTGATGGCCGATGCAGCTGTTGAGCTAGCATTATGAACCAATATCCTATTGTTAATCCCCTTGATCCGTCGTTGGAGCAAATCTTGCAGATGACCACTAAACAATACAATATAACACTCAGTCACGGTCCCTCTCACCGTCAGCAACTGGGGTACGTGCCACATATTGTTTTAAGAGTGGAGCAGAATTTGCTTCCCAAGTAACGGTGCCTGAGATTGCTCCTTCTTATCATGTATTAGCGAAGTAGTATCAATAAGCAATCAAAGTTTGTAGCCGAGTTCGTGTACATAGCGTAAGTAGGGCTTGAAATGACTATCAAGATATGGAGGTTCACGTACTCCTTTCAAAACACCACAGCGTACGCCCACGCAGATATAGTTATTGCATATATAGCACTCTGTTTGTGATTGGTCTCTCTTCGTTTGTTGAACGTTTACTAATACGCATGTTCCATTTTAATTTCGAAACACGCAACCCGAAATATGCTTTGGAGCTGTCCGAACGCCTCGTTTCGTCCACTTAACAACATTAACATTTCAGGAAATCGCTTTGATAACTTTCTTTCGCTGGATGACCACCACAATCCTGGTCCCGATAAGTCAGTATAATACATTCAGGCCAGCGGGATACGACTCGATGACGATTGCATTAAGCAATTCAAAGGACGACAGGTAGATGCTTGCCCAGAAAGGAAAGATCCCGGTTTTTTTGTATGATTGCGTCAAAAAATAGTGGTTCGCATCTTCAGTACAAAAATGTGACACTTGATGACGGTAAGTATATGCCTCGACGCTTCTGTGGGTATGATGCCTACGCTTAATAACAATGAAAATTGTAAGCAAAAATTTCCAGAAGCACGAAATAAAGGATTGTCCTGATAATCTGTTGTCCGTCGTAATCTAGTGGAACTTTTTGAGTCTGTGGCGCAGCGAGACCACCGGTGGAACTTACAAAACATTTAAGTCAAATGCAATAGCGTAGCCGTCGCTACTGATCAGCACTGAAGTATCGTTTAACATACCCAACGCATTTGTTGCGTTGGCTATGTTAAACGATACTTCACTCGACGTTAGCTCGATGTTGGGCCACGTTAAATTTGATAGGTTATGCCTCATAAATCTTCACTATTGAATGTATTACATACTTGATCAGACAACTCAAACAAAATTGTGGAGCACAGACTCTACTTCAGCACCAGATAAACGTTCTTGTAGAAGAACGAGTGTGTATCATGAGCCGATATGCATTTCAGATCGCGAAGACCACGCCTTTACTATCTGCACGTATGTTGGGGAAATCTGAACAATGGTGTGTGGGGAAGACAGTAATGGGTTGCAGAGGCCCACTTGTTTGCGCATTGGGTACGATTTTAGAGAAGCAATGGGATGTCGATTAAGTGTACACCCAATGTAACTGATTGATAAATAGCGGTTGTTGTGTCGCTCATGCCGTGTGAAAAAGTGAGAGAATCGAATGTGATATCGACATCAATTATAAGTGGTCGGTCCAATGAACGATGTATTCACGCCAAACCAGTCCCCATGTGCTCAGTCTAATACTACAGCAGAGATTACAATCTATATTAGGCTTCAAGAGCTGGTGTGGTGTGCTGCTCGACCTATCTATTGCACGCTTATCACTACATTTCGTTTAGGAGCAGATCGTTTGACATTGAAAGCTTCAATGCAATTTTACAGCGCACTCACGTTGCTACTGATGTGAATCCTCGTTCCCGAAAGGAGCATGGTGTACCACCCGTATGTTTATTTTCTCGGTATATTATCTCTCCTAGCTGTCAGTCACTCCTATATGCATCATTTGCAGTTGTCGGAGAAGCGTTAGGTATGTCATTTAATATCGTTGCGCGCAAAGAGACAACGGGAGTAAGCGGTGAAGCAAAATAGAACGAAACAGACTGATATTAGCTGTGCAGCTTGGCTATATTAAGCTTGGCTGCTACTAGGCTTACTCTTGCAACAACTATTGCACTACCAATCCACCCTACAGTGCTCGCATCACTACTTTTATGTCTACAAGAATCCTGTCGTTGTCGTCGCGTCAAGTTCCGCAGATCCCTGATGTGTGAGTGTCACTCTTTCACCCCTTAACATGCGGTGCCATGATCCTGCGTTGAAGGTTCGGTGGAATCCAGGGAGCAACACCGAAAAACTTCAGAACGTTGTGAACTGCATTTACTTACTTACTCACGGCCAAGTCCGCAGACGAAGATGGTATTTTGGCATCGAAATCATCTATTTTTGTAGGTGCAGTGGGTACATTTAGGATTTTTTAACGAACGACGTCTGCCCTCTTCGGCGGGGCCTACACATCCCCAACCGGATGGCCACTACTTACTGAATTCTCTGGGGGCCAGCCAGTCCAGGGCCCCCGACTATTCGACGTCGGGGGTTTATGCTTCTACGCGAGACCGAGTTTACTGGTACCGGGGTTCCCGGGTGGTATCATTGAGACTTAGATGGTTGCACACATTTTTTAACGGGGATCGAACCGGCAATCATGTAATTGGAACGGCGGTGTTTATCCAAGGCACCAGGGGGGAACCCCATCAAAATCATCTTGGCAACATATCTGGCAGCACCAAAGTCCTCTCTTCAGCCGCGTTGTCGACGGCAGCAGCGGTGGTCTCGCCATCTCGTAGAAAGCGAGTTATTTCACCACCATGCTCGGCATTCGCGTACGAAAGCGTTGGGGTGTGTTTGTGGGTGCCGGGGACCGGGGTAGTATCTGATGTAGTGCAAACAAAAGGGGCCACAACAGCGAATACGGCGACGGTGAAGCGCATGGCCAACTAGCTGGGCTCTGGTGCTTAAGCGCAGATTGAGAAATGAAAGTCTGGGCGGCTTTTACAGTCATAGTTTGCTGAAAGTCAGTACCTGGAAGTTGCTGCATCTTGTGTATTATTAAATTGGTCGTACCACGAGAGACTATAAAAAACGCAACGATTTAGCGCCCGCTGCTGTCCTGCTAACAACTTGTCTGCTGGCGACACTCCACGCCAATTCAACATCATCCGATGTCGCCAATCTATTGTTTGCGCATTGCAATGCACGTCGCAAATCAGGCTCAGGAGGTGAAAGTTCGTAAGACTGCGCAGACCTACGTTGGTCGGGGAAAAGCTGATCCAATGACAATTCTAAATTATTTTCGCGATTCTGATGACGACAAAAGTGAACCTTCGCCTACCGTTTGCCGCACAAGGACGACATCCTCGGTGCCGATATGTATACCTATTAATTTAATCCGTGCGGGTGCAAATTGCACATGCCGGTAATCAATGGTAGTGCTTTTTATATATTTACCGGCCTTGTATCGATCTTCCGCGGATCGATACACAACACGCAACGGGTTGCTGTATTGTACAGCCGTTACCGGCGACACACCTCGTGTCGTCGTCCCCACTCATAATGCTTCGCTCTTACGCATCATGTATAAGTGTCACGATGCACCAACTAGTGGGCATCGTGGGCGTGAGAAGACTTATCTCACGGTAAGTCGCGACTTTTACTGGCCCGCCAGTATCAGTTCGTGCGGAAGTACATTTTTGCTTGTGAATTGTGCCAACGGGTGAAGCCCAGTCCTTCATCCCGTACACCACTACAGCCTCTATCAATTTTGGCAGAGTGCTGGTAGTCCGTTTCAATGGACTTCGTCTTCGGTTTCCCCGAAGACGCTCACAAGAATAATGGTCTTCTCGTGTTCGTAGACCAATTCAGCTAGATGGTACATCTTGCTGCAGTTAATGAGTCAACCTCAGCACATGGTTGTGCCCGTGCCTTCATTGACACGGTAATTCCGACTCCACGGTCTATCCCGTTAACTATTCTCTGATAGCGATCCTCGGTTTACGGCGGCGTTTTAGCAATCCGTGTTCCGATCCCTCGGAACACGTCTGACTATGCCTACTTCTGACCATCCCGAGACTGATGGTCAGACAGAACGCGTCAACCGCGTCTTCGAAGAGATACATCGAGGATACGTCCAATCTTACACAGATTGGAGCGAATTTTGCCGATGGTGGAGTTTGCAATCAACAACTCCGTGCATGCATCGACAACACATACACCATTCTTGGTGAATGTCTTACGCCATCCACGCCTACCCACCCATTTAGAGTGTGATACTAATTCAAGGGGGAAGGGATTCGCTCGAGCAAAAACCGTTCTGGCTCTTACTCATCACGTGTCGAGGTAACTGACGACGCGAACGTTGTCGATGTCGATCAAATCGACATCGAAGCTGATGATCTCAGCAATAGTGATGACACTATTGCTGATCCAGATGAGGGTGACGATGCTGGTTTATTTAGCATCGCCTATGACTTACACCAGCGAGGGAGAGAACACCCTCGCTGGAAAAGATGATGATCTCCTAGTGGTGCGCAGAAGGCGCACTGAAACAAATTAAAGTGATGCAGCAGAAGATTTCCTGCTGGCACGAGAAGCAGTGGTCCGTTTCGTGCAAGACTCCATCGCTAACGCGGTAGAACGGCTGAAACGGAACGCTGAAAAACATGGAATAGAAAACGTTCGTCTATTTTAATGTCGGAGACTTAGTTCAACTGTCTACAGTAAATCTACCCTAGCACGTAGTAACTACTGTGGGTATTAGTAAACTACTACTCAAGTACATAGAACCGTTCCATGTACTTCATCGCAAAGGCAATGCGTCACGATCTAGTTGCCTCGCAGGATGCGTACGCATCCTACGTTTATGTCGGTCGTCTCCGCCCGTACCATCACTACGAGGTCTCTTTCTCGGATGAATACAACCGCCACACTCAAGAACCTCTAAGAGATTCTTTTGTTCCCGAGCCAGTTTCTCAATCTGGCTCTGTAGCGTCGAATGCTGGCGACGAATGTCAGCCACTTCGCCGCGAAAGGCTTGACGCTTCCGCTCGTTCTCCCGAACTCCGATCGGTCGTTCGATCGATAAAGGCGGATGCGGTGCACCCACGCCTCCAAAGAGAGACGCTTCTGTATCTCTTGTTCGGTGCTATCACACAGATCGTGTAATCGTTTCAGTAGACGACCGAACTACGCCTGCAACTCCAATGGATTCAGAGTTGATATTCCCGCCCCCACCACAGCCATTGGTCGATTGCACGGTGGTCAACGCTTTCACGTGAAGCGTATCTTGTACCACCGTGACGTGAAGGGGCAGCGAACGAGTTACCTTGTTCGCTGGTGCGGCTATCCGCCGTCGCACGACAGCTGGGCACGAGGCGCCCAGCTGATGATTGACGTTGAGGGTATCGTCCACCAGTACGACGAGACACATCCGATGAATCAGAAGTGCCATCACAAAACACGCGTCCATAGCACTGGTAAAGCTATTGCAGGTTAGCAATCACATCGCGCATCTCAAAAGAGATGTGCGCACTACCGCAGGGAGAAGAAAGGGAGTACACATCCCTTTGAATGCGCTGAGTGTTGTCGAAACAACACGAACACGGGTCGCCCCACGTGACGCATGGAATTCCTGCCTCACGATACAGCTTGTGCAACCTGACTTTTGCACCAGTTAAGGTGCGTTTCTCAAACCTAACATGAGCTGTGTCAAGTTTCCAAAGCCAAGCTTCGCACCCAATGTGCTGCACATGGAGTATAAAGGCGTTCCACGCCTGCAGCAACGAGCTTGTGTCTCGTTTAGTGTTGCCACTGTACCATTGATGCTTCAGAAAAGTATCCAGATAGAAGTCTTCTTCAGCGCGAAAGTTACTAGCGCTGATTTCGAGTCCGTGTATCTGCCTCGCATCGAATAATGGAATTTGATGATGGAGACTTGTCTCGCCAGACAATTCATTCACAAGCCTTTCTGATAACACCCAAGGCTTGTGTTCAGAGGCTAGGCGCAGCACATTGCCGTCTAGAGCCTCCTGCGTGGTACCAACGAAAGCCTTGGTATCACTAGAATCGTCATCACGACGGTTCAAAATATCACCGCATTCGCTATAAGGCGAGTGCGCAGTAGCAGGCGCGGGGATGAGTCAGCATGCTCATCCTCCAAACTAAACAGACTCCGGTAGTGACCATTAGTCTACTACATCCTCAAGTCCTATTTGTAGGCTCGTATTCGGCCTCCACTATAGACTCGGGTGACCCAGGTGTCTTCTTCGAGTCGTACCCACCGGCCGACTCCCCCGAATAGATAAACTCCACTTAGGAGCCATCATCATTAGCACGTGGTGACTCACCACGTGCATCTGCAGCAACTGGTGCTGCAGGAAGAGTTGCAGCGGAAGAAGACGAAGCATTTCTGCTGCGAGAGTCTGGGCATCGTCAAAAGCAGCTGCGTTAGCACGCGCAGCTGCCTTCTCAGCAGCTTTCGCCGCGCATCGCATGGAATTGTTCACCATGCGATGAAAATCCAGAAATGAATGGATCAGACCAAAAAAAGTGCTCCCTGTCCCTGATGTGGTCTAACGGTGACCACATCAACATGATATTGATTGAGTGACTATCGTTTAACGGGGGGTGATGTAACGGGGTGAGCCTATTACATGTAATTAACCCTTGATACTTGTTAATTTGAATATTATCATAAAGGTTGATTATGCTCGTGAATATTATCATAAGGGGTAATATTCAGAACACTCATCGATTGGCTGATATGGGTCACCATTTCAGCCGGCTCTAGCGGTCCAATCACCGATGGACACGCGCAATGAATGGTGAGCACGACTTTAGCATACATTTTTGTAGATAAATATAATTAAGTTAGGACTAAAGCATAGGTTAATGATTAGGTCTTAATTATATTGAATACAGTTTTTTACTTTTACCAGCAACAAGTCAGTTCTTAATTGCTTTCCCTTCATCTGCCGAGTTAACAGAGGTAGCGAGGCACCACTCACGCTACTGTCGGTGATAGTATCTCCACACTGGTTGTCCAGTGTATTGCTCCGGTGCGCCGTTAAGCTAGCTTTGTTCAGGAATTAGATGTGATACACAGCCATTGTGATGGCACTTGCGGTCTCCAAGCTGGATTCCTCACTTAGTTTTACTACGTTTGTCATTTGACGGTTTACCATTTCTACGACTATACGTTAAATAAAGCGGACGCCAACAAAGTGCGGACCTGCTGCTAAGATGTCAGGCGAGTAGCAAGACATCGATTTGAGACGTACACATATTTTTCTCTCTGTATCTATGAGTCTGCTAGTCTTGCAGGGCTGAGCATGCACCAACAGACAACTCGGAGGACCAGACGGCCACTCAAGTTTTCTGTACGAACGATGCCAAATTGTGTGTCCACACGAGTCGCACAGACTGATTTCTCAACTACCTCAGCTACAAAAAGGCTTAATATGTCTTGCTATCGCTCGTGCCCTAATTAAGAGCTGTGGCCGACAACACCAACCCAAATTCTCACTTTCAAATCTACAAGAGATTCTTTCGGATGTGGTGCTACGTTTGATGCCAAACTTTGGTGAATGGTGCAAGAGAAGATTAACGACCTGGATCGTCCACATGAGTCCATTGCGGAAGTATACAGCGATCTGTTACCTATTTCTTGCAAGACGCTACATATAGAAAAATTGACCATTTTTAACCACACCTCGACCTCTGGGCGTATTAATAGATAAAGATCTGACCAGTATCACTACATAGCCGCAACGCCCATAATCATACCTTGACAGTACTGTTCCTTGATGTTTATCAGTATAGGTACTACATTCTGTTAGTAGAGGCGACTCGAACCGACGTGTGTGGCTACCAAGGACATAGACAGCAAGTTGATTTACGAATTACTGCTCTACAACACACTGCACAGAGTACAACATACAACGTTCACGGACGGCGGCATATCTTCGGATAGCATATTTTAGAGACTCACGATGACAACGTTTTGATCGTGGGCCCAAATTTATCGACAGTACCGAGTTTGGAGATGTAATGCTGAGTAATAAACATTTTGGAGCTTCGACGATTAAGCAAGACCGATTTCTCCTTTTCTGACATATGTGCAAGCCTTAAAAACGAGTTTATGATTACCGATCTCAATAAACTTGTTGGTATCCGATGTATCTGACTGTGACTTGGACTCTCACTTACATCACATGTCATCTCGTATCTTGCTGCATGTGTGAGCTCAGTTCTTATGATATTATGGGTTTTGCATCCCTGCTTTGAGCGAGGATGTAATGTGTCAGGCATACTCACATGAGTCGTTAGTTTACTAATGCGACAATCTGAACATCTCGTAGTGAATCACACTCTCATTTTTTGATTGAAACTGCACCATGGTGTCGTAACGTCGATTCCATTATCACAAAATGGCATTAGATGCATCTGATTCATTTTTCTGAGTAAATATGAATGTACGCTATAATAGAACAGTATCCAGTCTTTTTAAATGCCAGACAGTGTACACTTAAGATGTGACAATAGTTACAGTACAGCATCTCGCCGTCGTATTATCGCTAGCACGTTGGTGTATTTTGCATGCCAATTATCGCTTATGCGGACAGCTGGACACATCCATACTGTACCGCATACAATCTATAAAGCATAATATTTCTGCATCTCGTTAGTACAATACAACCTGGTGGATCATAAAATAATTGACTTGACAGCTGCAATGTCATACATATAATAAACTAAAAACCGTTGAACCTGTCTTATAATGTTCCAGTGATAACGACTAGCCGGCCATTCGGGCACCCACCCCACTTCCAACAGCTCTCCCGCGTACGATATTCAGTGCTCACTCCAATAAACTGTCCACTTCCTTTAATCTCTCCCATGGAATATTGATTAGGGCGTCCGCCGACTTCGTTACATGGTCGCAACGTTGCAGGTTATTAGATATAGCTAGAAGGATCAGTATACCTATTCACATCGATAATTTCTTAGAATTTACTCGCTTTTAGGGTCAGTAAATATGGAGCAAACACAATCATCATTGACACTATGCTTTATTTATGGGTATAATTATCACAAGGTAAAGTCAAGGGCGATTTTTGTGCTGTGTACGTTGCAAAATTTCCGGTTTGTGGTCCCTTTGAACTCTTTGAACGCCCCTGTAACGTTTTCGAGATATTTGAGAGCAAGCAGGCATCCAATAGGCTTCAATCGTTTTGATACTTGTGACTCTTTCTGCATCTTTTGAAACACTTCCGATTAGTTCACTGATTTGCTCTTCCTTTTCTCCTCTTCAAGCCCGTGTGAGCGTCTCGTTGCAAGTCAGCCCTAGCTGAGCATTCGTCCTATCTGATGTGATCGAAAAGCTGCGATAAAGACATAATGATCTAGATGCGCACCTGTTCGATCTTGGCTCCCTGGTTTTGATCAAACACGACCTCCGGCTCTAAAACGTTTTATTTGAGTCGTCTTTGTTTACAACCCATCTCTTTATCGTCATGAGATCCAGAAGGCTTATTAGACAAACTGGTGTGCTTTAATGGATAGTGATGGTCGCTACATTTTCGTTTCAGATATCTACTAACTAGGGAGTATTTGTTAGGCGGTCGACTTCGTACATGCTGCTAACCCTGTAGAGCTCGTCACAATCTATCTTAGTCTACAGATGGTAATATTTGTATCTCTCCTGAAATGCTGCGATGATGCCGGCGCTTACTATGTTGTTCTGGCACTAGGAATTCGTGAATGAGACTGAACCGTGATACATGAAATCTCAGATCATACTTGATACAGTGGGGCAAGTATGATCTGAGATTCGTTTTTATATATCGTATAATTTATTATGGGAATTGCTAAATGCACACCTTAAAATTGTTAAATGATTGCCTTGTTAAATGCACGCCTTATTTTTTTTGCTAACGTAACCATCTGCAGGCTTATATTACAGCCAGGAGAGTCAAATATTTTTGGGCGCTTTGTATAATGAACGTCTTTTTCTAGCTAACGTTACCGACAGTCGGATTAGATTTATTGTGAGGAGAGCAAAAAATAATTAAAAGGTCGCAGAGCAAATCACAAAAATCAAGATTTTCTGTAAAGTACATGCTGACCCCACCAGAAGAGACCTATGACACCTACGAGAATCTTGTGCCTCCGTGAGTGCCTTTACTCGCACTCAAGGGTACGCAGTCACCATTGCAAGATCTACTGGAGGCCGCAAGTATTTGTTGAAGTGCAATTGTGGCGGACCACCTCGTCGGATATTGGAAGAAAAACGCAAACGTAAAGGAGCCACGAAGATATGCAACTGCAAGTTCCAGCTGTATGCTCGGATTAAAAGGAATGGCCTTGGTACTTAACAGTCAAATACGGCGAGCACAATTACCCTCCCACTCTGGACATAGCTGGTCATCCAGCCGAAAGACGCTTAAACAAGAAACAAAAGCTCATGGCGGAACTCAACATCAAGGCGGGGGTGTCTCCGAGAGAAATTCTTACCGCTTTGAGGCTAGAGAAACCGGGGACACTAACGAACACAAGGAATATATACAATGAGCACGTTCGCATCCGAAAAGAGAACTTGAAATGAAAGGAACCGATGGAGGCAATGTTGGATGATTTTCTTCAAAAGTAGTACCGCTTTCAGTATGAGTGTGATTGTGAAGGGAAAATTTCTCACGTGTTTTTCTCTCATCGAATTGCGATCGATCTTCTGCACCAATATCCATATGCACTGCTGATGGATTGTACTTATAAGACTAACAGATTTGGCATGCCTCTTCTGCACGTGGTAGGTCTTACCAGCGTTTACACTCCTTTCTCCGTGTGCTTTGTTTTCTTGAGGAACGAAGACTTTAAATCGTACAAATGGGCGAAAGAGCGTGTTGCGGAGTTGTAGCACCCCACAGAACGCCATGCTGCTTCCCTTGATACCCACCCGATCACGATTGCAACCGATTGCGATGATGGTTTACTTGCCGCAATTGGCAGCGTATTTCCGAGATCAAAGAATTTAGTATGTCGTTGGCATATTGCAAAGAATTTGCTCAAGAACTGTCACCAGCATTTTACTGCTGAGGATTGGGAGGTTTATACAAAAGATTGGAATGAGGTAGGTGCATACAGTGCTGTCAACTATTTCCCTTGCTTACACATATTTTTACCCTTTTAGATAGTGTGATTAGCCACGGAAGAGACATAGACACAGTCATGGTTAATTTTCAAAAGAAATACTCCGAGAAGAAGAGGGTACTTGGCTACATAACTCGACAGTGGATCCCATTGATCACCCACTTTGTCTCCGCATGGACGAATAAGTTTTTGTATTTCAATAATGTGACCACATCAAGAGTGGAAGGAGCTCATTCCGCATTAAAGAAGTATCTGAAGGTATCGACCATGGATCTGTGGGATGCTTGCAATAAGATTGAGCTTGCGTTACTTAATTCTGTGGCTGAATTGAGAGCTGCAATTGGCAGTTGTGCCATTAAAGTGTGGAATAATCATATGGACAATTTTTTTGCCGGGGTGGTTCAATTCGTTTCAAGATATGCGTTGGTGAAAGTCCACGAGCAAATGCTGCTGCTAGATGATCCAGCATTGTGTCGGCAACATTGCTCTGGAGCTTTTAGCATCACATTAGGGTTACCGTGCGTGCACGAAATTGCCTCGCGGAAGCTCTCGGGTGGATTACTCCATATCGGTGACTTCCATGCTCATTGGCACCTTCGGCTTGTAGGGTCTTCAAGAAATTTACCAACCTTGCATTTGGATGCTGAAAGGGATAATGACAGCATGGATGTAGAACATCTCGTTCAAACTATGCTATCAACTTATCGTTACCTGGCTCCCCATCAACAGATGGCCATGCACCACTAGCATGCAGAGATGGGGTTGCAGACATTTAGGTTGGCACATTCGGCAATGGTAAGATCGAAAGGCCCCCCCCAACGGAGCCAGAAACAAACGCCCACCGGGTATTATTGCCAAGGGATGAAGCTCAACTCAGAGAAAAGCGTCACAATTCGAATTAAATGAAGGGGAAGTTGGAAGGAAGCGTGGTGTATGCGGCCAAAGGGGTACTCGGCATAATGCCAGAACATGCCCGCAAAGAGACGGGCATGTATCTGGAAGCGCTGGCGATGATGCTGAAAATAAATCTCAGCGCTGACGTTTCCATTTCAAACTCCTGTCACTTTAGAATAAGGCAGATAGAAGTTACAGCTATGTGTTAATGGGGACAGTGAGGGTAAAACAAGAGTATAATCCTACTTTGGAGATCCTTTGTGATACTTCTATCGCATTGGAGCTTCTACAACGGTGGTAGTGATAAAGGAATTAAATAGCCTACGTAAAGTTGGCAGCATTATATCGGCTAGTATATCGAAGAATAAGATGTCTTACTTCCTGTTAACATGTACTTACTCTTTCAGTTATCTTACGCTAGAAAAACTGATACGATATACGCCGTAAAAGTCTGTGCGACGTAAAACCTTTATCGGCATGCATCTGTATAGCGCGTACGCAAACAAATTATCGACACCATCCGCAGGATCTGCACGATCATCAGCAACTATAGCCTCACATAACACACATTTATCCCACTCCAACGACTGTGAGTACTGCGAGAAAAAAAGACATACTGTTTTGATGTGTAGTTCACTCGGAAATGATTGTGCTCGCATTGTTGCTGGTCACTGTTGCGTTCATCACAACTCAAATGTACTGGGCCTTTCACTAGTGCGCGCAATAACAGGTAAATGGCATGATGCCAGCGGGAGTCTTCTGCTGGTTCGTCATCTCTAAGAAATTACATGCGATATTTAGACACTCGTTTCGAATATCTGCAAGCTGGATTCGATGGGCTTGTATTGCGACAGCGGTCCACGTTGATGGTTGATGGCTCTATAACATATACGTCAACACCCGCTCGTTTAAATCTTGAATCGCTTGTGATGATACCATCAAGTTGCGGTACATCTGTATCAGCATCGCATCTCCTCTCAAATGACACAGGTGCTGTTAGCACATCTTGAAACAGAACTCGATGAAGGTCGACATGGGCCTATCCGGAGGGTATTATAGAACTTAATTACCTGCTTAAATTTACCACAAGCTGCTGTCGCCATCATTATCGTTGGAGAGCGACAGTGGCACCGTCTCACCGGAAGGTTGGTGATAATTTTCTTGCATAGTCGAAGTCGGTGAATCGTTCGCCGTGCAGCAGTGCACACAGCACGTGAAATTAAGATACATTCTTCACATTTACACCATAAATCTCCATCGCTTAAGTAGCTGTAGTGCTTGGACAGCCTCGCGCAAAAGGCCTAGAGCAACAAAAATAAATCGGGGGAGCCGCGATGTGAGCAAATGCATGTATATTGTGCTACCTGGACGATCATTAGAGCGCCGACAACTGATGGGGAACTTACCACAACTTCCTGGAACCGTTGCTCGTAATTAGGATAAAAGACTTAGTGTTCACAAATCACACACCAATGCTTGTGCTGCCCTGCAACCTGCGGTAGATCGTTCTCATACGCAAACGCCGCTACTTCCACATGAGGGAAATGCTGTGGCTGTCGTACAGCGTAAAGCATGCGTTCCAATTTGCCCCTGATTTTAACTGCCTCCGTGATCTCTGAAACCCCGCCTCCAGTCAGGTCCAATAGAAAAGCGATCACTGTGCACAACCTTGTTTAGAAACGTCGACTTGGCGACTTTCGGGCGACCAACAATCACCATCTTGAGCGTTACAACTGAACACGAGTATAAAAGACCTTATCAGCATGTTGTTGGCAGCCCTAAATGCATCGTACCCGCTCCAGTTACGTACATCGTCCTGTGTAGTTGACGACACGACTAGCGCCTGATACGCAGGCTTTGACGAGTCAAACTTTTTATGTTAATAGGGCGTGCATTTAAAAATAATTATTAATGATTTTCAAAAGGCGTCCATTTAGTAATTTTGTGGTCGTGCACTTAACAAACCCATTTTAAAATGCCTGTAATTGATGCTCAGAAGCTGCCACAATAGCGACTATCTTTGGTCGATCGACGTGCATAAAACCCCAAAAAGGTAAAGATTTAGCTATTTGTGTAGTAGCTGCTACAGTATCTGCTAGCTAGTCTGTCAGTATCTGCCGTCAAGCCCCTCCCTTCCGACTTGAGCTGCGCACCTTATTATGTGAAACGGGCGCGTGTTCATGCTTCCGTCAATTATCTCCTCAGCGAAAGGCAGCGTAAGGAAAGTCAACGCCCATATCCTTCATCGATGCTTTTATCCTCAGCTAGATTTGGATCCTCGATGTAGCGGAGCTACACAGCTTCTTAAGTCAGAGGAAGACTTAGTGCTCAAAGAGCGATATTAGTTCTAAAGAACTAGACTCTATGAGTCAACAAGCGTAAAGCTTAAGGTCCCTGTTCCAGGGGACCGAACGATTCAGTGAATGTACAGCACTTAGTGCTCAAGAGTATACCTCAGGGAGATGTTGCTAACTCTTAACGATCAACGATCAGAGACGCCTCACAAGGCACGTGTCTTCGACAAGATCAAAAGGGGAACAGAGCTTTATTTACGTTTGACTCTATAGAATATCTTAATCCTAATATTACCTAATCTAGGCACTCATGTCCTAAATTAAGATCTTTTAAGATCTTTCCTATCTCGTGGCTAACACCCGTCAGCCCTTATAAGCCGATAAGATATTCTATATCTTTTTCAGTAAGATACCATCCCGTGTGTCTAAGACACAGGGTACCGAGTACCCTACGATGTGTAACCCTTTTACACCCTCCCCCACCAGACTGCCGTTTACCCAAACGTCAATCGAACTTTGTTTTTCAACGAGGTCCGTGCGCTTGCAGTTAACCTCACGGTAACGCAAAGATTTAGCACCATGTCTTCATCGCCTAACGAGTCAAAGGCTATTTGTGCATACCTCGGCATGGAGGAGACAGTGTACTGTGGTAGCGATACCAGTGTCCCGGGTGATGCAAGGACAATGTCCGATACACCCATGTCTGAGGTACAACCTCCTACTACGTTAAATCCGTTCTCTGAACGTGATGATGCGAATACACCATTGGCACCACATTCAACACCCGGTTCGGATGATGCAATCATCACCAACCCGTTCGATGGGCAGCAACAGTTGACTGTTCACGAGAATAAAGCGCTCGGCGCCATGCACAAATGGTCACGACCCTTAAGAATTAGCGTGAGTATGTGTTCACTCCACTCAGTGTGGAGGAATGTCTACGTCAAACGACTGGCCAAACGTTGGCAACGTGGACCATTGGTCGTGTATCTGCCTCTCTCGAGGAAGGGGCAATAGGCCAGGCACTTCGTAATAGGTACCTGGAGCCATCTCTGACAACGCAACGTCAGTACAAGGCACGCGTTGAGTTGCAAGCACGTGGTGAACCGGTTCCACCGATTAAGGGTTTACCCATTCTCTTGTTCGCAGGCGAAACAACGGACGAAGAAGAAAACGACTTCATTCGCTGGGTGCACCGCACTCGTCGCCTCAGCAGTATGTACGCTCTGAGGGCTAGTGTCAGTGTGGCCGATCTGCGTCTCGAACGCAAGCTTAGGTATGATTATGACAAGCTTAAGGACAATTGCGCAATCGCACGCGCTATGCTTCGGCTGCTACGGTAGCCGCGAGTGTTGGTCAGACTGTGACCACCAACCCGCCAACCGACACCACTAGTGGTGGGAAACGGCCTCGGTCTCGAGATGGCCCTGGACACGATGTTCAAAACATCCACGGTGTAGGGGCAATCTTGCCGAAGGGAAATCTCATACTCCCATTAGCTCTCCGACTCCGGGTACCCACGCCACTTCACCAGATATTGGTATTGGCCTGACGACGACGTCGTTTCAGGATTCTCTCCCCATAAAACTGGCGGTTCCCTTGCTCATCGAGCAGCGTCGGTGGAGGTCGGTGTACCGAAGGAAGAGCATGAGAAGGTACTTCTCGGGCTGAGTGGTCTCCGTGAGACATTGGGTAAGACCCAGAGTGTGCTCGACGCGACGCAAGCTCGCGTTCAGGCGTTGGAGTCGAGTCACACCCGGATGGAGGCCCAGCTTGACCTCCTGATTCGGATTCAGCAACCGATGGCAAGGCCAACTTCCGCGGCCAAGCGCCTCCAAGTTCACGTGGGACGGATCACGATACGGCTTAAGCAAGCCTACGTAGAACACTGGATGTGTGCGCAATTTGTGTGGAAGGTTGAGCGTATACGCAAATCCTTTCTTAGCAACGACCGTGAATGGTCCAATGAAGCGTGGAAGCAATTTTGTCTTGAAGACAGCGGACACTACATTTGTAGGTAGGTTGTTAGCATTGAGTAATACTTCGTCTACGACCTTATAACATTCAATAGTTTTTAGCATCTGCTTGTTGTTTTTGTTGATCTTGGCTTTCAGCCATTGCGTCACGCACATGTCTTGAGAAATTCAAACGCGTTGCGAGAAACTCGCCTACCTGTTTTTGAACAGTAGCAGAGATGATATCAGCAAGCCGATCGGCAACCTCTCCCCCACCAAGCCCTGAACGACATAGTGGTAGCGTTAACGGAACGCGATGGTGGGTGAGACCGTTCGCGTAGAAAGGAGTATAGCCTGTAGAGGCATGAACAGTGTTGTTCAACGCAAACTCAACAAAAGGGACCATGGAGCTCCAACGCTTTGGCGTATCAGCGCAAACACTGCGCAAAATGTCATTGATGACGCGATTACACGCTCAGTTTGACAATCGGTCTGCGGATGATATGCTATGGACATGTCCAAACGGGTGCCGAGCACCTTGAACATGGACTTCCAAAACTTCCCAGGGAAGCGGGGATCTCTGTCAGAGACAATTGCAACTGGCAAACCATGTTGTCGAAACACACGGTCGATAAACAGCTTCGATGTATTTTCGGCATCAAAAGAGTCCGTCACTGCCGCTAGATGAGACATCTTGCTCAATCGGTCAACAAAGACCACAATGCCAGTGTTGCCTTCCGAACCTTTCGGTAGGCCAAAAACAAAGTCCATACTCATGGACTCCCAACACTCAGTGGGTACAGGAAGACTAGTGAGCGGCGCCGCCGCATGTGCTGAGGGTTTCACCCGTTGAAACGTTTCACACGTACGCACATAGCTGCTCACCCACTTGTATAGTTTGGGCCACCAATAAGCCTGGCTCACTGAGCTATAGGTCTTCTCACGACCGAGATGACCACTTAAAGCGGTATTATGTGTCTCATAGAGTATTCGATACTTCAACTCCCCATCATGAGGTACAGCGATACGAGGGGTATCCTCAATATCTGTGCGATAGCACAACAGGCCATTATCGATAGAATATCGATGTAGCCTTGCACGTAAAAGTGCCGACAATTCTATGTCCGAGTCTGTAAACTTCTCGCTCCCAAGAGAACGTATCAAAGCTATACATTGTTCATCCTTGGCATAAGCCGCACGGATTAAGTCAGTGACTGACGATGACAGCGTAGTGACGTGAGCAAGCTCATTGTCAGGTCGGCGCGATAGCGCATCAGCCAAATCATTTTGCTTTCCTGGCTTATACTTCACTTCAAAGTTATACTATGCAAAGAATGAAAGCCAACGATCCATTCTCTGAGAGAGATGCGGCGACTGTGTCGCAGTGCGCAAAGATGCATGATCTGTATGGATCACAAATGGCTTTGAGCCAAGCAGATGTACCCTGAATTTGACTAGAGCGTATTTTATAGCAAGTAGCTTTTTGCATGACTGGACAGTTCTTTTCAGCAGCTTTGAGCTGTCGAGATTCGAATGCAATGACGCGTTCGAGTCCGTCAAAATCTGTTTGTAACAGAGCACTGCCTATGGCAAAGTCAGATGCGTCGCAGACGACACTGAAAAGCCGATCAGGATCGGGCAAAGCCAGTATTAGCGCATGAAGGTGACTTTCCTTAACTGCTTGAAAAGCATCATGTTCGGTGTCACCCCAACACCAATCCACATCCTTCTTAAGAAGATTGGATAATGGCCGAGCCATATCTGCGTAATTCGTACTATACTTATGCAAGTAATTGGCAAGGCCAAACACTTACGTAGATCTTTTTTTTGGTTCTTTGGAACCGGCCAATCGACTATGGCCCTTATCTTAGCGGGTTCCGCTCGAAGGCATCGCTTCCCAATGAAGCATCCCAGAAAGGGAATCTCTTCTGCCCCAAAGATGCACTTAAATGCATTTGCATACAATTTATTCGTGCGCGTGCACTCGAGCACCGCTCGTAAATGATCAATGTGATTATTCACATCAGATCGACCATTCGTTGTACGACTATGGACAAAGATGTCATCAAAGTACGTTTGTGCATAGCCTCGATGAGGTCTGA
>JH597899.1:37877-91245 GCA_000173235.2 Hyaloperonospora arabidopsidis Emoy2
CCTAATGGATCCCTGGTTTCCGGAGGATCTGACGCACCGGAAGGCCTTGCGCGTGAAGGGGGGACGTGTCGTGTCACTAATACTCTTGAGCTACGCTCGGAATTCATGTTTTCAACATCGGAGTTAGATGACTCCTACATTCCAATGTCCTCCACATTGACATCTTCTGTCAAAGACTCCCACCGCTAATGCTTTTGATGCCTATCAAAGGAGGATTGATGACTCTCCAAAACTTATCTAGGAACATTGCGCGTAACGCCTATCGTTTTCGACCTCCAATCAATCCATGGCTCATGGCTTTCAAGCCAAGACATACCTAGGATGACATCATACCTCGAGTCCAAATCATGGACAAGACAGCGTTCAATGCTATCCTCCTGCAAAACCTTTATACCTAAGTTCAACGGAACTTTATGTACGGTGACACGACTTCCAGTCGCTAAACGAACCGTGATAGAATCACCCTCATGCGCTGTAAGCGCTTCAGCATAACGCTGACTTCCCTCAAGGGAACGACGTCGAGCATAATTGCAAGACACCCCAGAATCGACTAAAATCGACCAAGGCTTTTCAAAGCCTTTAACTTTTGCCTCAGCGACCAACAAGCCAGACTTGTATCCACGCTCCATACCAGTAGGTATGGAACTCTTTGGGGCTAAGCCCTGTTCAACTTTACCTCCTAAAGATGTTACAGAACCTAGTTCTTCCCCAATAGGGCGCCCCGCGCCTACTGGGTGTCGGCATTTCCCCGTGCCATGCCAGACTTCTGGCTCGGAGTAGATGTTGACTCGTAGACTGGCGCTGTCTACGCAAAGGGAAACCAGACCGCAAGTGTTTAGTGCTTCCGCACGTATAACACCGTCGTACAACACGTTGCTGCTCAGCAGCTTGAAGTTCAACTTCACCTTCATCTTCAGCACAGCTGAGATCCATAGTTTCCGGCCTATTAACGGCCAGAGTACTCGTGGAGTTTGCTCTCGCAGAGCTAGGGTTGTACCCATTCCAGCCAAGTCTGGCCGACTTGAAGTTATGCTCACCATTAAGAGAGATTCTCACAGCCTCTTCAAATGTAGAGGAGTGAACCCGAAAGACTTCGGTTCTGGCGATGCCAGTACGGAGACCCTCCATGATTATAGTCACATGGACTGCCTCAGGCAGAGGATCAGACTGCATAGCAGCCATGAGAGTTCTCAGCTCTTGGACATAGTCCGCTAACTCATTCTTACCCTGACGGGTTGATAAAAAGCGTGAACGCACGCGGTAAGCCTGGTTAGGTGGTGAAAACACCTGTACCAATTGTGACTTAAGCGACTCCCATGTGGGAAACGCTAAGTCGACCGACGTGCTACACGTCAAGGTCCATTCTCTAGCTCTTCCATCGAGCTTTGAGATAGCCAGCAAAACCTGTTTATGGCCAAGCTTGATCAGGCCTGACCTTATGGCCATCTCAATCTCACGGATCCAGAGGATGAGGTTTTCACCCTCCTTTCCTGAGTAGTTTTTAACTTCCACTCTAAGTGGACGAGGCCTAGTCTCTTCGTCTGGAACAGACACATAGCGTGTAGGCATAGCCGACGCCATTTGGTCTTGAACCTGCCCTAGAAGGGACGCTTCATACTGCAAGAAGCACTCCACACATGCAGTCAGCACCTCCGGGCCTTGCGATACAAGGAATTCCACATACTCTGGACCCAAGGATACGGTCAGCTTATCAAGCGCGACCTTTTGGGCCTCAGAGAGGGGAGTGAGGTTTTCCATCCTCACAGAGGATCAGTCTTTAAAGACACAGGCGTAGATTGACTACTAGTGCTACCAAGTGTAGCGGAGCTACACAGCTTCTTAAGTCAGAGGAAGACTTAGTGCTCAAAGAGCGATATTAGTTCTAAAGAACTAGACTCTATGAGTCAACAAGCGTAAAGCTTAAGGTCCCTGTTCCAGGGGACCGAACGATTCAGGGAATCTACAGCACTTAGTGCTCAAGAGTAGCTACCTCAGGGAAATGTTGCTAACTCTTAACGATCAACGATCAGAGACGCCTCACAAGGCACGTGTCTTCGACAAGATCAAAAGGGGAACAGAGCTTTATTTACGTTTGACTCTATAGAATATCTTAATCCTAATATTACCTAATCTAGGCACTCATGTCCTAAATTAAGATCTTTCAAGATCTTTCCTATCTCGTGGCTGACACCCGTCAGCCCTTATAAGCCGATAAGATATTCTATATCTTTTTCAGTGGGATACCATCCCGTGTGTCTAAGACACAGGGTACCGAGTACCCTACGATGGGTAACCCCTTTACAAAAAAAAAAACTCGACCATCTATCTAGCTGAACCGAAGATAGGGGTTCAACTGTTACCCTACGATAGTGCCATAATACTTGATCTTGCACAGCCGGACATGGTACGTATCAATATTTTTCGCAACAGGTACCAGGAAATCAGTACCACGCCGACCAACCCAAGCACCTCCCGCCTCGATCACTTCCAAGTGGACTATTCAATTGTAAACTGGAGCAGTGTCGTCGATTGATGATTCCACCAGCTGGCTGGGTACCTCTGATGCGTCCGTTCGTCAACCGTTCTGATTGGCTACCGGCCCTTGACATACCCTTTCTTCTTCTTTACGGATCATGGCAAGATCCCTATCGCTGAAACGATGACGCAATCTTCTTCCCTCCAGCAGCTACTTCAACATCTGCTCTTCTTGTCCATTTTGCAACTTTTCGACATTTTGGAATTATTAACTTGCCATCCTCATGACGGACTCAATCTTCCTCGAGGAAGTCTCGCACTTTCTCCATAGCTTCGACTGGGCGTTAGATCCTGGGAATGTGCTCGTCCAGTCACTTGACAAAGACCCCTTGGTGCTATCCACAGTATCAACCATAGCAACAGCCGTGCCGAAAGACTTCCTGAATGAATGTCCAGTCTCAAATGTTGTCCAAGAGCTTGAAAATCTCCAGGAGAGTCTCAATGGCATGCGGAACAGTTGCAGTGACTATACTTCTACGGATACAGAAAGTGTCCGGTCGTCAGCGCCATCTCCTTCCCATACAGATGCGATCGAGAGTATCCGAACTCGAGATGCCATTCGACGCAGTACGTACCGGAAAAAGCAGAAAGCTCAACGAACTGCTCTTCACGATCAAGTGAAAACGCTGTCGAGTCAATTGGCACTTTTACAGAAACGGGTCAATGGGACGATAGTGCAAGGAGGGCCGAAGCAGGATCATCTGCTAATGTGGAAAGCTCTGGCGGATCGACAGTTGCAGGCCAAGCTGCTGGCTGAAGAACAACATGGGAGATACTTGGAGGCAGTGGAGCACCAGTCGATGCTGATACAGGAGTTGGGTGCTCTGGTGAGAAAGAGAATTCGAGATGAACAGCAGGAAGGAAGTGGGAGCTGTTTGGTCAAGAAAGCGCGGTGCGAGTCGCCGGATCGGGCGCTCTATGAGACGTACATTAAGAAACTGGATGAAGTTTATGCGCAGACAGACAGGATTCTGGAAGCTTCAGCAGTGAATACGTCGTTGAGTACGTCAGATGAGAACGATGAGTTGAAGGTATTCTACTTGCCTTCGAAACGGGCGGTGAAGGATGCGACGTATCATGAGTTTGTGGGGAAGTCGACGACGCCGTTCTCTTTTGATCGGGTGCAGGCTCACATCGATAGTGCCTGCAGGCTGGACAAGCTCACGGGGCGCACAGAAGTATTGGGTGATTGGATCCCGAATAACACGACGATCTTGAAATATCAGGGATCGGTTCCTGGCTGTCGCGGTAAGATCGTGCAGCTCCACGTTGCGCGCAAGTATTTCGAGGGTCGCCGAATTGTGATTGTCTGGAAGAAGTTTACGGAAGGGGAAGGTGATTGTGCTGGTATGCACGCTGATGAAACTGGCTGGTGCGTCCTTCAGCCGTCATTCAGCAGTGTGGAGGGGTGTGCTGGGACTCAATTGGAGTCGGTCACTCGGTTTGTCCCCATGAATTTCAGCTTTGTGGTCTCAGGTGCGAAAGAGAAGCTGTTTACTGACGCCATCATCAAGGCGGAAGAAGAGATGTGCCAAACCTGTCTGAAAACGCTGGAAGAAGTCCTCTTGGATGATACCGTAGGGGTCTGCTGAAAAGGACCACTGGACACGGGTGTTCAGTGAGTCGATTGTCACTTTCATATTGCCCAGCGATGTGTTCCCTGCTTCTGTTGCTTTTCTGTAGCTCTCGTTTGTTTTGTTCATCAGCACGGACATCGAAATCCGCATTTCGCGATTCAGTGTGAAAGTTGCTGGTCCTCGCGGCTGTAAGTGTCACAGCTATAATTTATTTGCATATGTAATGCATTGTTAGAAGCCGAAGTAACTCACCGGTTCGAATGTTCGTTTTGATGTTAAAGTGATCCCAATCACCAAACGGTTGTAATACCGCGATGACTCGACTGTTCGATGCCTAACCCAGAATGCATCTCAAATGTTTCAGCCTGTATCTAAAACCAATAGCGTTGCTCTACAAAAAGATAATACTGACGGTCATTACAATAGCGTTCTCTCTAGATTTTCTGACCTACAAAGTACTGCAACGTTGGACGGTGACTGCGATTCAAACACATGTTGTGCGTACAAAACTCACTCAAAATCAAATTTACAGAACAAAAGCGATTCACTTAAACTTCAAGCAGATAGAGGAGTGCCACTGCGTTGTTTGCTCCGCAGAAAACAAAATAAAATACCGACATAGGTCACAGACGCATTATACACTCGACGTTTACTCGACACTTAAAACCGAATATTGGTATTCGTCGAATGGTAATAGCCATCCGAGGAATACCAATATTCTGTTTTAACAATGGGATCAGCTATGAACTCACTCGCAGGAAGCGTTTATTCGATTACGTACCTGGACTTAAAATGATACATAAACATATATCTATATATATCGTGGCACTAGCCAGACATTAAGGATAAGTAGCAATACTTGTTACAGCGACCAGTTGTAACAGACTCTGGACTATTAGCCATGGAGATTCTGAAAATTGTTGTGATGAAAGGGTGCCTTTAGCTTAAAATGTTGCTTGGTCGTCACATGGCATAGTCGCTCGAGCGTACACCAACTATCAGGAAGTCGATCGCTCACATGATCTCCGTTAAGACTGCATGAGGCTCTCTATTAAATTTCACTTTACGTGCGTACCAGCAAATGCACGGTCAACATCCGTATACTTCGCACGTACACTGATCGTTAGGCGTACTGCATTTTGATTTCACTTTAGTGCAGGTCAGACTTTGAATACGATTCTTTGTTACGAGATTGATAATGACGAAAGCACGGCTTCAAGTCGTCGCTACATTAGAAGGCAACAATGTTATGCAGCGGACTTTGCAGTACAACACCTGCGCGAATGTTTACATGCAGTGATAAGATAATGCCGCATGACAAGTAGTGCTAGCTCGATTTCTTACATCCGTTGTTTCCGTCCGTTATTTTATACCGCAATACCAGCCTTCGATGCGTCATCGAATAGTTTACAAGTATGCTTGCCAGAGTAGATGCATATTATTACTGTAGAATGTAACGAAAAACTTCATTCAATGATGCTCTGAACGTGAATGATCCAGTTGCTAATCCGGGTGCCAAACCTTGTCTTTGATGAGGGCAGCACAAACTCACAGGTGGTGTTTGCAGTAGTTGTTTGTTAGATAACACAGAGAACACAATTACTATGTAAATGGCTTCTGTTTGTTATGAACCGGTGCCACGCGCAATGTTGTCAGCGGCAGAGCGTGTTAGCTGGCGTATTTAATGTCTGCATGTACGAGGATGAGTTACAAAAGAAACATTGCCGTGGCCACGGATAAATGAAGATGCTGCTACTCCCACACTGACGACATCAGACTCATCTCCGATGCACTAAACACAGTCGTGAGTTCTGCACCAGCGAGTGAAGGCCAGAGACAGAGATCAGCCAGCATCACAGTCGACATACAGCATTACTAGGCAGCATGTTGCCAAGGTTTGAACTGCCACAGCACAGATACGGAAGTTTCGGCGCATTATCGTGGCACGACAGACATGCTCATGGCTTTAACAAGAGCTGGTCATGGCGACTGGTGCAGTTTTTGGAGCCGCCGGGTATGCTAAATTCTGTCAAACGACAGCGATAACACGCGCATCACGTCCAACGAACTATAATCAGGAGAAAACGAGCGATCCAAGATAACAACAACAGCCATGTCATCAATACCAGGCATTACGACAATGCAAACGGGACCTAATATTAGCAAAGCAAACCGCTACTTCTTCGCCAACTTGGCACCTCGAGGACCTTTCCGTCGCCTACATCACGTCCATACACGAAACATCAATTAGAACAACCAGACGAACTGCAAAACGTGCCCACGTGTAAAGTGTGCTCGTGACGTACGTGGTTCCTGCAGGGACCAGTCTCTTTTTCAGTAGCCCTGGTTTTATTAGTGCCGGTTCTGCATCAGTGCTCGAGGTATTTTGCAATGCCGTTGTTGTTCCATCGCTTTTACGATTGTGCGCTGCATTATTTCCAGCTGACAAACCACTGTGTTTTGAAGCAGACAACAAGCATTCCTTTTCCACTTTCTCACTCTGCTTGTCTTCAAAATGCTTCGGGTATGGCGGCTTAGCATGAATACTAGTCAACAATGTCACGAGGCTCACTGGGGCATCAGCTGCAACGATTGGTAGTCGAAAAACTCCTTTTCGACTAATTGTGGGGCTGAACTTGTACGTCAAGACCAAATGAACGTCTTTTACGGTCTCACTTTCAGTTTCGATCTCCACTCTCAAGTCGACATTATAACGCTTTTCCAGCGTTTTCTACACTCATACCGTCATATGGTATCAAATAAACGAAGCAGCAACAACCATCGTCAACATAGCAACGATAATAAATTTGTGATAAAAAATGAAATTTAAATGTTAGGCCTTTAAAAGCAATTTACACATTTTCGAGAGAAATACACATAACGGCACGACGTACAAGCAGTAAAGCCTTGAATTCACATGTATCCATCTCGAGGCCAATCTCTTCGCCCTACATAACGAGGACGGTAGTATTTCAGTCTCATTAACAAAACTATCCTGACAGATTATAGCGCCAACCACAGCACACAATTACAACAGTCGACAATAAAAACGTTTAAACAAATAGTAGTAGCAATCGAAGTAGTAGTACGTGTTCTATCAACGCAGTCGTATCCACCGTCCGCTCCGCCACGATATTCTTTCCTCGCGATACGAGTGCTGTAAAGATAACGTCGTCGTTATCAATGTCCGTCCTTACGAATAACAGCCAGTTTACTCCAGCATACGAGCGTGTAGCCATGTTGAAATCCATAACTATATAATATCAGCAAGACACTTAAAAATGAGGTTATATTCAAGCGTCATGTCGTGGCGTTACCCACTGTCCGATCACTTTCAAATTGCCCAAATTAACCTCTACAGATAATCTAACAATCCTATCAAATCTAATGAGCTCCGACGCTGTAATTGCTGACGTCGAGGCTGCGCTTCACCGCCTCTTGAACCCATCAACTCCTGCTTCAGACAAACTGCAGATTGAAAAAGAGCTCACGGCGTTCAAGGAGACGCCAGCGGTGTGCTTGCCCGTGCTTTTTACGCTGCTGCGTACCTCTCAGAATGAATACTCGCTCTGGTTTGCGGCCACGACCTTGGAAGAGTATGTTGCTAAAAAATGGGTCCATTTCCCAATTTCGGAGCAAACGGAGATTCGTCAATTTGTATGGCATTTCATCCAATCAGCGTCGTCCGTCGGGGCTGTACCCCATCAAGTGGCATTTGCGCACCGCAAACTACGCAAAGTCATAGCGGATATTGCAAAAATCCAATGGCGCGACTCTCAAAATTTATGGCCCGAGTTTTGGAGCCAAGTTGAAAGTCTCATTGTAACGGACCCGTCTCAGGAAACTGGACTCGAGCTCTTGCGGGTGATTGTGGATGAATTCGGACGAGAAGACGCGGTTGTACTCGCTACAATCAAGCGAGAAGCCAAGACCAAGTTGATGAGTCACTTGCCAGCTATTATGAACGTGTTGGCTACAGTATTAAACAAGTATAGCCATGACGTGCAAACCGGTGATCGGCACGTAATGGAGAAGCAGGACCGTGTGGCGAATGTGGCGTTACTTACTTTTACTGCTCTAAGTACGTGGGCTCCAGTCGCAGAACTCGTGACGGAAGCGTGGATCGCGCTCTTGTTTGAACTTGTGAGGAACTGGGAGATGGTGCAAGGCCGAGGCTTTGGGTCGCATGATTTTGTGTCCAGTGCTACGGCCTTGCAGTGTCTAACAGAGCTCATGAGCAAGAGGTTTGAGCCGTCGAGAGTGGATACCATTGTTGCACAGGTGATGCTGATGTTGTGTCCGTTGCTGCAGAAGATCGTGGAGGACGAGGTTTTAGTCAGAGCAAAAGAACACTTTTTGGACAAATTGAGTGAGTTCGTCGAAGTGTTTGTGTCGCACCATCTAAAGAGACTAGAGCACCCGAAGTATGGGGCTACGTTGCAGACGTTTTTGCAGTGTATGTATGCCTTCACGACAAAACAGCCACATGTCGAAGGGTTTCTGAATTGTGTGGGTGTGTGGGAGGTGGTGGTGTCGTATATCGAGGAAGTGGAACAGAATGAGGGCGCTGCCAACGAGCGGATGCGAGTCGTACTGGCCGCTTACGAGAAGGGTCTTGTTGCTGTGATGCTTCACCTGGTCGAGCGCGTAGCTTACGAGTCAAACCGAAACCAGTTGGACGAACTAGATGATGGAGACGATGCCGGGACACGTGGTGACCATGAAGGCGCAGACAATAGTGCAGCTTTTGACTTGGAAAGTTCTGACGGAACTTATGGTACAGGTTCGTTGCAGGATCTGGCCCAGATTAAAGCGAATGTTGCAAGCGGAAACACTTCGGGTGGGTCTACTACCATGGTGGAGCTTTCTGAACGAAAGCAGTTTGTCGTGGACTGCATTGCACTTGTTCGACGAATCGCAGCACTTCCGTCGTGCGCGCCTCCACTACTGGATCTCATGCTGCCTCGTGTTCAAGGCAGTGCTCAGAAAGTATTGTTTTGCCTTCATGATACGCCTGTGATCACGCAGGAATCTGAACAGTGGGAACAGCAGCGATGTGCCATTCGCGACTTAACAGTCAACTGCGCGATTCTTTCCAGTGTCTGCGCCATCTACTGCAGCAGTAGTGATGACATGAATCAGCAAATGGCTGGCTGGCAGATCTTGCACATGTTTGTCAGAATGTCTGAATACATGGTGCAGCATCGACTGCATACTCGTGGCGATGCTCTTGTTGAGTTACAGTGTGAAGCACTCACGAGCATCCGATGCTGCTTGAGCTGCGTCCCGTTCGTAATTAAGAGCGGTGCTAGACAGGACGTGCTAAATGCCTCGGAGAGCATTCTCCAGGTACTCCTCCAGACGTTTGATACGAGCATCGTGCCATCTCCACTGGCTGTAATGCAGAACTCAACGCAGCTTCTAGCAAACCTCGGTTTCGTGTTATCCTATGATGACATGCTCGAGATTTCGTCCATGACCCAGCTCGAGACGCACATTCACCAGTTTAGCTTGCACTTGCCACTGGCGATTCAAGGCGATCTCTACACTTCGATGTCGAATTCCATTCTGAATTCGGCGATATCTCTACGAGGAAACAGCGAAGTCTCAAATGGATTGCAAAAGTGGGAAAGCGGGTATGGACCGTTGTTGATTCCGCTTCGCGAGTCGATCGATCAGTCCGCCTTGACTCTGCGCCAGAATGAGCACCGCGTACTCGAGCATGTTATGGTCGCACAGCTGAGGCGTGACTGCTACGTAGTGCGCTGTCTCGCCCGCTCCGTTGAAACAAAGCCGAAAATAGCAAAAGACGCGTTTATCTCTGTGTTCCAGCCGTCACTGCTGTCGTTGATGACTCTACTGATGACTTACTTCACTACTATTTGCAAAATGGTGGCTTCAGGGACGCCTCAGTCGAATAATCAGGCCAAGAGTGCGCTTAAAGTGGTGAACGAAATCGTTCGTTTGTACGCTCAATTGCTCAAGTCTGTCCGAAAGGAGATGCAAAAGGAGACCGTGTCGGAGATAATGCGGACGTTTGTGGAGATTTTCAATAACCCGCAACTGTCTGGAGTGTACGTGCTTGCTTGCACCTGTACCGTCTACCATTCCTTGCAACTAATGTGTAGGTTGTTGATGTCTTGAACAGACTTCATAGCCAAGGAAATACCGGATTGATGGTTCTCTGCGGCTTTTTGCAGCTGTTGAAGATTGTCGTCGAAGAACCAACTTCTGTCTTTACTTCGTTCATGCAAAACATACTCGATCTTTGTTTTGGGCAACTGAAAGAGGTACGATAGTCATGTTTTGCGCTGACACTCCCAATTGCTCGCCAGCTGATTGTGTGTATGCGGTGGTTCTTTGTGTAGCCGATCTTTTCTCATCCCGAAAGTGATTCTGTCATCCTGGGCTACTACGTGGCTCTAGTTGAACAGTTGCTGGAAAAGCACTTTCGCTTTTTCATTGTCTTCTCTGGCCAGTTTACTCAAGATGGTGCTCGTGAACGGGGCTACACGTCCGACCAAGCGCACACGTACTTCCTGTCCATTTTCCAAAGTCTCGCGAGCGTGTTGAGCCGTGAAAGCTCCAATTTAGCTCCGCGAATTTGTAATCAGGTACTTGGACTGCTGGACCGGGTTGACAAAGCTCAAGGGCTGTTTGCCTTTACAGGCTTCCAAAGTGAGCTACGCATGGGGTTCCTCTCGACACTCATGAACATATTAACGCGTGGCGAGATGAATCTTCTTCAGGACGAAGTGATTCAACTGCTGCATCGTGTTGCGGCTGTGGATTTTGCGTCATTCTACCAGGTGTTTCTCCACAGCTACATCAAGGACATTCTCACACCATCGCAGCTCGAGGCAGCGTCCAAGATGGAAGGCGAGTGTTTGCAGTGGAGCGGTCAAGTCGACCTTCCCACGTTTTCGCAAGAGGTGGTGGCATTTCTGAATGATCTGAAGGTGATCAAGGCACAGAACTAAGCTGGGGTAAGCATTGGTTCTCTACCGAATAGAATTTGAACGATGTGCCTGGAGAAACTGCGACTCTGATACGTGAGCCTATCGGAAGGAGTATAACTCAGTACCCGGCACCAAGTGTAGGCCGCTTTTCACGAGGTTAGAGATGGCGGTCTCCGATATTGCGTAACATCTACTTTTGCGAACACTTGATATACCATTCTTCCTATTGAGATTGCTGAGTATATTGCAGGCTCAGTTGTTCGCATAACGAGACACCATGGATCGTTAACATTATCCATAACCAAACATCTACTCCCTCCGTTTCATTGTCTTTGTCCCAAATCAAGCGATTTTTGTTTATAATGTTTTTCCGTTTTGGCAAAATACATTTATAAAGGCATTAGGATAGTCTGTATATCCTAGCCATCATATAGTACCTTTTAAACTGATATTAATGATAATACTAGATTATTAATACAATGTTGTTATAGAGGCAAAACAGTGCGATTTTAAGCTAAATGATGTGTCTATTTTAGGATGCAATACGATCTAATACAGGCGATTTAGAAATCCGGGCACAAATAGCTGTATTCGCCCTTTTTAAGCTGTCGTTTAAGCCATCACACTTAACTATCGGTGGCTTAAAACGCATCGCAATTGACCTTGGGGTCAAAGCTTTCATAAATGATGGATTTTCAAATGTAAATTTCTCGGCTTGCGGCTACTGGAAAAGTACGTGACTAACTCTAGCTGAAAGAGCGCAGAATAAGCTTCATTTTAAGGTGCATTACCCAGTCAGGCTCTACAAAAATGAGCTTATGTTTTGGATTTTTCTTGAAAAGGGACAAACATGTTGAAACGGAGGGAGTACATATGATGAGATCAAAGGTGCTTCAACCACTTATAGTTTCATCGTGCAATTAATTATGACGCCTTATAGCAAGTGTTGAAACCTACTGTGATCTACTTTTGCTTCAATCGGTTGCAGTATACTAACTATGAGATCAATGGTGGCAAGTTATAACCTGATTGAATGGCAAATTCCAATGCTCGGTTCGTGCTCGAAACAAAACATCGTGGCTAAACCGGTTCTGTTGCATGTGACGGCACAATGCTTTCTCTTCCGACATCCATATTCTTTAGTAGCAAGGAACAAGATGCAATGAAGACTACATGATGCAACACTCGCCTTCTGCTTCTTCCTCAGCTTCCTCCGTCTTGTCTTTTGCCATAGCCTCGCGGTGCTTCCTATGACTCAACGCTTCTTTACAAGGACACGGTAAACTTGCCACCACACCAGCGAAATAGCAGCGACCGCAGTCGTGGCAGTGCACATCACGATGGTCACAACATCGTCTGCAAATGGCACAATGATTGCGTGGAGTACGTTCACTCGCTAGTAGCTTGGTCGTGCACCACGAGAAATCATATCGTCGATTGCAGAGCTCACATGTGTAGCCCTGCACACACTCGACGACCTTGATCGTGCTGTCACAACACGGCACTTTAACTGGCTCTTGAAGCCGTCGCACCATATCTCGAGTCTTGGACACGTTGTGCATAAAGCAGTTGTCTTTCAACAAAGCATTGATATCAGCACCTGCGGCTTTTACCATCAAGTAGGGGTTCTTGCAAGACGTGCATCGACACGAGACGCCACACATCCCTCCTTCTTTGACACAGGCACAGCGTCCATTTTTGCAACCTCCAGTACATCGACACGAAACGGCACGACCAGCAACAGCCTCATGATACAAATGGTCGTTATACGCCGGACCCGTCTGCCTGTTACCCGTCCGCTCAATTGTCCTAGAACTTACAGCCACAGAGTCCGGCAAAGTCTTGTCCTCCACCTTGGGTACAATATGCACCATCCGCTGAGGAGCTACTTCCAATGGCACAGCAGATCCAGTCGTGCCTTGGTTCAGTACATTCCAGTAATTCGGGATCGTTGACGCTGGTGGAAACTGCTGTTGGATCGCTAATGGGTCCGTTGTGTTCATCGTCTCCTCGTACTGATCGCCAATTATTACATGTTGCTTCAAGTCCATGTCCATCGTCTCATCTGCCATCTCCCCCGGCTCAAACGTCAACTCGATCGAGTCAGCAGGAGCAGAGCCCAAAGCTTCAAGTGCAACAAGTTCCATGTCCGTATCCAACTCGGTCTCAAATAACGACATCAACTGGTCGGCGTTGCCCACTCGCAACGGATCGTCGTCCTGATCCATTTCAGCCATCAACACGTCAAGCTCATTTTGCTGCTGGTCAAATACCGGTGAAGCCACTTCGTGGATCTTGTCCACAGGTGCCCGACAGAGCGGACACGTTGGATTCGATCGGAACCATCTCAAGAAACACTGCGGATGGAACGTGTGGCCACAAAGCGACAGCTGTGCCACAGCATTAGCACTGAAACACACGGAACATTCCTGGAACGACGGCGGTTTCAACCGCGTCTCCAGAACAATAGCGTGACATGCTCGTGCAATCGCGACTTGATGGTCATCAACGCACTGGCTCTCTCCGGACGCAGCGTCTATACCGCCAAAAGGCGCGCAACGAGTGTTCCCACGAAACAGATGGTTCGGTGGAACGGTTACGTGTGACACGTCAAAGTCTTTCGTAGTCGAGAAAGCGCGAGTCGGTAGCGGTAGCGACCGAGACGACGACGAGGTACTGGCGCTTTCGTAAATGTACCGCAGACTCGAGTCGGCGCAAAAGACGCTGCCTGTGGTCTGCTGTCCCCAGCCGTCCGCCAACACGCGAAGTTGCTCGTGCTTCTTTGACGTCATGATTTTTATTAGAATCGGTCGATTTATTAATTCGAACACGGTAAATGTATTTGATACAGACGGTAGCGCTAGTTCTTCTACAATTTCGACACGCTGAAAGTTCTCAAATGAGGGGTCGGAGCGTCGTGAAGAAAGGAGGCGAGGGCAGCAGATGTTCCGGTCATAGTAAAACCGTATGATGTACTGCTGCGGCCCATCATTGAATTGTTTGTGTGGTTCAAAAGGTGAGGTGTGACAGGCTGCTGGTTTTGTGTAGGCTTGTTTATTCGGTATTAGAGGTCACGATGGATAGGAGGAAAAGCGGCGCGCTTCCGATGCTCTGCAATCGATTGAGGTGGGAAACGTCTGTTCTCCCTCGTGGAAATGTCGACACGACGCTTTTGCCGTGAAAGATTCAGATTGGATACTTATTTATCTCAAAGGCGCCTCGCTGTCCACAACAAGATATAGAACCTGCAGGCGAACTTACGAGCAGCTGACTTGAAGCTGTAGAACGTACTACGACATTGATGAATCCGTCCGATTCGCCGCCTTGTCTGTGGATGAAAAAGAGGCTAAGGAATGTCAGACGTAACGATTCGCATTGTTAGTTCTGTTTGTCACTGGGATAGGCTAGGATACGAAGCTGTCGATAGCATTAGTCTTGACGGAGCTACAAGATGAAGACACGAGATGGGGTTTTCTTTGCGAAAAGCCTGCTTGGAGTCAGGCATTGAACCGGATACAAATGCCAATTCTCGATCGCAAGCTCAATGACTGATTAACTCGAGCTGCTATTGTGAAGTCGACAGAGACTTGCGTAATTTAGCTGATGACATTGCTGCACTGGGAAGCGGCAGCATTACATTTTCTAAGTGGCGCATAAGATAGGGGAGCAAGCTCTAGAGCTCGCCCTTTGGTATAAGTAATCGAGTTCGGAGAACTGAATCAAGTTGCAAAAAACTATACAACAGCAGCAGTTACTGAAGAAGGATTATGATGCTGTAAATGTCTGTATTAACCTAGTACAGTTGGCCGGGGCATCGCGATCGGCTTTTGCTTATGACCGTCCAGCATTTGCTTATGTGATCATATTCACCTTTTGGTTGATTTTAAGCCAATCACGTGCGTGCATCACAATAGTGACCTAGCCAAAGAGTGACTTGAATATGCCTATATACCTTTGAGGGGAGACATGCTAGATCGTACTTAATACGTGAAAGCTACACCTAATCGCGTTATTTACAGACCAGACACACAGATAAGTACGATTTAAAAGTTCGGCATTCAACATTGCGCACACTCACTAATAGCTTCACCCTTCGGGCTCGCAATAAAATGATTGAGGTATCGTTTAGGGTGAGCTGCGAAAGGCGATGAAATAGAAAGGAGATGTCTCGTGATCGTCCGGGAAACAGGCTCAACTGACACGAAGACCCGGACATTATCGACAGATCCTTCAATAACTGATAGATAGACAGGTCATACTGGAGACAAACGCCGGATCGAGTCTGATGAGTTTTATCTGGCGATGGCAGAATCAACCACAGTTGATGTCACGGAATAGAGGTGCTGATGGAGAGAAGGAAGTTGATTGAAATACCTGACGGGGTGATGTTATCCACACACCCACTTTTTGCTATCCCCACACCCCCTATCACCCCCTAACCTGGTATTTCATAAAGTACCCATCGGTGATTGACTGGGGTTGGCTAAGAGGGTGTGCGGATAGCAAAAAGTGGGTGTGTGGATAACTAGGACGTACCTGACGTGATAAGTTTTAGATCCGTGATGGATTCACCGTTTCAACGCGCGAACCAGTCATGTCGCGAGGTGATTTTGTCCAACATCAACTGTGGTTTCAAATTACAGTTACTCTTTGATTGCAGCATTAAACCGGATTTGCTAAGGAGCTCGATCAGATTGTCCAGCTCCAGCACATTTCTGCTAATGGCAACATGAATTATTGGTATTTAAGATTGAATAGCAAAGTTTGAAAGCTGCTGCAGCTAAAGGAGCAAGCTTATCGCAGCTACAAGGCGGCACTACACAGAAGTTCTACGAGATCACTCTGGTGTAGACGGATGGTTACGTGAGGCAGCGAACAATCGCTTTTAATCCTAACTAGAATGAAAAGAAATACAGGTAGTATTTTAGCAGCTCTCGGTGGGATTAACATGCCATCTTCCACTACTTTGTTATTCTCAGGCGCACATGTATAAAAGCTTCTATCTTTAAGAGTACGAGTTGGTGTGCTGATCTAAATATTCCCCAATGCACGATGGTAGACAAAGAATCGACATGGAAGATGACATACAAGCGCGTATGCGGGTGAAATACCTACCTAAAGAATTCCTCTTTGCTTTTTACTTACCAAATAGTTAGCGGCAACTAATTGAAGGGTGGATCGGATTTTCTTTCACCGGGTGGCAGTACGCCGTATCTCCAGCACAAGATCATCGCCATGCCGACTGTGCTGAACTACTATGTGTTATGATAAATTGTTGGGAGCGATGCGGTTGGTATGTGATGAAAGCAAATGTATCGCAGATACATTTCGGATAAGAGTGATATCGCGTGACTTGTGTTTGTAAGCATGAATTTCTCAACAAACGATGCGCGAATCGTTTTGTCGTGAATTTAAGATTCAAGATACATTCGAATTGGCCGTCAATGTCCGTTTCGTAATGTAAGGACTACATACGCAGCGTCGTATTAAGCAAGCTAGCTGTACAAGTCAAGATAATGATATAAGAATCCCGCAACTTATAATAATGTTTCTGATCTCTTTTTTTGATACCAGTTGCATCCAAATTAATTGTATTGAAGCGTCAAACGGCTTTTTCTCCATACTAAATCCCTTTCTCCTGCACCACGTATCTCTCGACCAGGTGAAGGGGTGACGTCGATCCGGACAGTCAATGTGATTACTTATTTTGCGTCCACACCCAACGACACGATAGATGTTTACCATGCGAGATGATAGGTGTTGTCTTAGGTGCAAGAAATGACGGTCGATCATTGA
Organism: Hyaloperonospora arabidopsidis Emoy2; assembly: GCA_000173235.2. NCBI lineage: Eukaryota > Oomycota > Peronosporomycetes > Peronosporales > Peronosporaceae > Hyaloperonospora > Hyaloperonospora arabidopsidis. The sequence continues at coordinate 54,745 of JH597899.1, forward strand.
GCATTCAATACGAAATCTTGTGTACGGAGTGACGTTCGAGCAAGAGAGCGAGCAACCTTCCGATTGACGTGCTGACCTGCCAATTGAAGAGCTCTGCGGAGAAGGAAAGCAAATAAATGGTTACTATATTTCGATGTGCCAATTTCTGAGTTTGCAGCAAGCCCGGCTTCCGGTATGTGCATCACACCGCACTTACACTGTCATAAAATCTTCAAGGCAGCCTGCATCCAGACACGTCTGCGTCTCTCTCACTCAATGATCACGACTTCCAAAACGCGGTCATAGTGTCCTCGACATTGCCCCCGCAGTCGCACATGATATGCCACGTACAACACTTACGGTTGCGCAACATCACTATTCGCACGTCAACAGTCGCAAAAGCTCATCTGCCGTACTCCTTTCATGGGTAGCGAGCGGTTAGCAGATTAAACATGACGCAAAAGCCCCCGACACACGTTACTCCCACAGCAAGTGACTGACATCGATGAACCAGAGTCTCATCAGACTTTATTATAGCAACAGAATGGAGCCTCAACGACTGGACATGTCCAATACGGATCGCGTCAACTTATAAAAGGGATATATCTTCGGACCGCATTTGCCTCGTGCGAGAGTTTTATCTCTTCATTTCGCTAAGAGGTAGTACGCTGATGTCATTCAAACCATAAGCGGGCCACTCATGTCGCTCTCGCGCTCTGGTTCCGCCTCCGGAGCACATTCAGGCAGCCGTCTCACTTCGCATCTCATGCGGACGATACTCACATACACACACAAAAAGGTGCTGTGTTGCAAAGCAAGGTGCCTGGATAGCCAGAACATTGATGATATATTCGTTTGATCTGCTTGCACTAAACTGCCACACGTCTCATCTAATCGAGTCTGTCTCTACATTGATCCTTCCACCGAAATTTACAGTCTGCGAAGCCAGGCAGCCAGACACGTTTAAGCATCAGCATCGACTTTTATACAGCTTCACACAGTAGCCTCAACTTCGTTATGATTGAAGCAGAAGTCAACACGAATGCGCGAGCACTCGATACCTCGATGCTGTCATATCAGCTTGTCTCGTCGTTGGTTGTTCGCCGCGACGGAACAAAAGATATGACTTGTCTGCAAATGTGGACTGTTAGAGTACTGTATCGCTCAGTCAAGAAACACACACTCTATTGGTCGGCTGCTAGTGGGTGATATTTAGTTGCTGATCCTGAGACTTTATCCCAAACATAGGTGACTTTTCACAGCGCGTATCCGAGAAACTGGTACATATTCAGTCTAAAAGCCTCCCGGCCCCTTCAAGTTCAAATCGATGGTACCTATTAGTAACCCAGCTGCTTGCTGTCACAGATTACATAGAGCTGAATTTCGTACTTATGTGAGTACTTTTGACGAACGCATGCCACTCGCCACAATTCCAGCTGCTTTCCGTCCCTCCAGATTCGTACACCAGCGAGATGGGATGACACCTCTAACACTTACACGGGGTGACTGTATGTAACTACTGACACTTGCGCCAGTGATACCGCTCTTTTTGACTCATTTGAACTCGTGTTGATGCTTTCAATTACTAGGAGACGATGTGCTGAAGTGGAATTCGGTATCAATCTCCCATATTGCTGCTCTTTACAACGTGAGCTCGTCGAAGGACGATAGAACATTCACCCTCTTCGTCACGTTATATCAGTACATTATCGTTATCATCATCGCATGCTTGTCATCCGCGCATCACTCAAGTAACGCATCTACTGCTCGATCTGCGAGTTGACGGCAGAAGCGTCAACCAACTCGGTACTGAGATAGTACCACTATCTCACCACTTGACGACACGAAGAAGAAAGCCAACTCTCATCACGCACTGAAAGCTGAAGAACGCGTAAAGAAACGTCGACAGCGACAGACGGGACACGCCCAGAAAAAAACAAGAGCGGACATAGACCCGCCACTTTTATAGACGCCGGCTGTCCATCAGTCCATTAAGATTTGCTCCTGTTGCTTGTCCATTTGTCTTCATTTTCCGACTCTCGAGTAGCTCCAGCTCCGTTGAATCCCGTTTCAACTCGTGTGACAACCACCTAAAACCCCAGCAGCGACCAGGCAACAGGAAGAAGAAACGAGAAGTCGATCACCTCATGACCACAGGCCCGACAGTGGCCGTCGTCAAGGGCCTCGTGTGCTCGGAACCCGATACAAACACGAGCATGAAGGACGCGACGCGAGCGCTGAAAGAAGAGCCCGACCAGATTGAACCTGACGCGCTCGTCGTGTCGAACGATCTCGCAGCGTCGGTTTTAACCGCGTGTTTCCCCACTGCAACGTTCACTGACGTGATGGGCAACTACCACCACCGACTGTGCAAAAGCGACGAGAACGGAACGATGAAGAGCAACGAGGGCGTGCCAGTGCCTAAAAGTCGGCGCGAGCGAGAGGCGATTCGCAAACGAGTGTACCATCAGAAAGTCAAGGACGAGCGCAATCGATTGCGTCAGACGGTCGATGACTTGGCCCGCCAGCTGAGTGATCTGCAAGCTGGTAAACAAGCACGAGCAGCAGCGGCTACGGACACGTTGAGTCAATTGCAGCGGCATTTGGCACACGACGAACGGGAGCAATTGCGGCTAGCAGAAGAGGAGCAGAAACGACTGTTGGCGGAAGCAGAGACAAAAGCATTGTGCATTGAAGCGCTGTGTAAACAGCTGACTTTGGAGATGCCGAAGAGCAGTGGCACTGCTCTTACGACAACTGCACGATCTCGTTCGCGGGCATTATCGTCCCGAGTGAGTCCTGAATTCGACTACACGATGTTTCGAGGTCATTTAAGGCGAGTGTACGAGAGCTACGCGATCGTCGATGAGATTTTTAACCGGGAAAAATCCATGACGGAAGGAATTGTGAGTTCCGTCAAGCGGCGCGAGACGGATGGCGAGGTTGAGTACTTTGAGCACCGCAGCAATTATACGCAGCCGTTTTGTTATCCTCGCACGGAGCAGATTATGTGGAAACTTGCAAAGTTACATCATCGACAGGACGACAGAGAGGAATTTGGAGAAGTAGCGGAGTCAGATGATGACACGATTGTCGTGAGGTTTCGTCTGCTGCATACGCTCACGTGTGGGTCGACAGTGTCTGTTTTACAGCGACAGGTTGGACGTCGGTTTGTCGAGAAGAACCGCACAGTTATTGTCTGGAAATTGCACGCGGAAGGAGAAGACATTTTTCGAGGCATGCACGCGGATGAGACAGGGTGGGTGTGTCTTACTCCGGGTGCTGACGAAGGTACCACCGATGTGATGATGTGTGTTCGTCAAGTCCCGATGAAGCTTATTCTATCAAGCTCAGGAGGTGATGCACGAGTCCAGGAGTTCCATGATCTTCTCCAGAGCTCCGTGAGCGAAGATATATCGGAAGTAACTAGTGAACTAGATAAATTGTTGCTTGAAGATACGCTGGCAGGCATTGATGTTTAGGTCTCGTAGACTAAAGAAGGAGCTAGATGATGTAAACTCGGCGTGAATCAACTCGTGTGACAGTACGTGCAGTGAAAAAAAGAGTTCATGAAGTCACAAAATACTCGAAGCATTTTGAGAGACCTTGTCTCAGGAGCACTTCTCCGAAATACTTCGTAGTGTAAATAAAAGCAGGTTGTCGTATTGTAAAATTGCTCACGCTGGGCAGCTATTCCGTCTCGCTGGACTGATCTACAATGTGTAACCAAAAAAAGGCTTGATTTTCAGACTTTGCTGCTTGATAATGCGTCAAAAACATCGGGACATCGCTCGCCAAGGAAAGCAAATGAGCAGAACATCTACAAAAAGGATACAAGAAGTCATGGAATGCTTGATCGCGACGTTTGTATGAAAAAATTGACATTACATTGTTCTTCACAGCTACGATTAGAACATACAGCAGCCTCGTTGATGGTTGGTACCGCACCAGCATGACCTACGACATCCGCGCATTGTAAATCGAGGACTCAATCTCGTTTACTTATTGTACGACACGGAATCATAGAAGTATAAGCTGATAAGGGGCTCGACGAAAATGAACTAACACTACTTGTCAGAATTGAACTGTTCTAGACACTACAAAGCTAATATATCTCGAAGTGCGGCCAGGCAGTGATGCCGCCGCAAGCGATATTTTGACGACCAAGTTCAGTAAATGACTGCCTAAAATAACGTGTACCGAAATTTGGAGTAGATGCGTCGAGATATGCTACCATCGACAACAGTTTATGCGAGTTTCCATGACCAATGCATGGAATTAAGCGTGTGACAACAGTTGATAAGCAATTACTTCACAGAACAAGCAACTTGAAGTGCTTGTTGAATATAGTTTACACGGACCGAAGGCATTCTATTCACGACGTTTGTAGATCGAATAACATACCGAGCAATACCGGACAAAAGTGCGCAATGAACCGATCTTTTGCACAAAACCAGCAAAGGTCTACCGGCTGCCACGAGGTTTAAAATTTGCTCACTTGACATTTAAATATCTATGCTCCGAACCTGTTCGACTAAACTGCATACTTTCAGCATTATTTTTGCAGACCTCCTGATGAACTGGATACATAAGACTGGACGTCGGCCATGGGGTACGTAAGATAGAAACAACGAATAAACAACTATTTGTCGTCGTCAAGTTATCAACAAAATCGACACTCTGCACACGGAAAGATGGAGACAAGAGTAGAGAACATGCGTATGTTAGAAAAGGCAAGGTCAAGCGTATATGCGCTAATAAATAGTCGAGTTCAGCGATGTAGAGACCAAAATACTGTTGCCGTTGATCCTCGCACATTTTAGTTCACATTTTGCAGCAACTGATAATTTTGGCATGTTTCATCACGCATACTTGCACATGAACCTTCTTATTATTAGTTAGAAAAAAGGACAGACTCGCGGTCGAGGGAACGATATGCTGCCCTAGCATTTTCAATATTGCCTAGAACTTCTCGTAATTGCCATAGGCACGCACTTGCAAATGCCTGTTACACTCATTGCGTGATGATTTGACAGTTTATAAGGTTGCTTTATATCCTACGTATCCATCAACAGCGAGTTGGTGATGCTGGAAAAAGTAGTAGCTTCGACTAGCAATGACTTGGCGAAAGTCAACAGTAATTTGATATACACAGCTTGATTCGATAGCGAAACTCAGTTAAAAAGAAATCGTAAGTGTAATTTACATGTGCTTTAATATCAGTGCGTGCTTAACACATTAGTTTTTCTTCGTTATGTTAACCAACAGTACTACGTCCTTGAGCGACTGGCAAGAACGACTCACACAAACATTCGGATCCTGTTGCGAAAGACCTTTATATTGATGCAGCAAAATATGCATGCCGGTAGAGTATTTGCTTGCTCGAAGCATAGCCCGCCAAAACCTTCTGGTTACTACGTGCTGTAATTGATGTATGTCTATCAATCATCTAAAACAGCGCGGGAACGGTCGGACTGACCAATATTGTATCTACTGACAGCAACACCCATGCAAATGTACCCATGACGTTTAAGAGCTGGAGTGAATACATAGTGTTAGATATTTTCAGTCAAGCAAGTAGCAATCAGAAGGTGAAGCGCAAGTGACCTGGCACAAAAATGGATTCGTTTAAATGCTTGCTCCACCAAGCGCCGCGCAAGTTAATACTTGTGTACCAAAAATTCCTCATACTCCAACGATAATCGACTGTACTTTTGGATGATGAGCACTCGGGAGATCTATACAAATGTCATGAACGAGTCGGTTTGTACACTATGCGCGACCATAGTCAGTGCGAATAATCTGGCAATTATTATTTCTTATAAAAAGTAGTAGTTGTGACTTCACGACAACAATCTCATCATCTAATAGTTCATCTTATAAATTTGTACTTGGAAAATATTGCTTTTACCCATTCATCTACAAAACCTGTCCGCTGTACTTGCTGTATGGTGCCACTTTGACACACGTTTTAAGAAAAAGGGGACATTTATCAGAAAAATGCTGATGGACGCTAACTCCATCCGACAAATTGGCTGATATGATATGATTCTGTGTTGATACACATTCAGAATTTTTATCGATTATACATTGTTTGATCGCAAGCTCAATAAAATGAGGGTCGATCCGACCATCTTCTTTTTAAAAAAACTGATGCGTAAAAGTGAATGAATGCTTACATCCTTCTCATATTGTAAGGAGACTCAAGATCCACTTCATTTTCGAGTATCCAAACATAGAATGACAACTAAAATTTAGGATTGGGCTCAGCTTTTTGATAAGTGAGATTCACGAACGTAGCGAGCACAACGCTTACATAGGCGGACTTACATTTTTCCGCATTATGCTGTTGTCGATACCAACTCCAAATCTAATTTTTTGTGATATGCTGACATAATACGTATCCTCTGGTTTGAAGTTTATGATTTTGTGCTGATCTTGTCTCTCATTCCGCTTGCTTGACCAGAAAAAAGCGGTCCTTTTGGAGCTGTTTTTTGGAGTACGCGGGATCAGAAATATGAGACGAACATGCAATGTTCGAGTCTACAACTTTTGTGATTCGTGGTGTTTTATTCAATCGGGATTACCATACCGAAAAGTATTAAATTATGGATCCACCAAACAAGATAAAATTAAATGGAAAATGACAAACTCATCGGCAATGTACCCACTGTTTGGATACGAAGGAAGTATCGACGCATACAAGATTCTCTTTACTTGTGAAGCACGAGCAGCAAACCTCGTACTTGCCACGAAAGTCACCATCCAAATCCAATATACTTCGTAACACTCGTTGTAGTTTCAAATTCGGCTAGATGTGATGTGAGAATTCTCTTCTTAAATCCTTTTCCTCGACATGCCAGCTTTCGCAATGTTCCTTTCTGCTCAATGCTTGTACAGCATCTCCTGTCATGCAATTTTTTCTTCATTGCTGGACTCATACCTTCCGTTTGCTAGCGTATTCATAAAACAATAGAAAGAAACGAGTCTTGTATCGACGTGGACTGCATAACTTTCGAGTCGACACTTCTCGCGATTACAAGAAGCATTACCTTGAGATGTGCATCGAAGTAGTGCCCCGAATAAATTCTAGCGGGGGCGGTGCGTTCCCAGCCACATTTATAACTCTAGGTAGTTTAGAGACGCACACGATTAAAGAGACGACAAATTTGTATTAGATAATGACTATTTTTGTCGGATTCATGTATGAAGGACTCCAGGACTAATTAAACGTGTTAATCATCACATTTTCGTTCGACAACGACGTTTGTACCAATATCAAGCCGACCTAAGTGATTAATTGTAATAAAAGCATAACGACAGCGGTGAGTAAGATTATATCGACTAACTTAAAACTTTTTGAAGGCATGGGATAACGAACGTATCAACCTCATTACGTCATTGCCTTTCAATTCTTTTTTAATATACGAAAAAAAGCTGGTAGTCAAACCTGAACCGATAATGCGCCACCACACTTACAGATCGAGCTCTGTATGATACAAAAAGCGCTTTTACCGCTGCACGAAGCCGCAACGTCTCGGAATATAGTCCACCACATAGTTATTAAGAGAGTCGTATCCCTTATTAGTACTATCTATACCGCACAACCAGCTTTCTCCAGTACTATATTTCTCACCCTCCCTCCCAATAGACAAAAAATAGGCATCACACTATCTCAACCCTCACTTAAACGCCTAACAATGGAGCGTCAACCCAAAAGCCTTGAAGACGACGACGCAGACGTCGAGCCCGACCAATTCCTGTCGGACCTGCCGCCTCCAGATCGTTCCGAACTCCCAAACGCCTCAACTTCCGCCTCTGGACTGCAGCCCACGCCGTCCGCCCCTTTGTCCGCTGCCTCGGAGCCGCACGAGCGACGCGCACAAGTCGGAGCAAGTCCATATTTGGCTCCGTTTACGCCGGGTAGTTCACCCCCTCCCTTTAAGGCCCCGGTCACTATCAAAGGACGGGAAGCCAATAGTAGTAATAGTAATATGACTACTGCGAGTAAAAGTGGTACGAATATGACTATTCAGAATAGTACTAGTACTAGTACAGGTCGAGACGGCAAGCCCCTGAAAGACGATACAACCACTGCTGGATCCATGCATCCAGTGTTACTTCAAGACGACGTCATGAAGCACTTGCCGCCACGAGTACTGGAGACTCTCGTGGACATTGTCACGACATTGGACCAACTCACGAATGGGGTCGCAGATTTTCGACCGGATCAGCTTAATTTCCTCACTGCAAAAGCCACGCGGTACGTGGAGTTGCTCCACCAAGCAGATCAAGCAGCAGCAGGTTACGATGCCGACATTCCGTTGCAAGTGCTACGGTATGATACTTTGTTTATGATATTATTCGGATTGCAGCAGTTTTTTTGCTATTGTTATATTTAGGATTATTATTGTTATTGTTGAAACGGGGTTGTTTACAGTACAAAAGTAGTAAAAGATAGGATTGATTCGTTTCTGATGCTAATGATGCTGCTGCTGTTGTTGTTGTTGTTGCTGTTGTATTGTATAGGAATATGGATGCATCGAAAGACTCGAATCCCGAGTTATTTACGAAGATGCAGTTGGAAAAGTGCCATGAAGAGAGTCAGCAAGCAGCGGCAAAGGTCGAAACACTGACGATGCTGAAAGGAGCGCTACAAGCTGGACTGAAAGACCTATAGGCGAGAGGAAGAGGACGAAGAGATGATGGAGCGTGAGAGGGATACGTGCCGGTGCTTCTTTTCTTGGGTCTACGTAGACGGGGTGCTGCTGAGTTCGAGCACCTGGATCGACGATAAAAGTCGTGATGTTTGAATATTTACGAAACAGTCTGCAGCTCAAGCGTGGCTCTGCCAAGCAGTTTGTGACGGACTAATGGCTCACTGTGCACACGTGGCTGGTCATGTAGCTTCTATATTGAAGTACGTCCTGCAGCATTGTCTGGCATCAGTGCTTGCTTGCTTGAACAGACTCTCTGCGCCAATGATCCTGCCTTGGATAGCAGGTGTCGCGAGCACGGACATGACAGTAGGGTCGTTGTGGAAGTTGGTAGGATGCTGAGCACTCATTTTCTGAAATTCTCTTCCAGATTGATCTCTATTAGTCTTGATTACATGTCGTCTTGCCATCATATATAGCCACAAGGACTTTAAGCCGCAGGTTTGGATTACGATTAAGCCGTAAGATAAGCTGGCGATGGTAGCCCGCGCCTGGCATATACATTCTTCGGTGTAGAAGCTTTTCGTTGTATGGCTTTCAAGACGCACCATCCTCGCCTTTAAGGGTACACCACTCGATTCTCTCGCTTACGTGCGACCGTCAAAATGTCGTAGCCGGTCGACAGGTGGATCTATCGCGGACCGCGTCGCTGTCGTATTTATCTTGGGGCATTATCGCGTCTGATGGCTCGAGCCATTCTCGATACGCAACTTCATCAAGCTTGAAATGCGGCGAGACCAAGATATCTTATTAATGGAGAGCTGAACCAACTCGATGGGACGGTGAGTTGTCGACCGAAAGGCATGTACTTCGCTTATACCTGAAATTACTGCTTCAAGATTTAAATTGATGCCGCACCAGAATTTCGTTCGAGGACGACTAAGCTCTGGAAATCCCTGCAAGCTCATCAAGCTTTTACATTATAACGTTGCAGCGTAACGTGAGTGGACTGACGTATATGCAAGTTTGTCCGCACAGTCGTATTTCTATCCCAATGTTTCGGCACCATATTGACTATGCTAAGGTACAGCTGTTGCACAATCTGACCACTCGTTTGACGCATTGGTACTGAAATTATTCAGCTTCTGTCTGTCTCGACGAGCAATCTCTCTTCTCATCTTCATCGCTTCGGCTTTCGATTGTTTTGGAATCGAGAGCGATACCGAATGTCGTGCATTTAAACAAAAATCTTTGTGAGCCTATCCCGGACTGCGCTACAGCGACTAATCTTTACATGTGCAAACTAAATGATACAAGTGCAAAATCGACTATAACATATTTTATTACAATCGCCGCTATGAATTCGATCTTAGCAATGGTATTTCTGCAGTCGCAAACGTGGCTGCCGCCTCAGACGGTATTGAGCCCCACCGATCGATGAAGAAACCCCCTCTTTCCACAACTTATACCGCATTCGAACCTATGCTTGATCCGTTATTCCCGCACTTCTGAACGGCAAACAATGTTTTGCTTCTTTCTTGTCATCTAGTTCAATCGAAAGCAACAGATCCCGTTTTACAACGCAATGAATTGACAGCGTGAATGTAGTTTTGAATGATTAGCCTATCGTATCAACTAAGTTTTAAAAATGGAAACGAGTGCTCGCTTAACTACTTTGACAGCGCGATATGGTCCAAAGAGAGCGAAACTTTGGTTTTTGATCCTCACATAATCTATCAGTCCAGTCGATTGGAATATGCATGTAGTACCTATACATTTGTAGTACACTTATATGGAAGTATGACAAACAAACAAGTGCTAAGGTCTTATTTCACTTCCCATTTTGCGCTGCAACATCAACACGCTGGTATAATATTTTTAAACTCGTGACGTTGCCACATCCATTCGTTGACCACATAGTCAGTGCAATGCAATTATTCGCTTCACCCAATCTTTTTGAAGCATATGCCGCAAGATGTAGTTGCATCTAGAAGGAAGTTGAACACGAGTCGTGACGCTACTTTTGTGCAGCTTGCCTTGCAGTAAAATGTTGTGCAGCACAAGCGCCTTATCTCATCTGTATAAAGATTATTGAATATACTTCGTAAAAATAAGGGTTTTTATAGAGACACGATGAAAATATTGATCAGCCTAAGAATAGTTGTAAAGTCTATGGCTACTCCCGGGTCATCTTTGTCCTTTATACTGCGCCATCGTTCCCGCGTAAACAGGCAGTCTTTCTAGTGGGATGATGATGCACCCGCGGCCACTTGTTACAATCAACTTTGTTCGATTGTGTTATCGCTCAGCAGATCACCGTATAATGCATAACGAATACGACCAACCACTCGTCTTGAACAATCACAAGCGAAGTGCTGTTTCATCATGTGAAGCAGTGGCGATGGGTACATTCTGCTGCTGAACTGCATATCTTGTTATGTGGACCGGCGTTTGGTCGCTAAAGGTGCTTTCGGCAAATTCTTTCAGGTAATGGCTTCTCATTGATTGTTTTCGAATCCGTTGACCAGCTGAGCCGATCATCATATTTTGCGGTGTCGCACCACTTAAGCGTGGGCAGTTTCTTAACGTCTTTGCACATAGATACATTACTTATCAACTGGCGATGGACGAGCTAGGATGAGAGCCCCTGTAGCATACATGAGCTCCGAGAGTGCGTAAATCGAACACCCGAGAACGATGGACTGTTACGATTGAGCGCGCACCCGAAACAATTGCAAATGAAGGTAGAATGATTTGTACGCAAGATCATGCTTATCGAGATACGATAAATACGGGCGATGTAGCTGTATTGAAAGCAGCAAAATTTGAGCAGCAAGCACGCAATGTTGCTGATAAACATACATCTTTAATGTAAAATTTCAACACGTTTTGATGCATAGTCCATCGCCTCTAATTCTACAACTTACATAACGACCTAAAAGACAAATGTCCGCGTCCAAAGACTGTTAATAAACCACATACACATGGACGTGTACGCTTGGCAAATGCTACTGCTATATGGTTCACGGTCTACACCCTCCCCGCTTCTCTTTTTCTTCATGTCTACAAAATATCTGTAACTTGCTTCAATTTGATTAACTTAACCGATGGGCCCCTAAGGATCGAAAACTGATTGTGTTCATTAAGGCTTCGTACGTAGTTTAGTTTGCGCTAATCGCGCCCTTATTGCAAAGAACTTTCGGTAACTATCTTCATGGACAACATCGTTGTAAGTTATCGGTATAACAACATCTCGTTCCTTCCTTGACAATAACACTTCCTAATTTTCCATGTCCTACTTTCACGATAGGCTAGTTATTCGACACTACGCCTTGTAAGTGTCCCCGCCACTCCCATTTCGTAAAAAGGAAGAATGAATATGGTATCATCGCGTGATGTTGTGCAGGGTTACACAAGGTTGTTCGCATGATATCCTTGGAATTTCTTGCCAGAGAAGAATATCGACACTTTAAAAAATAAGTTGGCTTTGCATTTATTTAAGAATTATAAGGGTGTTGCACAACATCTATCGTTCATTATATATTACATCGTGTCGGTCTGGTCTAGTACAGGTATTCCCTTGTTCCCTCTTCGTCCGTGCTTGTACTACATCCAACCGCTGATTGTAAAATGACGCTGATGACATGTCGCAAAGTTGGTCCCGAACATGCGTATGCGTAGAGTAGCAAAACGAGCTGATTGCCACCCCTTCCATCGCGACGGTCACTCGTCTTCTAGCATATTGGTAAAGTCCGTGACCCGGTAAACATCCTCACCTGACTTCGATAACTTTATTCGCCAGTGATTCCCAGCACGAATATCATATACCGCGCACGTGCATGTTCGCAAGGGATGCAACAGTGGTGTAACTCTATATATTCTATTGGACCATCTTGAGTATTCATGAATTTCGCTGAACAAAATCATGCTTCCTTGACATTGTTAGTAGCATGCCTACCAATGCTGCATACAATGTCACTGCGATCTCGTGCGTACTAAATTCTCGTACAGACAAATAGCTTCAAGCTTTGCTGCAGCGATCGTCTAAGCCGTCAATAAGTACAACAATAATTCAGACGGGGCCCACAAGCAACTTGTTAGTAACGAATGCTCTCACGTCTATTCGCTTTATACGGTCTCCATTTTCCGGGTTGTTGGTAGACGTATGGGTGAAGGCTTGAAGCCCGCAAAGAGATGACGCTTTGTGCGGTACACCATATGCGCGCATGGTGTTTTCCAATAAGGTGACAGCATGGCTGCTTTGTAATTAGTGGTTGCTGCGATATATTAGTTGTCATCAAATTGTCGATGATATCGACTACTAGACAATGCCTCCCCTGTTGTCGATTCGAACGCGAGCCTTCTCAACCACTCGACACGGGCACTGTCTTCAGGCAGACTTAGCTCATGCACTCGTTTCGCGCTTTTCGTGACACTACGTTCACAAGAAAATAATGACAAAACATCGACAAGCTATGCACCGCTGGCACCTGTCAGCCGATGGCCCGGGTACGTAGTGACTCACACGCGGCAACTTCAGGTTGTATCCTCATAACAGAGAGAAGGTGCCAGACTTTACGCTGACTACGGGAACTATAGATCGAGGCCGTGCCAGATAAACTGGCCAGGGAGCGAATCGACCAGTCTCTGGTAGAGATTGAATACATGCAGTGCATGACCAACAATCGTAAACTGTACCTAAAGTGCCATCCTTCCTACGTATCAGTTAATAAAGACTCCACCGAATACATCTCACCGTACAAGCTGCAAAGTAACGACAGTGCAATACTTCCGGACCAATGAAAAAAGATCGTCAGGTTACCACGTCGTCACACTTTTGTGATTGGTGGAAAGACTGCTAACTTCAAGCAATCATTGTCCTTTTTGCTTGCAGTAGCAGATATGCAATTGCTTCTGTGGTTCATGATTGCGTCATTAAGGCAGTCGCGGAAATAAAGAAAAGCAGCGATGGCTGATCCAAAGAGCAGTGCGCTTCGTGTAGCCATATAACAAATGATTGCACCGTCCCGTCTGACGGACACACGGTGTTCGTAATGTGCCCGATTACCAGATGGTGCGGGAATAACTGGTTGTGGCAGCGTCTCTTTTAACGATGTAAAGTCTCGGGCCAAAGCCCTTCTGTCATCCGAATAGCGGCCAATTCATGAAATCACCATCGACTAGCCATGACAACAATCTTCTCTCTACCTATACAGAAACAGTGGCATATCTTTGTCTACAAGCATCTGAATCATCACATGCACTGAAATCCTCGCTGACTTTGACGTTCTAACAGTAAAGTCGTACATGGTGAAAGGTATTGTGGTGTGGTACGCACCAAATTGTATGGAGTTTGGTGGAACGGTGCGGTATAAGAAGGACCAGTTATTCCACCAGTTGACTGTCTCGTTTCTGTAAACATCGTGCGAAGTCGATAAACTGAAGAAACTGTCGCAAATTACAGTATCGTTCCTTTTCATAGCCGACCCCATGCCCTGGCCGGTCTCTGTCGCTAGAATATAAACTATAAGAGGTTTAGTATGCCTATTGACAAGTTTCGCGCGAAGGGGGGAGCCAAGTGGCTTGACGGTGACGGAGCAAAACGAGACTGAATTTTGGCGTGAAGAACCGAGTGCCTTTGCTCTCTGTTCTTTGCCATCACGTCATTGGTACCTCGTGTGTTGCCAGGCGATAAACAGAACGACCACGTCGTTGTGCTGCACTCGTTAAAACTCTCGCTTGTTGCCGTGTGCTGCTTCTATAAATACACTGCACTTTGTGTTGTGTGTATCCATTAACAGAGTGGCCGGCACGAGCTCCCCTGTCGCTTTAGACACTCAGGCGGTAAACGGAAAGAACCCAACGACACATGTAAGTAGTTTTCGAAACAAGGTGGTTTTTACTCTGGGTTTTAAACACGTGTTTTTTCTTGCAGCCGGTTTCGGGTCATTTTCTGTCACGTTTTTGCAGTTGACATGAGCTCCTCGAAGTCACAGTTGCCGCCGACGTTGCCCTTAGCAATCAAAAAAGAACCAAAGGAAGAAACGCCATTGTTCGCAACTTGCGTCACCGCAGGTCCAGCAGCCAGCAGCAGTAGTACCAGCATTCCGCGCAAAGATTCGATTGGCTGGGGCGCCGACGATTTCTTGGGCATGATTTCTCACACCCCTCCGGCATTTTCGCCCGGTAGTTTAACAATGCCAATGACGAAACGAGGGCGAAGTGGGAGCGTTTCTAGTCGTCTCTTAAGTGCGTCGGAGTTGGAAGAGCGTGGCTACATTGACCGATACCAAAAGGGTGTACTGAAGGTATTGGATACACACACGCTCTCTTCGGTTTTGTTGACGTTGCAGTTGTGAATGTTGCTGTTTCGGTTCTATATACTTACACTGTACCTTCTGTGTGTTTCTAATAATTTTCGATACAGGACTTGATTATTAGTGGAGACGAAGCACTGCAAAAAGCTTTGGAAAAATTCGATGCTGGCGATCCGACGACGCTGGAAGCAATGCTGGACAGTGGCGCACTTAATCGGAAATCCTCGTCGATTGATTTATTGGATGACCTTGATCTTGGATTTCTTAATGTTGGCTCGTTGGGTGATACACCGAAAGACGAGGTTGGCGTGTTGATATGCTACTGTTTCCTTCGTTTCTTTCCATCTGATTATGATTGAAACCTTACTTGTGTTTCTTTATGTATGCGTGTGTGTGTTTTTAAGTTTCCATCGGGGGCACGAAACCAGTCACTAGACGAGTGGGATGAACTCGGTTTTGACTCGTCGTTTGCCGACGTCTCAGCTCGTGACATTTTGGACGGCGAGTTCTACAGCTCGTCACTTGGTGCTTCATTGCCCAACTCGTTGCCGTCCATGGGTCTTGGCATCACTCCGCCTGCAGGTTTTAGTTTTGCGGAGGACTTTTTAGATAAACAGGTGAAAACCGAGCCGGGAGTGAAAGTGGAAAGCAGAAGTAACGGTCCTGGGGGCAAGTCCAGCATGACTTCATCTGGTGCTACTACTTCTTCAACCGGCTCGTCTGCAGCGTCATCGACCGCAGTCGCGTCAAGTGTGTCTACTTCTCGTCCAATCGGCATTCCAGGAGCTGCTGGGGTTGCGGGCGTTACGCGAACGTTCGGTGGAATTGACACGGCAAAAGGCAAAGACGGACAAAAACAGAATTTTGTGGGCGCCTATTCGCCAGATTCTAGACGGAAACGTATTGAGAAATTTCTTGACAAGCGGCAAAAGCGCGTATGGCGGAAAGAGGTCAAATATGATGTGCGCAAAAATTTTGCCGACTCGCGACTGCGGGTGAAGGGTCGGTTTGTAAAGAAGGAGGATGAGCAGTTGCTGCGCGAGCTGCTGAGTTTTACCTAAGTAAATGTCGACGCAGCGCTACCCGATTGAGACCAGAGATGTACCGTAGCAGGTCGGTTGCTTTGTGGAGTCAAGTCTGGAGCGTTTTTTTCGTGACGGTCCGTTTGATTACTTAGAGCATTTGTTTACTCGCACCGTCACATGTGGGGCGCGATGGAGTACCGCTGATGAGTTGGTGACGTTGACGGTGGAGACAGAGGATGGGGCAGACGAGACGGGGTCTGGTGTTTCAAGTTGTACGATCTGCTGCGTGAGACGACTTGGTCCATGGATATAGACGCAATAATTAAGGAAACGAACGAACAAAGGAAGTCTGGGGTGTCGATCTGGTGCAGGAACGAAAGAGAGGTGGGGATGTGTATTAAAGCTAGTCGAGTCAGCCTTTAGGTTTGAACTTGGTCGTCTCGATATTAGACGTTGCAGGCCGTTGTTTTCATTTCATTTTATAGGAACTGCTTAGAGTCATTCACGAACACTAAATGAGCTCCTTGATGCTATTGAGCCGACGAAGGCGTGTCTAATAAAGGCCTCTATTTACGAAAGTGAAAGAACATTATGGTTGCATTACATTATTAGTGATTGATTAGAATAGCATTTTAATGGAATACTCGCAATTGAGGGCGCTAGCGATAACGGTAAAAGTCTGCACTGTGTTTGACTCGCCTCGTCTTTAATACTGCTCCTTGCCCTACTATCTTTTTTTCTGGTTCAACGCAACCAAATAGATACGAATAAGTGAGATAGCGTAGCAAACCATCGCACATATAAAGCTTTATCTGTGCACAGCATGCTACCTGCCAATCTTGGTGGTACCACATACACATAGCAATCATAAGAGAGAGCCTCAACAAGAACTGGGCATGAAGATCGTGTGTGGCTGGCCACCATCGAACATGTCATTGGAAAATGACGAGCCTACGTTAAGATAGATAATTCAGTACGTGTAAGCCTATCTTAAGTTACCAGTTTTGTGTTGTGGCATAACAAACACAGAAATACTCCTTTTACAGCACTCGTTGCGAGCCCGAAGTGAGTTGAATGCCGAACTTTTAAATCGTACTTATCTGTATGTCTGTGTGTCTGTAAATAACGCGGTTAGGTGTACCTTACTCGTACTAAATACGATCTAGCCTGTCCTCCCTCATAGGTATATAGGCATATTCAAGTCACTCTATGGCTAGGTCACTATTGTGATGCACGCATGTGATTGGCTTAAAATCGATCTAAGGTGAATATGATCACATAAGCAAATGCTAGACGCTCATAAGCACAGGCCGATCGCGTTGCCCAACCATACTGTACTAGGTAATACAGACATTAACATCATCATACTCCTTCTCCAGTGACTGCTGCTGTATAGTGTTTTGCAACTTGATTCAGTTTTATAAACTAAATTACTTATATCAAAGGGTGAGCTCCAGAGCGCGCCCCCTATCTTAATGGTGAAGGGAAAAATACTACATTGCACTTGGTACGAGGTGTAGGGTACACCTAACGTTTATTTGCAGACACTTGCAAAGGAGGCGACAGGCTATATCGCACTAAGTACGACGTGTAAGGTACATCTAGCGTTATTTACAGATAGACAGAGTGACAGACAGACTGATAAGTACAATTTAAAAAGCTCGCGATTCACCATGCGCTCAGTTACTGATAGCTCACCCTTCGGGCTCAAAGAAACGATTAACAGCGGAGTCGAATCGCAGTACCGAGCGTTTGTTTATGATGTTGCAAACTCCTATGCTTCCTCTAATAGCTTATGAATTCTGTGGACGGTGGTGTCAATAAATTAGCGGAGGTTCAACCTTGTCGGATATTGTGATACAGTATGCATAAAACGATTGCATTAATAAAAACAGGCTATAGCAAACAAAGAGATTATAACACTCCATACAACAAGAATAAACAACCGGATCGTGACCCAAACGATACTGATCTCCTAGACTACTGACACGGTCCTTTACCTGCGAGCTCTTGGATGGGGATCGAGCCTGGAGATGTGAGAAACGTCTGCGATGTGTTTTTTATTTTTTTAGAGATATAATTATGCGGTAAATTGACCGTTGCTCCTCTTTATGACGATCCTCCGACGCACAGCACGAAAAACAAATTATATTTCCCCATGAAACTCCGATTTCTTATCCACAAAACGACGACCAAGATTGTAAAGGGGTTACACATCGAAGGGTACTCGGTACTCTGTGTCTAGACGCACGGGATGGTATCCCACTGAAAGAGATATAGAATATCTTATCGGCTTATAGGGGCTGACGGGTGTCAGCCACGAGATAGGAAGATCTCGAAAGTCCTTGATTTAGGACCTGAGTGCCTACATTAGGTCATATTAGGATGAAGATATTCTATAGAGTTAAACGTAAATAAAGTTCAGTTCCCCTTTTGATCTTGTCTAAGACACGTGCCTTGCGAGGTGTCTCTGATCGTGGATCGTTAAGAGTTAGCAACATCTCCCTGAGGTAGCTACTCTTGAGCACTAAGTGCTGTAGATTCACTGAATCGTTCGGTCCCCTGGAACAGGGACCTTAAGCTTTACGCTTGTTGACTCATAGAGTCTAGTTCTTTAGAACTAATATCGCTCTTTGAGCACTAAGTCTTCCTCTGACTTAAGGAGCTGTGTCGCTCCGCCACAAAGATCTAACCAATGAATGGCTGCTTACTTCATTTAAGCGGCGCAACCACCTCTACTAATAAAGGATGCGATCGAATATAATGAGCGTAGGAAGGTCGTCAAGATCAGCTAATTCGACTGACTAACCAAAACGCACTGATCGGTCGCTGCCTTAACTGATTCTTGGCCACCACCATTACTGAATGCTCCAACCACACAGAAACGTTGGTTGGTCTCCTATCTGTCCAACGGATATACAAAAGTGGTATTTAGAAATAGAATTGTTAAATACACCCCACGTTTTACTAACTACACCCCATACACCACATCCGTAAGACACTAAAATACCGTCGTGACCGATACTGCGCAAGTAAATCGCAATACTGGCACCAAACGGATGCAAACATTTCAAAACCGGCACCAGTCGCAAGACCAGCACCACTTTGTGACGGAATTAATGTGTACCACACTAAATATCAATATACATTTATCCTTCCATACCATAATATCCGCAGTAGGCATATAAGACGGCCCGCCTTCTCCCCACTCTTAAGGGCACCCATCTTCGGAGGAGATCGTCCGTTGCTCGACCCCGAACTGTGTGAGGTGATATCTTGAGCACGCTTCTCGTGCGGTCGCGGTACATACGTAAGGAAGGCCGAGAGGGAGCGAAGTACCAAAATGACGGTAAGCCATCAATCTGCTGTCTAAGTTTTTTTGTTGAAAACCGTAACATGTGACTGTGCGGAGTTCGTGAATGACTGGACTTCCAAATCATGAGCTATTCGATTCAAACGTATCAAAGCCGAAGGTACCACAAATATGAGACCTTGCTGTTATTCTAAGCTATCGGTACTGTTCCTACTCTATATAATTGGCGTGTGTGTGAATCAAGGATGATATGTGTGTCGTGTATTTGCTCAGGTCGACTCTTTTCCTTCGCATCATGGGTGAGAGAGCTGCGGCTGGCCACGTGCCTCGCCACACTGGGACTCTTCGATGGTCGTGCGAGCGCGTTCGAAGGGCCGTAGAAGGTGTATAGGGGACCACATATAACAGCCCGTGCCATTGCTGCGGCGACCGTGCACTCAAGAGCTTTGATCTTCTCGCACGGTCCGTAAGCACCAATTCATGGGAACAAGTTCAGTGCTAATGTACAGCAGCATAGCATGACCATTTCGATGTCACCGCTGACATATTTAGCATTGTACAATCACCGGATATAACCGAGCACCGAGTTTGTCATACATGCTCAGGCAACAACAGACATCGAGCAGCATCTGACTGTTTAATTGACACGGACATTTCTCTCCAATGTGTTAAATATCATTTTTAGGAAGGCGTTAAGAATCCACCCCCTCGCGTTAACCATCCACCCCCTCACAATTACAATGCTTTGAAATATTGTTGAACCGTAAACTAAATCGCTGGCCCCTTAGCTTGCTGCTGGAATTGCGTTATGATGCACGCCTTGGAACCGAGTGCGTTCTGTTAATGGATAGCAAGTGAACAGTGTACTTTTTCTAAGATAGTCTGCATCCAATCGTCTTGACTGTGATGAAAAGTAACAAAGCTCTAGCAAGGCTTCAAAATTCCGTTCACGATACCGTAAAAGACGAAACGCGTTGATCATTGATTATGGTGGCGAGGCTATGCTCGTACGAAGGGTGATGTAGCTACAAAATGAACCAGAAGCGATCGGTTGTACTACAACGGTCTAGCAAAGATTAAGAATCGAATGAGTTTTTGGCACAACATCCTTGTGTTCTGCAAGAGGGTCATTGCGGTAAATTATTAAGAAGTTCTTTCCCGATAGAACTCAGCTGGAAATGACGCCATTGTAGCCGTATCTGTCAATATCAAAATATGTGCAACCTCAACCAAAGAGGACTCGAACTGCACTACGAATACTTGCTATGCTACTGCACATATGCATACAGATTGACCGGATAAAGCGCATGGTCAAACAGGTAAATTGAGCAAGAGTGCATTTGAAGGTTGAACTCAGCGTCGCTCATAACACGGCAGAACAGGCGAATCCACGTCGCGAACTCTTCCGACGTTTTGCTGTTTTTATGATGGCATCCTCTTCTTTTGCTGATTGATTAAAATAAGAATGGGGATTTGCCTGGTGGTTGAAGCGAACACGTCATCATATCTATGGATTAGACTGCAAAACAGACAATCGCATCAGCTGTCCGCCACTCTGGTCCGTGCCCAACGCAATTTAGTTGATGATCGTCGTGTATGTAGCTCCTGCTTAAGAGAGTAAGGACCGCATCTCATCGTCGTGGTCGTAATGTACTATAGATGGTTTTGCAGGCTCTCTTTGGCTTATCAATGTTGCAGTATTATAGTGATCGTAGTCAATGTAAAGGACGCATGATCATCTCGAAAACCACAAGATGAGGCAGAAGTAGTCGCCTTTGACGCCTCATTAAATCCCTAAGAGCAACTGTCAAAGGGTCTACCTGCTCTTTCGTAAGACTCGAATAAGTTAGCGATTCGTACGTCCTAAATTCATGATCTCCTCAACGAGAGCGTCGGAAGTGGGAATCGTTTCTCGCACTGCCTGTTCGCACACTATGACATTTGGTGCTACGATTGTATTCAGATTGTTGTCACGTCCAAGTTCGTTGTCGACACCGACGCACTTTCTTCCTTGCTGTCAACATATTGGAACTATGCAACCAAGGCGGTTCTCTAGCACTAATTTGTTGGGAAGTAATCACTAGCTCGTGGGTCACATGGAGAATTTATCCAACTCATCACATCAAGTGCTAAACGTAGTAGTGTATCCAGCGCGGGCTGTTTCAATAAACATTGCATGCTACCGACCATCGACAGATCATTGACACACGTACGAAAGTTTTTCGTTGCATTCAGATGACCTCTTGGAAAGATACATCCATACACCTAATTTAAAGGATCAGTGACGAGCTGTTATATACCAGACATCTCAGTAGTGGTAAGTATTTATAATAGACCGTTGCCCCTCTGTACAAAACTCGCACATTAAGAAGATAACCATTCAAATTCACAGGTATACGTCATTGTTGCAGCAGGTGCTGTAAAAAGTAATTTACGCATCCGCTACTGCATGGACAAAAAAAGAGTGAGCCTCAGCAAGCGAACCATGTGCCAGTGTCAGGGGCGGTGTAGGGGCGTTCATTTTTAAGGAGTTGTGGGAAAATGGATAGTTTCAAGAGGAAGGTGAGTATTCGTATGTACCTGCTAATGGTGTAAAAGAGTTCGTATTCATTCCTTGTCTGACCAATCTGAGATCAAAATGCTCGGTACATTTATTTTTATTGACCATTTTAATTTATGCGATAAACTATGATCTGCAGCTTCAAGTTAGTAAGAAGAAAATGTATTCTCGCTTAGGGACTCGTTCAAAAGGATGTCGGGCACGGCGGTCGCAGTCGTGGCAAATGACAACACCATCAATGGGTCATACACATCACCCAGGTGAAATTTCTTCGCAGCTACTTTTTTGTTGTATGGACAGCAGAACTCGCAGCAATTCAGTGGCACTATGAACCGCGCCATAGTAGATTGATGCCCTCTTGCCGGACATCGTAAGGCAATAATGGTGTTTAGTCCATGTCAAATTTACTCTAGGCACCTGGAAATTTACATTAATTATTCGTTAGACCCTAATAACGCGTGATACACATTAATTCTGCCACAAAGTGGTACTGGTTTTGCGACTGGTGCCGGTTTTGCAATGTTTGCATCGGGTTGGTGACGGTAGTGTTATTTAATCCGGAAGAACCTTTCATTTGTAGTGCAGTCGCCAAATTGGCTATACACTCGCCCCTCTCTATAAGAGACAACTATGTGCCCAATTTTTACAGCGTGTCTTATACTTATAAAAAGTCTCTTATAAAGAATATGTAAGAATTAGTTGCATGATCTTATAACAACTGAAAATTGAATATTGGGGCATTTAGATAACGCTCCACAAATGTCCCTATATGTAATGGTATGTAAAATTTGTTTACTATATGAGGTCTCTCATATAGAGCTGTTTCGCTCTAGCGTGCCGGTTCTTGCGAATAACTGATGAAATCGTATCCGGAATTGACTGAACGATACGCGTGTCTCTATATGAGAGTACGAAGTACAACCGCAAAAGCAGGCAACACTTTAGTGCTTCTTTGCACTGACAGACGCTTGATCTTCGTCGCTTTAGACTTCCGCGGGATCCGCTTCTGCTTAAATAAGAGCCTCTTGTTCTTCATGAATCTGCTTGTGCTAACACTTACTCCTAAAAATTTAATCATATCAGCCAGATCGCAGCAGTCTTGTTGGAAAGCGAGGCTGGACTTTCAATGATCATTTGTGCAGGCTAATTCGCAATCTACAGCGCTTCGATGATCTCACTCTTGATCCAGAAACTTCTAATGAATACCCTACCAATAGTGTTCCAGCTCTCAGCTACAAACTCAATGGCTTCTAGGACATTAAGTCTGCGTTTCATGTTTGCTGCAATCAGATCCGTGCGCTATCGAATATGAAGTTTCTAGTAGCAAGCGTTCAACAATCGGATGATATTTATTACTATCTATGTAGGTGCGCATATGTAAATCATGATGTTAACGCGTAGCCGCATCGAGCGGTTGGATGGTGAAAGACTTGTTAGGCGGGAAAAGCCCACGGTGACGTTGTTGAGTTCTCGTCGGACTTTGTGACTGAAGCATTATAGAGAAGAAGCAGATCTTTGCGACCATGCATTCAAAAAGTTGAATTGGTGCAGCCACTTGTCAAAAATAATTCCAGTTATGCTGGCGTTCAACACCTGCATGACTGGAATTATTAAGAGGTAAGATTCTCTGGGTGGACGTGTTGGATCAGTGGCGTAGTGGTGTAGTAATAGAATCTAAAAATTACTTCTCCCTATCTATTGCCTTACGAAATTATTAATTTTTATCTGCTGTATTTGTCATTATGACTTTATCAGTAAATAGTGCGTCACAAGCCTGCCTATAATGACATGCTTTACGTTTTTCCCTTATGTCACGCTCGAGGTCCTGTGACGTTGCTGAATCGGCTTAAGGTTCTGGCAAATCTTTGGCTAGAACAACTGTCACATCATATGCCACGTGTTTCTTATAAGCAGCAGAAGTAGGGGTAGTGAGTCGTATAAAGAAGGTTTCCACTTAAATGGGCGAGTGTGTTTCGTGTCTTATACCTTACTCGCTTATAAAGATAACGGTATACAAATCCCTATATAGTCTAAAATGGTCGGCGACACTGTGATCCTCATACAGAGGGTGTCTCTTATAGAGAGGGGTGAGTGTAAACATGATCTTGTTGTGTACTTTTTCCCGAAAAAAGGACAACCACGTTGAAATCGAGGAAGTGTATATTGAGACGACACAACCACGTCCCACTTAACAAATAACCGCATCTTCAACTGTCCAGAGTGTCCCACCACTAAGAAGTCCCTCCTCGATTCCGCCAGCGTTAAGGGGAAAGGGGACTTGGCGACGAGGGTGCAGTCAGGCGCGATGTCCAGTCGAGGAACTGCGCACTCGTTCACATTGAAAGTCTCACCACTGCACTCGTAGCTGCGGACCAGTGAGTTCAGTACGAGAACCAGCAGAAGAGACGTGTCACGAGAGACTCGTGGCCATCGAGTCGCTCATTGGTTGGTGGGTTTTCGGACACTTGGTTGTCACTCAAAGTCCAGCTGCCCTTCTTTTTCCTTACGAACATATGTTGCGTGCAGTACAGGCTTTACCCTGTTCTAGTTCGTTGAGCACTGTGTAAGATATCCTACAGTGTAACTTACGAGGTACCTTGGGCTTCGGTAGAATAATGCAGTCAACAGCTACTAGTGTGCGAGTTGGTGGGTGGTTAACACGCTGTTGCAAGCTGAACTCGAGCAGCAGGCTATACTGGAGACTTGGATTGTAAACTTGCAGTGTTCCTGCGTCGCATACTGCAGGATGTGCTGCGGGAACACTAGCAGGTATGTAACGTGTGGTTGTGGATGAGCTTGAGTGTCTTCTTGTTCGTCTGAGGGTGTGGAATCGTGCATAGTGCAATGCTGTGCTGTATCTGACCAGATTAATTTTGAGAGTAATGGAGTGGATGCCGATCTAGCTGGTCACTTGATCTCAGTTTCTTTCGGTTTTTCTTGAAGCATCAAAATGATGCAGAGAAGCGGTACCGTGTTGTACACAGTGCCCACCACAGTACGAGTTTGCAAGCGCTCATGCAGCTGTTCTAGGTCATGAAGAGCTTCCACCAATTAAAGTTGGATCGGGTTCTCTACTGCGCTATTCGCCAAGCGACGTCAACACGAGGTGCAAGAAGTCTTAGCACACGCTTTTTCTGGATTTTGTGTCTACGCTATGAAGGCACATGTGTCACCGGCGCGTACCAGTGCTTCTTACGGAACGCTTTCTGCAGCTTCGAGTGATGCCTTTCGCCATCACATGTGCTCTCCTATACTTGCTGAACAAATTGCTTAGGTGGAGCCGCAGCTTCGTACAGTACTTGACCAGCCTGGGGTGGCTTGACGTACGGTAAAGTCGCAGATCTTGAGCGCGTTCATGATACAGACATGGACTTTGTGGAGTTGACCGAGTGAATGACGAATCCGATGACGACTAGGTGCTACAGAAGAAGCTTGGCTGCAGACGCAGAACAACCGCCCAACATACGCAGAGCGCTCAGCCAAGCTCCTGACGTGGATGAGTGGCAAGACCGAAGGAGTGTATGAGTTGAAGGAAGCTGATGCTGTCAGCTATGATGACAACGATGTCGTTACGAGCGCCCGCTGCAAGAAAGCGAAGTTCCAGCGAACGGATGTAACTACGCTACCTTGAAGCGTACTACGCTGTTCTCTGGTGTTGAGACGACTCGCGCCTAGGCAAATGCCTTTCCACCCGTCCGTGCAGGACAGCTCCTCAACTACAAGAATACTGACACTCAATACAGTGGAGACCCGTTGGTAGACTTTACGATGGACTTGGTTTTCGAAAAGCTCTTCAAGAAGCCACGCCACAAACTGGCTGATGTGCGTGGTAATACTAGGACAAGGGAAGATTTGGACGCTCACCCACAAACACCGAGATTGTGCTGCAAGGGAACGAGGCTATCGTTGATGCAAGCGATCAATTGGATTACGGGTGATGCGGTCCATCCTGCTAGCCTATATTCCAAGGTGATCAAAAAGAAGCGTGGCAAGATTGCGCGAACACGATTATCGTCTTTTGTCAGCAGCACTCTGGACACTTCTACTCGATGACGCGCTTCACAACCAGCACAAGGAGGTGCAAGCGTCGCTCGCATTCGCATTGGTACAGCCACGTAGAAGCACTTGGTTGACGGATCTTCAGATCCATTTGTGTCATTGATTTCTACAGATTTAAAGTGCAGCTTATCTCTATAAAACAAGCGCGTCTCAATGTGTTTAATTCAGCTTCCTGTCGATTGTCGACACTGCACTGAAGAGTGGCTACTGTCGCAGATGTTCAGCTTCTCACTCTTTGTTAGTTCGAAACACGTCGCCTGCTTGACCATAGCTTTGTTCACAAATCTAGTCGTAGTCAGCCGTGCTAGCAAACATCGTCTCGCGCTTCTCGACCTCCTTCGATGAGCTTTGTCCCTTTCACTTTGCATCCAGCTCTTGCAACTCCTCCTAACTGCGAAGTCAAATGCTTATCAACGTCACTATCGTGCTCTTGTTTCTCCCCACCGTCGTCGCCATCCCCAACATTAGTACTTTAGCGACGTCTCAAGGCTTCTCCGTCGTCTCGTCCCCACCGTATCGTGTTGACGGCAACGTATCATCTGACATGAAAAATGACCACGCAAACGACAAACAGATCCAGGTTTACACGTAGGAGTTGGCCGGAGGTATCGTGGAAGTCGGTAACTTGGAGAGCAACGACCCTAACGTGGGTGACTGAAGTGATTCAAGCGACGCCCAAAGGCCAATCAAATATGTGAGACATCATCGCTTACGTTTTGGCTCAGTCCGGATGCCATCGAACTCGGAAGCACATCGACGAGATTGTACACAATCCACGGAAGCTGTGACGAAAAAGCGCTTGATTTCGTCTACGGGTGGGTTGATTATGAAGTGCTTGTTTCCCATGTCAATAGACGCGTGGCATTATACAGCAGCAGACTCTCGACCATAGCAGCAATACATGCTTCAAATTTGATCCTAGCAGCATGACTGTAGTTCCCAAAGTTAGACTCGCGAACGGCTTCCTCTACGACACAGGAAAGCACAAGCTAGCGCCCCTCTTTCAGCCAATGTCTGATTCGGTCTCAGCAGCGACCTCGCACTGCTCTAGTGATCCTGCGTGGGCTAGGAACATATCGAGAGGTTCCGACAACAATTCACTGGCGGACCGCAAGATCGAGCACGAAAGCGCAGAAGCTCACTGATAACACAGCAACGAGCCGACAATATCGTCAAACTCGACGTTGCAGCCACCGGGCTCCTTCCCGGTCATGCCAGCTGCTACCTCGGTGGAGTGCGTTCCAGTCCTCCCACGGTCAGCCTGTGTTGCACTTCCTATATTGTGGCAGCTCTGTGGATGGCAAGCACCATCAAAGCAATCACCTCATCTTCATCCATCGTGCTCAGCAATATATCTTTTGAACAACCAAGCGCTAGCAGACGTACCATGTATCTAATACTACAGACAAGTCGTGTTCTTTATCGTCCAGCATGACCACAACCGTAGATCACATCACCCTGGCACGCTCAGAGCATCCAACGAATGATGGGAGAGCACCTCAGTGGGCAGCTTGCGCCAACCCAGTGGTTCTCTGTAAGAGGCACTTGCAGTACGTGACAAGCCACTTTCAAAGCTTTGCACTTTGCTCAAGCGCTACTGTTGACCTCGAAACCGTTATCGTACGTCATTGTATACGCAGCGCAAGAGCGGACAATGCAAATACTGCACTTTGCTGATTGTCGTTTGCGCATGTGAACGCGATGAACAAATTGTACTAGCAAGCGGCACTTCCATCTGAGCCACCGCCATGGACAACAATAGCATTGCCCGCTTGCCAAAGAATACGCTTGTGTACATGTGGCTCCAGAAACCCCCGCAGATAAGGTCTAAGTAACCGTAGAGAAATAATTCTTTCACGAGGTAGTTCAAGGTCACCCTTGCGTGCCACCTCCATCCCCCGCATTCTCCCAGCCACTCAAAGCTGCCGGCAGTTTAGCTGTATACATAAGATGCGCATCACGACAAAGATGCTCCTATACGGAATAGTTTAACACATTCACCCAGGTAAAGATTGCATCACGAAAAAGCCAGCTCACTACCGTCGCACTGGGCCAAAAGGTTGAGCCTGTGAAACCACAGTCCAGATAAAACCCAGCAGTAACCGTTTGACCCACAGACACCATCCATTAATAACTCCAATACCTCGTAAATGAATTGCTCCTAAGCTTTTTCTGACAGCAACTGGTGGTCATTTTCGATCCAGCGAAAGGTTCGTCGGGCAGATACCAAAAAAATAGCAAATAGCTTGCTAAAAACGCGAACGAGCGTGACGGCGTGCATTTGCATTGTCATCAGAGCGAGCAGCCTCTCAGCCATTGACCGAGCGCATATATCGTGCATTACGTCGTACTGCTGGAGACCAGCAACTCTCCGCTCCCAAGAGCCGTGGAAACTAATGCGCAGGAATTGCAACTGAAGAGTGCACGCAAAAGTCGGAATTGCTGCCACTTCTGTCAAAAAGGCATCGCCAAATCGTTGGAGTACGATAAACTGCAGCACAAAAAGAAGTCGTCACCACTTCACGCACTTTCCATGACGCACGTTGGAGCTTGTAGTTAATACTGCAACTGCGAAGTACCTGCTTAAAATTGATCCATTTATTCTTCCAGTATTATCCAGAATAGGAGTGGTGTTCTGAGCGTAGCCAGCGCCGAAGTAGCAAGACCTGTATCAGCAGCTGACTCTACGAGACTGTGGCTCCAAACCAGCCCACTCGCTGAGCAGCCAACGCTGGTGTACTGTGATAGATTGAGGCAGGTACAGCTGCAGGATCTTGCTCGACACCGCAGGGTTCAAAAATGCAGGTCGGCGACCCATCAGGTACGCTAGAAAACGCACCACACGAAGTGACGGAATGCATGGTATACCGATTAGCGCAACGCCACTAGGCCAAACGCATAGCACATTCATGATCAGCGATAACTGCAGGCGGTCGTCGAGTGGTCAGCATTCGGGTGGGTGCATTTCCCATTGTAAGCCTTTTCTTCTAAGTGACCATGTTTGCCTGATCGTCAACCAAATGATTTTTTGGCAGGCTTCAACAACGAGGTTTTGTGAACTCCTGGAACATGCCAGCAGCTCACGCGGGAAGCAGTGCTCGACCAGGTCAGTAAACACTTGGCTATGGAAGACACAGTCACTTAAACTGCGAAAGCGTAGAACGGCTCTAATGAAAAACAAGATCAACGCTGACATTTTGTCCACTAATAGCCGCACAGGCAGTCGTATCCGAGTCCAGACCAGGGCAAACGCAGTGGCGTGCTGAATCCACATACGATTCACATTCTGATCAAAGGCAACATCAGCAACCTCCCGAAGGGTAAATGACGATCGACTTTGACACTAGGAAACCCATCCAACACGTAAGGACATCAGATGCGAAGGGGGCACGCGCACCGTGCTCTTTTATTTTGCTTCATTTCCACGGCAACGGCAGCGCTGAGTAGCAGCGCAGACGGAAACAGCAACTATTCACGGATGCGGCGCAGCATAACGACGCACCAGGAAGAAGCGCTTTCATGGCCGGTAGCAAAACCAATCGACACGTTCGAGCACCGCCATGCTTTCAGCACAACGCGATAAGCTCCTTTCCAATCATTATACGTAGCACGTTTATCATTGGTCCATCGCAATAACGGTGGCGCTAGCCGCATCCACACATCGGCCCGATACAAATCGAATCAACACGTCTTGTAGCGACGCAAACAGTGGCCAAACGTAAAATTAGAGCTGGAACTGCCAAGTGCACCGTTTTGTCCGTCCGCGATAACATTCTACATAGTTTGCTGAGAAAGGCGCCCAGGTAGTAGTCCGCTCGGAAAAGAAGTCATCAAATAGCGTCACAGCATCGTTCATCGGCACCTCAAAGATACCACCAAGCTGACCCGAGATATGTTTTAAGCCCGGCAAGCGCCATCAAATTTGAATGGATGCACACTTCCTCCCCTTTCAGCATGCACCATGACAAAAACAGCAAGTGTCTAACCACCGCAAAATCTATCATTTTGATCTTTTGCTCCGGATCCTGCGTGTACAGCACAAGGTTGTCGCCACCAAGCCAAAACTCACACCCACTACGCAATCAGTGTCCGTACCTAACACGACCTTGCACCCGTTCCCCAGAATGCAGCAACCAGTATCGCATTACAATTCAAACGCTGTAACATGTCCCATCCAATGCAAGTAGCCAGTTTCGGCTCCGGCAACGCGTTCACGTGGTGAGCTTTTGGCAGCTTGGCCTGGAATAAGTAACCGGTGGATCGTAACCAGCATGCGTCACGACGTTGGTCTTCATTCCTTCGTCGCCATCTGTTTCTTCGTCCCTCCAGCTCTCCCATAGCAACGATAAGTGTGGAAGTTCCAGTCTTCTGCCGTTTAATTTCACGTCGTGTTTAAACTTCACTCGCACTGTAAATACACGTCAGTTACCACGCGCCAACACACTCAAAGTGATGCTGTAAACTTTCATCTAGAAAATAGAAATGTAGCTCCGATCAGATTGGCTAAAAAGGTATGGCTCCGACCGGATTGGTTAAAAAGGCATGAGCTCCGATCGAGTCAGAGCAACTCTGGCGGCAGCATCGGCTGCTATAGGCAACATATCATCGTTCCGCTGATCGTTTCGCAACTGTTTTGTTTCGATGGCGTCCGTGAGATTCAACACAGTTAGTGACAAGAGCAGGATACGAGTCAGTTCAGTTCAGTATACATCACAACAGGTAATGACCTCTATACATGCAAGCAAAAGTTGTAGGATACATAGAGACGTCATTCAACTAGATGCGATTCCACCAGTATGTAGTTGTGGCTGGGGCGGTTGTACTAGGGACGCGTCAATCAAGGTGAGACAAGCTTTCTCCTGGACTTCTTAGACCGTCCATTAAGCCAAGTGAGTGCACGGGTCCCTAGAGCTAATAAACCATCACGTGTACGATCGACACCCAGCTGTTAACTGGTTATACCACGTTCTCCGTGGAGAGTAAAATTGCATTATCAGGACTGGATCCATGCAAACTTTGCAAAACCAGGATAGCCGCAAAACCAGAACCAATAAGAATAGAAACAGTGTACCACTGTCTATCTAACTGCAACATGCGATAGAAAACTTTGTGAATGGTAATGGGCCTATCCTTATTAGCCAACTGTCAGACTGATCTGGTTGTACGTCCTTTCATTTCCCAGCTATAGTCAGCTCTCTCTGTAACATCCCCTGATATAATACCCTCCCTCGATAAGATCCAAATCGGGGGTGGACAAACAGGGATGTTATAGAGGGAGCTGACTGTAGTGCTCGAGCGCCTACTGACGAAGACGGAGCACAGCCTCGACTGGGATCTATTTACTTATTAAACGAAATCCTCGGTTGTGGAGGCAATGAGTCGACTAATGTTATTGCGAGCCCGAAGGGTGAAGCTATTAGTGAGCGTGTGCAAGGTTGAATGCCGAGCTTTTAAATCGTACTTATCTGTGTGTGTCTGTTTGTCTGTAAATAGCGCGGTTAGGTGTACCTTACCCGTACTAAGTGCGACCTAGCCTGTCCCCCCTCATAGGTCGATTAGCGTGATAGGTGTCACTCTATGGCTAGGTCAATATTGTGATGCACGCACATGGTTGGCTTAAATTCGATCAAAGGTGAATATGATCACATAAGCAAATGCTGGACGCTCATAAGTAAAGGCCAATCGCGTTGCCCAAGTATACTGTACTGTGTTAATACATACATCAACAGCATCATACTCATTGCTTGCTCCCCTATTTAAAACTAAGATAATTATAGAATGCAGGATATGCAGGACGCGCGTGATCGGGCCGGCTCATCGAGCATCCCGTCCCGCGCGGGACAGGATGTGGGATCCTGCCTGATGGGACGTTGCGTGACGAAGCACTCGTGGGGGATAGCAAAACGTGTGTACGGATAATCATTCCCAATCAAACTTGATTCTTCAATCTTACCTAGTACTTTTAACTTTTTAACATTCCTATATCTTGCGCGAAGACCAACTACTACCATTGATCATTTCTAATTCAAACTTTACAATGAAAACGACAGCAACAAATTACGATCCAGAAACATATTGTTTATAGAGGTTCAAAGGAGAAAGCAAGATAGCAACTGGGAATATGTTGCTGAAGCATTATTAGCGTTGTGTGAGCATATATATTTTTTTTGTGCACAACAAATAACTTACTGATGATTTGTCTTGACTAAAAAAATAAAAGATTGTAGCAAATCGATGGCAAAGGCAATATTGTTTGTAAAGATTCGAAAAAGCGTGTATACAGGAACTTACTTTGGATACGCGACAACGACATGCATTGATTCACTCTACAATGCTATTTTAACTTTTTTAAAAAAGCCATTCACCCTGGTCGTCCCCTTCTTACCCTTAGCGTGAGAACTAGTATGCAACTTTTTTATGCCGGTGCTCATATCGATTCCCTTTCGTTTAGAGAAGGACACGATGTCTATAAAGATATTCTTGATCCAATTCACAAACATGAGAAAGCCATTTCTTCTCTCTTCTTGGATGGACGATTCGGCCTCAGCCAGCGTGGAAGTGTCGAGAATGGGATCGGTCCCTTGTTCATCACTCGTGATCGTACCACCCTCAGTACGAAGAGTGCGTTGAGCTAGCACAGGTCCAGATGGTTCGGTGATAGTCATAGATGACGTTAGAGCAGTGACGAGTGCGGACAGAACGGCGAATGAAGAGAAGAAATGGCGCATGGTAGAGGTAGGAGTGCTTGGGACTGGCGGGCTTGAAGGGAAATTGGTTAATGAAATGATTTTAGTGGCTTTACGCTTAGGTCGCTAAGGCAGCGGCCTTCTCTCAATGTGCTCCATTCATTTGATCTAATCGTGCCGTCGGGAACAATCCAGGCATAGAAACTGGACCGCAGCTGAGCTATTACCCATCACTTTGAATGCGTCTGGCTTCAATGCAAACTGACCTGCGACAGCGCCAGAGATTGTTCCGCAGACACTGATTACTGGCCAGCCATGACGCCTCGGCAGACGACCAGGTTAAGCTGATACCGCCTCATTCGTGACTACCACTGATTTTACAGGGTTCAATCTTTAAGCTTCATGACTGCCTTCCAGAATACATTTTTGTGTCGACCACCTCTGGGTCAATCTAAGAGTTTTTCGTAACCATGACTATCGTCCGACTACCGTCCGAACTATGACCACCGATCAGACCGAATATACCCAGCAGACCATGGCTTCACAGCAGACAATGACTACCAATCAGACCACGACCAGCCTGCATGTCTATGCGACTGATTTTTTATACCGGACATCGTCGATCCTCATACTGGGTTGGCCACAGAAGAGGCATACGCAGCTGCGCATCACTCGTTGGAACGTTTCGCTCCTACAATTTTGTAAGCCAGTCATTCCCCGATGTCAGAACTGGTTCAGTTTTCTCTGCACGCATTACGATTTTTCTTCCAGAGAAATTTACTGCAGCAATCGCATTGGCTGCACATGGTAGCGAACAAGCCGGTTTCAAAGCTTACCCACTTCATCTGATGCACTTCCCATCGGCAGCCAGCTGCAGCAACGGACAGAGACGAGACCCTCCGTGGAGCCAGGAAACTGGCCACCTTGTCTTGGGCGGGAAGTCCCCCATAGTAGGACCAAGGTAAAAAGGGGGGAGGGTTTCTCCTCGCTGCGTGTGCTACGGGAGGCAGCGCAGCGTGCAGCTCGAGAGAGAAGCGGTCCGCACGATATCCTAGTGCAGGGCACGTCGACCAAGGGTCGAAGCACCCTGCAAAACGAAGAAGTTCCTACTCTTCGAGGTCTGCCTACACGTTCGCTGAGCATGAGCCCGGTCCCACGAAGCGAACTCCCTCAAGACCGTGACTGAGATCCAGTACCGGTTGTTTATGTACAGTAGCACCGAGCCAGATGCTCGTCGTCTAGTAGTACGTCTGGGCACATTTGAGCACGTTGTGAGCCGGAGCCGACCTGAAGAGCAAGAAGTCGACTACGAGGTCATGGCCAGGGATTACGTCAAGATGGCTCGCTGGACTACCGCAGTGTAACAGGATTCCTAGTCAAGCGTCCTCTGTCCCCTGAATCCAATTGCTCCGAGCGCGAGAGCAGCCCCGCCATCCGGTAGATTGCACACAAGAATTTTATCCCCGGAGTTGGTCAACGGACCGTTCCGCGAGCCCTTTTGGGAGTGCCCCGCCGTGACGCCCGACGTCTTGAGCCAGCAGAATGAGAAAGCTAGGATCAGCAAGACTGTGCCATGGTAGATGACACGAGGTGGTTACCGCACAACCAGACATCTTATTAGTGATAAGTAGTTATAATAGACAGTCTGAGCCTCTGATACCGGAGCCATGCAGGCGATCAGGCAGC
Organism: Hyaloperonospora arabidopsidis Emoy2; assembly: GCA_000173235.2. Lineage (NCBI taxonomy): Eukaryota > Oomycota > Peronosporomycetes > Peronosporales > Peronosporaceae > Hyaloperonospora > Hyaloperonospora arabidopsidis. The sequence goes on from JH597899.1 coordinate 89,027, forward strand.
CAATGTCCTACGTGTCGATACTTACGATCGGAAGCACAGGGCGTAATCTGTGTGCTTGTTCGTTTTCATGTGCTCGTTCAAGGACATCGAGACTGACGACGCCACGCTGCACTTTGTCGCATTTTTAGGCTTTGACAGCCGTTTCCTGTTACCTCCTCGTAGGAACTTTCAACAAGCAATAAAGCTCAATACTAGCCTGACCTTGATCGAGGAATAGTAATGTGAACTTACGTCCTAGTTCTAGACGCAAAGGCTCCGATAGATGTATCTATCTACGTAACTATAGTGAATATAAGGAGCGCGCAAAAACAATAGTATACGGTATTGATATCACGCGGTCGTTCAGATGCTCTATCCATATTAATTTGCCATCACTAGTCACATGACTTCCTAGCGCTACTAAGCATTGACTTCACCTTCGTGAAAGACTCAGAAGTCGATCGCGCGTGGGTGTGAGTGGCCTCTGCATGTTGACGCGGCTTGCTCGCGACACCTGCAGACTCGATGACGTTGGCTAGCGAGCTCAACCATGATACGAAGTGTGCGGAGGGATGCCAACCCATCTGGACATTTTGAGTGCGCATGCTCTTATCCCACCTGCTCGATAATGCCCGAGTAAGTTCCTGCTTCGGATGTGGTAAAAATGAAGCCGAAGCGTAGGCGTCGTCGCTGCATCCCCCGAGTTTCGTGCAAGGACCGTAGAGACTCCACGACCGACGTTGTAGCGCAGCATCACGGACTTCTCCACCTCAGATGGTACAGATATGAGCACATGAACGCAAAGTCTAGGCATTCGAAACCTATGGGAGCCAAGACTAGGAAATGGATGGCCCGACCACGCTGCAGCGTTCTACGCCACGAATTGATGAGGGCTGATTCTGGTGGCAACGTGGAAACCTCGAGCTTGGAGCTGGACGGATGGAGCCCGTTGGCTGCCAAACGTTCGTCGATAATGGCATCGGGTCGCCGTCGCGCGTGTCTACGAGATTTAAGGCAACGGGACTGTGTCCAGAATGGTTGGGTGATTTCTTAGGGATCGGACTGGTCGCTGCAGCCCATGGACGTGGATGTCCGATTATTGGGGAGAGCATTGTGCGTATCACGATCTGTATCGATCTTTCTGTCTCCATGTCGTTCGTGACGTCCGACATGATCCAGACGACGCAAGTCATGGCTCAAATCATTCCGGACGCCTTCGTCGCTGTACTGCCTTGTCAGAGGGTGAGCTATGAATCGTGGAGTAAGATTATATCGGTGGGCTCTATACATTAGACAGGTTGACTCCTGTTGGTCTACGCTGCCTCTAAAGTCGATCCCTCCTACCCTTAAGAAACTGCGTCTGGACTTAATCTCAAAAACCCAGATTTACCAATACAATTGTGTAGTAAGACTGTGTCATGGTCGATGACACGAGGTGGTTACCACACAACTAGACATCTATTAGTGATAAGTAGCTATAATAGACAGTCTGAGCCTCTCTCCAATACAATTGCAAAAAGACTGACGTGGTTAAGGGAGGTACCGGATATCTATTGCTCTGAAGAACGGTCAAGACATGAGTCTCATGGCCGCTCGATACACCGAAGAAATGGCGGGATCACTTTTGTTGTTCTTGCGACAATGTATCGCCCCTTGCACAGAATCGAGTGCCGCGTGTTTGTGGTTGCGTAAGTATGGTTGGCGTCATCGTCGCGTAGAAAGCCAACATCTAGTGTCCTTCGTCCTTTGAAGTAGGTTGTCTTACAGCTTCGTCAGTAGCCCATAGGCTTGGTACACATTACAACATGGCAAGCTCTTGCTGCAAGATGCTGCTTGCTACTTCAGCAACCAGCGAGTACGATGCCTCTCATACGCTTGCTTGAACTTATAATGACTGGAGCGACCATTCTGCCTGCGAACCACGTAGATAGGGCCCACGATACCTCTTGGACCCCAAGGTCGTAGAGTCACTCACGAATATCATACCAATTCCTGCACGAGCTGCTACCCCCTTCTTCACGATCCGCTGCGTCAGGTGACGCTGCTGACTCCGATCTGTTACCATCACTACGAGCTCACCTCAAAGAAGAATGTTGTGAATCTCGCATCAATAGACGAGATCCAAGGTCGTCTTGGGCGTGCAAGAACAGTAAAGATACGAACTCTCTCTCACCTTGCAGCCTCGACAATTAGCAGCAATCGACATACGCAAACCGAGTGTTCCCGACCACTATTCGGGC
>JH597899.1:91255-101456 GCA_000173235.2 Hyaloperonospora arabidopsidis Emoy2
TCGATCGCGCGTGGGTGTGAGTGGCCTCTGCATGTTGACGCGGCTTGCTCGCGACACCTGCAGACTCGATGACGTTGGCTAGCGAGCTCAACCATGATACGAAGTGTGCGGAGGGATGCCAACCCATCTGGACATTTTGAGTGCGCATGCTCTTATCCCACCTGCTCGATAATGCCCGAGTAAGTTCCTGCTTCGGATGTGGTAAAAATGAAGCCGAAGCGTAGGCGTCGTCGCTGCATCCCCCGAGTTTCGTGCAAGGACCGTAGAGACTCCACGACCGACGTTATAGCGCAGCATCACGGACTTCTCCACCTCCGATGGTACAGATATGAGCACATGAACGCAAAGTCTAGGCATTCGAAACCTATGGGAGCCAAGACTAGGAAATGGATGGCCCGACCACGCTGCAGCGTTCTACGCCACGAATCGATGAGGGCTGATTCTGGTGGCAACGTGGAAACCTCGAGCTTGGAGCTGGACGAATGGAGCCCGTTGGCTGCCAAACGTTCGTCGATAATGGCATCGGGTCGCCGTCGCGCATGTCTACGAGATTTAAGGCAACGGGACTGTGTCCAGAATGGTTGGGTGATTTCTTAGGGATCGGACTGGTCGCTGCAGCCCATGGACGTGGATGTCCGATTATTGGGGAGAGCATTGTGCGTATCACGATCTGTATCGATCTTTCTGTCTCCATGTCGTTCGTGACGTCCGACATGATCCAGACGACGCAAGTCATGGCTCAAATCATTCCGGACGTCTTCGTCGCTGTACTGCCTTGTCAGAGGGTGAGCTATGAATCGTGGAGTAAGATTATATCGGTGGGCTCTATACATTAGACAGGTTGACTCCTGTTGGTCTACGCTGCCTCTAAAGTCGATCCCTCCTACCCTTAAGAAACTGCGTCTGGAATGAAGACTTAATCTCAAAAACCCAGATTTACCAATACAATTGTGTAGTAAGACTGTGTCATGGTCGATGACACGAGGTGGTTACCACACAACTAGACATCTATTAGTGATAAGTAGCTATAATAGACAGTCTGAGCCTCTCTCCAATACAATTGCAAAAAGACTGACGTGGTTAAGGGAGGTACCGGATATCTATTGCTCTGAAGAACGGTCAAGACATGAGTCTCATGGCCGCTCGATACACCGAAGAAATGGCGAGATCACTTTTGTTGTTCTTGCGACAATGTATCGCCCCTTGCACAGAATCGAGTGCCGCGTGTTTGTGGTTGCGTAAGTATGGTTGGCGTCATCGTCGCGTAGAAAGCCAACATCTAGTGTCCTTCGTCCTTTGAAGTAGGCTGTCTTACAGCTTCATCAGTAGCCCATAGGCTTGGTACACATTACAACATGGCAAGCTCTTGCTGCAAGATGCTGCTTGCTACTACAGCAACCAGCGAGTACGATGCCGCTCATACGCTTGCTTGAACTTATAATGACTGGAGCGACCATTCTGCCTGCGAACCACGTAGATAGGGCCCACGATACCTCTTGGACCCCAAGGTCGTAGAGTCACTCACGAATATCATACCAATTCCTGCACGAGCTGCGACCCCTTCTTCACGATCCGCTGCGTCAGGTGATGCTGCTGACTCCGATCTGTTACCATCACTACGAGCTCACCTCAAAGAAGAATGTTGTGAATCTCGCATCAATAGACGAGATCCAAGGTCGTCTTGGGCGTGCAAGAACAGTAAAGCTACGAACTCTCTCTCACCTTGCAGCCTCGACAATTAGCAGCAATCGACATACGCAACCGAGTGTTCCCGACCACTATTTCGGGCTCACTGCAATTTGGTCAGGTGGCTGTGGCAAAGCTTCAGATTCCGTTGGCCGTGGCGTGAACCCACGGTCGAGCTTCGTAAGCTTCTTTTCACTCTCCGCGACATAAGTTCGCGTTGCCGGTTTGAGTAACTCGATCCTTCTCTTGATTCTAGCGCGTAACTAGTTTTGGCATGTTTGACGCCGCTTAGCGAGGTACAGGATGTATTTGGGAGACCCAAAGAACTGGTACGTTGCAGCTTTGTGGACACTCAACGTCCAAGCACGACTGATGTTTTGGGAGAGTGCTTGTATTCCGCAGAGCTAAACCCTTGCACTCGAGCCAGGTAATCGTCCTTGTTACATAAGAGAACACTGCTTAATTACGCTCAGTGTTTGTCTACCCGACCTGGCGGGTGCTGCGCAAGACAATGCTACTTGTCACGTATTTGTAGGATTTCCTTCTCCTTGCAGATGTCGACGTCGGATATAAAATGTCTTCTCTACCAAGTTCCGCCACCCTCTTCCGTTCAGATGACTGGAGTGTCATGAATGTTCCGTCTTGAAACAGCTTACCACGGAAATTCTGCTTCTGTCGTTTTTCTGAGTTGTCTACCGGAGTAACCACACCTTTCTAGTGCGAACTACAGTAAATGTAGAAAGTATTGCGTTGAGTGCACAATTCGCGCGATTGAAACAATAAATTTTCTCGATCTAGGTGACCATCGTTGTTGGAGTTATGGGTCTCTCGTTGCAAAATTCATCGTATAAAGCTGTGCGTGCGTTGACTTTGACGTCTGGCTCCATTGATATCAGCAGTATTACCCGTTTCTTCACTATCGTCGCGTCACCTGCACGAGTTCGTTTTACAACCGCAGCATACACTCCACAATCATGTCGCCCCTGAGGATCCGAAGACCAATAAGTTTTGCATACACACCCTAAAGCAAATTGGCTTCTTACAAACTTGTGCTTGGCTCATACGAACGAAGAATTCTAGCTTGCTGCTTTCATGGCAAAGGAAGAACGTGAGTAGCGGTCGCGGACGTCTCCCAAGACAATTTGAACTTTTATGGTTGCGGGCCTCTCAAGAACATAAACAGTCGATATGTCCACTTGCTCTTTTTTACTACAATTTAAATGTAGTTTTCTTTGTAAGCGATAAGGCGCTATTGGTATTGTAAAACTTCTGTAGCAAACAAAGCGTACTGCGTAAAGACTACAAGAAAGCTGGCAGAAGCTTGTCCACGGTACCCCAAAACGCGCGGCAGGTCGACAATGCAATGATGGTGTAAGTGCTCTGAATAGGTAGTCCTTAGCTTGGGCACCTTTTGTATTAGTTGCGAGTACTCTGAGACGTCATCCGTGTCATTGTCTGAAATAGACCACAACCGCTGATACGACGAGATGCAGCATGTGCACGCCAACCATGATCCCGATTTTGCTTATGTGCTCACAAAAACTGTAGTGAGCTGTTCAATGCAAATCATTTGTAATGAATTGTCCCAAGGCATGAACTGCTAACTTTAACGCATCGCATGAAGTAATGCGAGCTAGCAATGAGAGCGAGCCTGACGGGTGAAGCTATTAGTGACTGTGCGCGCAAAGTGAATACCGATCTTTCAAAATCTTATATTCTGCCTTTCTGTTTGTGCGTCTGTCTATAAATGTAGCTGTAAATATAGGTACGTATACGGTACACGTCGTACTGTGGTGTATTTTAATATGCATTGTAGGTTTCACACTTTGATTTAGGTCACTAATTGCGACCGCGTAGTGTAACTCCATACGAGCCAATGCCCACGCATATTTGGAGTAAAAGTGATCAAGGGCGAACAACGGACTATGCTTGACGGTTCAGCAACGAAGTCTCGTACATCCGACAAGCAGTACTGTAAGAGGCTTCCATCACGAAGTAACACACAAACTAAGTACGAATTAATGGTGAACATGTTCTTTCAGTGGTGTAGAAAGCTCCCCCCGAAAAAATCTATTTTTATTAATCGATAATACATCGTCGCCACATTTTATTGTGAACGGCGTTTTATCGAGCAGGATCATCCTTCTTCTCCCTTTTTCAAGTTTGTCTCGTTACAACACATCAACAAACATCATATTTTACACACAATCTATCCGCGCTTTCATTAAGTAAGATACGGGAGCAAGTTCTAGACCTCGCCCTTTGATATAAGTGATATCAACCATATAAGAAAGTCAAGTTCTGTATATTAACGTAGCTATTTTAGGGGGTTGGTGGCAAGGGAATGGGTTGGTGTGTGTGTTTATCGATACGAGTGCTGATGGAATGTGTGTATGAAAGTTGCTCGTTGGATCTGTAAAAAAGTAAAGCGTCGAATATGAAAAAAATAAAATGGGGATGATCCTTGTTGGCATGACTGATTATCATGAGCGTATTCAGATGAATGAATGGAATACGTAGCTTTGAATCTAGGGGCAGGTTGACGTATTCCTTGTGTGCTTGTACCTCATTCCATATATTGAAGTCGTCGATGTGCACCGTAGTTACCATATCAATCACGACAAGGCAATGTTAAAGCTCACCATCCTCCCTGTATATTTACCCTGGTGCGCTATGTCCGTATCGACAGATACAATTATTGACGCGCGGGCAAGCGTGTCTATTCCACTTACGGCGGACGGCACTAGGGCTCGATAGAAGTGGCCTTTCGCTTAACGATCGCTGGCATAGAACAATTAAGATAAATATGTAGCCGGTACGAATCGTGCGTGGATAGGCAAAGTGGTGTTTTTTTAGGCAGAAAGTGGTTTTTTTAAGTCTCCCCGGAAACAGCTGCAGTTAATGTTCCATGCCTTTATCTATGTGACATTGCTGCCGTGTTCTCCCGTAGCGTCTACTATCGAATCCTCTCATGCTGCTGTCGGTGCTCGTTCATTTCCTAGTCCTCATCTGGTACAAACTAGCGTACAACCCTTACGGTCGTAGCATAGTCATGAGCTGCTGCAACGCACCTGTGAGATGGCAACATACAAACGACGTGTGAAATTGACGTGAAAGTGGAGTAGCTGCATTGAGAAATAAAGCGAATTAGTAAGCGCACAAGGTATAGCAAAAATGAAGGTGATAAAGGGTGAGTGACATTATACAGATGAGGTACTTGCAGTCTCTATGCCTAGTATCTTGATTGAGTGGTGCGTCATACGCATTATCTAGTTTTGGCTCTGCATTGACGTCTTCGATTTGCTTTTCATTGCCATCCACGTCTTGATGGCCGTTGTCTGGATAAATGATGAATTGATAAACAAAGACTGCGAACCCCATCACAGTTAATGAAAAACGGGACCGATGACCACCCTGTGGTTCGAACATGCTGAAGCTTATTGATTTTTGGGAAACGATCAGTCGGACGATTCATAGCATCGAACCTAAACTTCGGTACTGCGCTACAACATCAGAAGCAGAAGGCATTTGCATGTCCTTATCAATTAATCGTTGCACCATTACCATAGGATTCAGGCGGAGCTAGATAACCAGGCAAAGTCGTTCCGTCTCAGTTTCCTGTGCACTGACTCATCCGTTGGTTTCCTCTTCTTGTGATGCTAATGATAAAAAAGCAGCGGTATTGTGTTTTTCCTGGTAGGACAAACTGGCAGGCGCCGAGACGAGGGCTACCAACTCGTGTTCGCGTAAGCGCTGACTAATCAACCATAAAAGCATTGTTGGCCATTATCATGGAAGCAAGGAATAGCACGGTATTTTTTCGGGTGTACCGTATATGTAACGGGGAACGCCCTTGCCAGATGACTGGTAAGACCTTGTGTTGACTGAACACAAGGCTGCGTACTCCCGACGTCACGTACACATGGCGTGAGGAAGCGCAGCGAAGTAAAGGGAACTAAAAGCTCTGTCTAGGGAAGAAGTAGAACTGTATTTAGTATAGTTAAGTTTCTTTGTAAATCATCTTTGTCTTAATCTAACTATATCAAACTACAATCTCCTATGTGGGTTTCTTGCTCACCACCCATTGCGCACGTCCAGCAGCGACTGGTGGTTAATTTGGTCGATGTAGTGTCTACATCAACCAAAAGTGGAGCAACCCAGAATATTACCCTCGGGGGTAACATTCCGCCAACATCACCTCTTCGCGAGTGATGTTAATTAATTATTATTTAAATAGATAATATTCACAAATTGATACATTCGTATCAATTTAATGTAACGGGCTCACCCCGCTACATCAACCCCCTCCTTAACCATCAGTCACCATAGTGAGTGATTTGATTGATTGGCGACAGAGTGATCACCGCCTTGTCGCATTGGGAAATGGGAGCACTTGTTGGTATTTTCTTTTCTCATTCCAACATTTTCAGCGCATGACGAGTTCATCCATGCGCTGCGCGAGCAAGGCTGCATTTGAAGCGGCTGCACGCATCCGTGCAGCCGGCAACCAAGTTACCCAAGCCTCGGCAGCAGGCGTTTCTTCGCCTGCTGCTGTTGATAAGCAGCCTGCAACACCCAATGTTTCACGTGCACGTGGACATCCACGTGTAGCTTCTTCATCCGCAGCTTCGGCTGAGGGTGGTAGTTTCATGGACATCGACCCCGAATTAGAGTTTCGCTTTTCGGGCGAGTCGGACTTCCTGTCCGACTCGAAGTCGGCCGCAAAGCCCGGCCCCAAAGCTGTGGGTGCAGGGACGACTGCTGTACCCCGTGGCAGTCGCGATTTGCGCCATGAAATGTTCGGTTCATCCAACGAGTCTGAGCACTCGTCGCGGGGATCGAACCGATCGCGCTCACATTAGTATGATACGAGTGCAAAACATGAGGACGTTAGTCGTCATCGCAGCCGTAGCAATACCAGTTATTGCGGCGATCGTTGTGCCAGTACTCATGTCGGCACTACGCAAGCGGAGAAGGATCGAAACGCGTTACGATCTGCTCCTGAAAACAAACCATGGATGCCTTCTTTACGCAATCTGAGAGAGTGGTATGGTTATACCACTGGGAGTTGTCGGATCCCACTCTTTGATTCGTCAAGACTCCATGGTCTTAATGTCAGTGCGAAAGACTATCGCACTGAGCATGAGTACTACATCGATGTCTTATTCAGACATCGATGTTACTATGGCAGCCGCAACCGAGGCGAAGGTTCGTTGGTGCAGGCGTGGAAATATTTTGTCGGCAACATCGAAAATGTTGGCCGCGAGGTTTGGCTGGACAAACTTATTGCAGCTCACAATAAGTTTGAACAGAAGCCAACCGGTGCTCGGTTTAAGTTGCACCGATTATCTCTAGAGGCAGGTTTGCCTTGCCTTTTGTGGGGAGAGAACTATCAGAGTTGTGTTGACAAATCTGTTTGATCCCCTAGGAAGGCCTTCCTCCTTTTTCAGCCCTACTGGACGGCGCGCATCTCGTCCGAGATGTACCAAGGGATTAAGACTTTACAATCCCTTTACGAACGCGCCGGGCGTTCGTTCGACGATGGCTCTCCATCATCAAAGGGTGCGTCTCGTCGTACTGCTTGACGAGACTGGGCACATCTATTATCAGCTGGGAGCAGGGCTCCCAGCTGTTCCACGAGGGTGGATACCCCCGCCACTGGACGAGATAACTCGTTCTTGATCCTGAATCGTCACGGTGGTTCAAGATACGCTCCACAAGGAAGCGTTGGCCACCGTGTAAGTATCAAAGGATGCGGAGGAGGAGGAAAAACCCTCCAAGTCGTTCGACTCACCATATCTACCCACACAAGATGGATCGCGCAATCGTTGAGTTGCGCGAGGATTTGGAGCACGACAAGGCCAGACGCTACACTCTGACAGATCTTGTGCGGGAACACCGCAAGGATCATGAAGCTGATCGTTCTAAGGATCGTGCTGATTACGCCCTTGCACAGCTTCAGGTCAAGCGTGATGTCCGTTCCCTTAGTGACGAGCTGGCGACAGCTCGCCAAGAGATCTCTCGATTGAAAAGAGAGTTCTCTTCACTACGCGACCAGACTGATCGCCTGGAGCGCGAGCGCAAGAATATCATGTAGATTCTTGAACGTGGGGGCTATCTTCATCGTCAGAAGAGGGCTCGTACTGACAGTACGGGCGAAGGCGCCCCACGTAAAACGTAGGATGCGTACGCATCCTACGCAGCAGCTCGATCGTGTATGCGTTGCCTTGTCGGTGCAGCACACGAAAGGGTCCGATGTACTTGGGCAGTAGTAAACTACTGCCCAAGTTGGTCACTACGTGTCTAGGTAGATTTGCCGTAGATAGTAGTACTAAATTGCCTTCAATAAACGAACGAACATTTGCTCTTCCATTCTTGTCAGCGTTTCGTTTCTGCCGGTACACCGCGTAAGCGATGGAGTCCAGCACGAAACGGACCACTGCTTCTCGAGCCAGCAGAAATCCTTCTGCTGACGATACATTGTTTTGTTCAGTTTGCCTTGTGCGAACTGCAGAAAGAGTTCTTTCCTCTTTCTGTTCGTCAGCGAGGGTGTCATCATCCTCGCTGGAATAGTCGTTGGCGATGCTGAAAATACCAGCATCGTCATCATCATCTGACTCAATAATAGCGTCATCACCATTATTAAGATGATCTTCTTCTTCGATGTCGACCTGATCGACATCGGCATCATACGTGACGACGTTAGCGTCGACACGTGATGAGCAAGAGCCAGAACGGTTTTTGCTCGAGCGAGTCTCTTCCCCCATTAACCAAGATTCACACTCTAATAGGGTGGGCAGACGTGGATGGCGTAAGCCATTCACGAAGAATGGTGTGCTGGGTTGACGCATGAACCTAAATATTGATGGCGAATTCCACCATGGGGAAGAACTCGCTCCAACTCGAGAACGAGTGGACGTATCCTCGAAGTATCTCTTCGAGGACACGGTTTGCACGTTCCGTCTGACCATCTGTCTCGGGATGGTCAGATGTTGATATCTTCAATCGCGTTCTGAGTTATCAAAACACGGATTGCCAAAACTCCGCCGTGAACCGATGATCACGGTCGGATACGAGTTCACGGGGTAACCCATGGAGTCGAAGATTGTGTCGATGAAGACACGAGCACAGCCCTGTGCCGTGATCGACTCGGGTACAGCAGCAAGATGCACCATCTTGCAGAATCGGTCCCCCCGAACACAAGAATACCATTATTCTTGTGAGCGTCTTCGGAGAAACCGAAGACGAAGTCCAGCGAAATGGACTGCCAGCACTCTGCCGGGACAGGTAGAGGCTGTTTGGGTGCACGGGATGAAGGACTAGGCTTCACCCATTGACAAACCTCGCAAGCACGAATGTATTTGAGTACAAACTGATACTGGCGGGGCCAGTAAAAGTCACGACTTACCGTAAGGTAAGTCTTTCCTTCACCACGATAGCCACCTGTTGGGGCATCGTGACACTCATACATGATGCGCATGAGCAAATCGTTATGAGCGGGGACGAAGACACGAGGCGTGTCGCCGGCAACGGCTGTATAGTTTAGCAACCCGTTGTGTGTTGTGTACCGATCTGATGAGGAACGGTACAAAGCCGCTAAATCTTTCATCAATTTACGAGTTGGATTTACCAGATGATCCATCAATAGCAGAAGATCCTTATCTCTTCGTAGGCCTTTCTTACGTCGTCAAGTAACGTTGACGACGGGACACTGACTGTAAGTGTCGCAACAGTGGGATTCTCCTCACTATTGGATTGCGCGCCCGGCTCGAAATAGGATCGCCCCGAAAGCGCATCGACGACGAAATTCAGTCGTCCTGGTTTGTACTCGACGGAGAAGTTGTACTCCGCCAAAAAGGACAGCCTCCTCACCATTTTTGCGAGAGGTGTGGACTGTTTACGACCGTGCGTAGTGACGCATGGTCCGTATAGACGATGAACGGTCTATCTCCAAAGAGATAGACACGAAACTTAGCTAGTGCCTATTTTATGCCAAGGAGTTCCTTGTCATGCGCTGGATAATTACGCTTAGCTGCTTGCAGCTGACGCGATTAATAGCGGATGACGCGCTCTGCGCCATCTGTATCAAATTTCATCAACGGACAGCCGATTGCAAAATCGCTGGCGTCACAGACTACGTGAAATGGTCTGTCCTGATCTGCAATCACCAAGATGGGCAGTTGCATTAAACTCTGCTTAATACGTTCAAAGGCACTCTGATAGTCAGCGTTCCAAAAAACCACTTCACATTTTTCTTGAGTAAAAAAGAAAGATGCACAGTCATCTCGGCGTAATTGTGCAAGTACGCCGCTTGCCCAAGTAGCTTTCTTAGTCCCTTGACATCGACTGGCATAGCCCAGTCGGTGATCGCCTTGATCTTATCGGGATCAATGCGTACGCCGTGTTTACCCCACGATGCACCCAAGAAGTGGTATTTCGCTAGCCGCGAGTATACACTTCTTGAGGTTGGCATACAACTTATGCTTCCGCATAAGTTGAAGAACCTGACGAACGT